>CM064485.1:2523493-2802357 GCA_032716605.1 Paralithodes platypus | reverse complement strand
CTCTCTCTCTCTCTCTCTCTCTCTCTCTCTCTCTCTCACACACACACTTCAGACTCGTGGATGAAGAGGAAATTAAAGAGTGTTAAGCTATCCTCTTGGTCTTTCCACTTCAGCTTTGGGACCATTTCGTTGGTCATCTTTTGGGATATTTCATGGTGCTGTGCTCAACCAATTTCTTCTTTTCCATCGGTGATTTTAGCTTTTTTGTTGGAAAGTTTATGTAATTACAGTTTTAAAATACTAAATATAGTTTGTATGTTTTGTATAAACATTTTATACTTAAATGTATCCAGTAGTCTGTTTAATACATTTTTCAGAACACTATTAATTGTAATGATGATATTCATGAGGATTTAATATTGGGTGTGTGTGTGTGGTGTGACAGTGAGTGAGTGCGTGTGTTTTTTGTTTAACTCTCTCACTCTCTCTCTCACTCTCAGTCTCACTCACTCACTCACTCTCACTCTCTCTCTCTCTCTCTCTCTCTCTCACGTGACCCCCTTCTGGTGTTCGTGACAAATGACAGGTGTCAGATGAAGGTAAGTAAAGCCGCGCCTGTCTCCACTAAGCTAATGAGGTCACCTCACCTCATGAACATCATCCACGCCTTTTACATTTGCCATGGCCAAGCGATCATTTGCCATGGCCAAGCGATCATTTGCCATGGCCAAGCGATCATTAGCCATGGCCAAGCGATCATTTTGGAACATATAGACTCGGAAAATTGGAAACACCCCTCTTATTTTGGCCCCCCCACCCTCAGTATCTCATCTCTCAAGGATTCTCTCTTCCTCTATCTCTCCCCTCACCCACTGACACCCCTCCCCACTCCCTAACCCTCACACCCTCCCCCCCCTCACCCCCCCCTCTCCCTCCTCCCTCTCTCTCGAATCTCTCTCTCTCTCTCTCTCGTCACAGTGTAATTAGATGAGTGGAACAAACTTCCAAATAAAGTAATAGAACAGCTCCTTCTAGAAGTCCACATTTAAGAAAGAAAATCTAGGACTCATACCACAAGAAACTATTGGTTATGGAGTCAGGCATTAATTCATCACCTGTTATTTATTTGTTCCAGACTGAATGCCCACACGAGCCAGCGTTAAGAAAAGCAAACAAAATAATAATACCACAAATAAAAAATCAGAATAATAAACATCACTAAACTCTGTTACATACAAATACTAAGTGGGTGATGGGTGGGATGAATACCAATTAACCGCCAAAACAGTTATTCATGCTGCTTAAGTTGGCCGATAGGGTTGCATGATTTTTTTATTTTAATTCTCTTTTTTGTTTTCCCTTCCTCTTTTTCCAATCTTTCCTTGTAAATTCCTTCTGGGGATTTCGAAGCCAGCAAGGTTAATCACTTCCAACTGTTTTCTATGTACCAGGCAATTGCCGGAGGCGGAACGGAGGCTGGTTTGGGAGCAGAGCCCTTCTTCTTTTCTAATCCTTTCCTTCACCCACTTTCCTTTTCTATCCCGACGACCCTCACAGACGCCCCATCTCTACCTAGAATTACCCAGTCCTGAACCCACCTCGTTTGGATTCGGTCATAGGGTTCTTTGTGTGGCCAGTGTATCTATGTAAGTCTATGTAAGTCTCTCATCTTTCATCTCTTATTTTATTTTACAAATAAGTTAGGTGGTACGGAATAAGTAAATGCAGAAAAGAGTCATCCCCTATTCGACAATTATCACTCCATTATAAAAGGATGATTTTTAAAAAGTATTTACAACTACTGTTTGTTCATTAAAATTAGTCAAAAAATCTCGCCCACTAACCTCTATAACTCAAAAAGGACTAGACTCATTTGGGAAGAGTCAGCCAGGGAATAGGTGTGTAAATTTAGAGCACGTTTGTTCCAACCCTTCATTAGTTACAGAGGTTTCCGGTCTTATAATAATGAATATACTACAGAAGGCAAAGATTAAATGATGATGACACAAAATCATGATTAGACAACAATTATCTGGTGAGTAAAACAATTAGGCTAACAGTGTATTTAGTTGTCGATAATATGTGACATTCGGGCAAGTGCAAGCAATATATATTGACATCGAGAAAAACACTAATAATTCTCAGTCGAATTAGTAAGTTCTATGTCGAAATAGACTCAAATAGAGGGTTCCAAAATTGAGTAAGAGGGCTCTTCACACCTTCAATATAATAGGTATCGAGGTATCAACAGGTATTATCATTTTACTTAATAATAAGTGGTTTTAGTCAACATATGCAGGAATTTTAGGATTCAAAGGTTCTCTCTAAGCTGAATGAACTCCTTTAATGATAACCAGAATAAATACGTAGAATACATAAATATATCGTTCAGAAAGAGTTGAAATACTAGAAATAAAAACTGATAAATTTAAATAATTATATTACATCAAGTTTATTTGTGTCGATAGGAAGTACATCGACTTTAAATCGAATACATACATTATCCAGTCGAACTTATGACTTTGTATGGTTTCGACTAAAAGAACCAGAGCTTGAATTCGAATACATCCATTATCGACGGAATTAACAAAAAAAACAAAAACAAAAAATCAATGAAAGGAGAAGGGCTTTAAGTCGAGTATACAGTATTTTCAGGCGAATCAATAAACGCGTTGTCAACTGAAAGGACTAGAGCTTAAAGTCGAGTAAATTCTTCGTTGAAACAATGATACGCATGTCGAATGAAATTATGCTTTAGTCGAGTTAAGAGGGTACCTTTTGTTTAAGAGGTCGAGCAGGAGGACTTTTCCAGGCAGAGCTGAGAACGGGTCGATGTCGAGTGGCGAGCATCCTTGGCCTCTCTTTCACTGTAATTTTTTTTTTTTTGTAATACCGTGTTGGAGCGACAGTCTTATTTGCAGTGTCGCTGCTTTCATATTAAAACATTTAATCCTATTCCACACTCACAAACTCTCTCTCTCTCTCTTTTACAACATTCTTTGCATACCCACACAATCCATACCCACATTTATATTATATACACACACACACACACACAACCAGCCACACTACCCCCCCCCCCCCCCCACACACTTCACATAAAAAAATCCCTCACCTCACTCACTCAGACTCTCACTCCACTCATCCAGCTCTCCTCTCTCTCTCTCTCTCATCTCTCTTCAATCTCCTCCTCTCTCCTCTCGATCCTCCTCTCTCCTTCTCTCTCTCTCTCTCTCTCTCCTCCTTCTTCTCTCTCTATCCAATCAGTCTCTCTCGTCTCTCTCTCCTCGGCTCCCTCTCCATTCTCGTCTCTCTCTCTCTCTCACTATTGACTTACACATCAGCCGCACTTCATCTTTGACCTCCATCTGTCTCCCTGTCCTCGCCTCCTGCCTTGACAGTAGTTTTTTGGCAGCTTAGATAGATAGATAGATACGGTAGATAGATAGATAGATAGATAGATAGATGGATGGATGGATGCTTTGGTAGATGGATAGATACATACACCCCCCCCCCCTCCCCCCCCCCCCCCCCAAACCCCCCCCCCACCACCACCCCCACAACCCACCCCCCACCCCAAACACCCCCCCCCCCCCCCCCCCCCCCTACATACATACATACATACATACATACATAGATTAGATTAATGTATTGATGGATGGAGAGATAGATAGACACAGACAGATAGATAGGTAGATAGATAGAAATAGATAGATAGATAGATATAATAGATAGACATATAGATATATTATTGGATACTTAGAATAGTAGATACTTAAATAAAGAGAGAGATTGATATAATTGAAGATGGACTGATGGATGGATGAATGAATGAATAGTTGGATGGACAGATATATAGATAAAGAAATATACAAAAACATAATATATAGATAGGCCTACTTCTAAAGATGGATGCATAGATAGATATGTAGGAGGGATAGAAAATTAATATGCGATAGGAAATACATTATTAGGACTAGGGTAAAGTGAATATGCAAATTTTAGATCGGTGTAAAATTGGAAGTGTGTGAAGAGATGGGAGATGAGAGAAGAGAGGAGGATGAGAGAGGAGAGAGAGAGAGAGAAGAGATAGAAAGAGACGGAGAGAAGAGGATGGTGAGAGATGAGCGGCGGAGAGACGTAGAGGAGAGAGAGGGAGAGCGAGAGGGGGATGCCACAGCCACCCCCACCGCACGGGAGAGAGAGGAATTATGGGGAATGAGGAGAAGGGAGATGGGGAGGAGGAGGAGAAGAGAGTAGGGGAAGGGAAGAGAGCTCGGAAGCGAGAGAGAGAGAGAGAGGGAATTCGAGAGGAGGGAGTAGATTGAGGAGAGAGAGAGAGAGAGAGAGAGAGAGAGAGAGAGAGAGTTGTAGTTAATGTGCTTGTGGAGAATACAAAGGAGGTTTTGAATGGCTCCGGTATGCAAATAAGGTTGTGAAGGAAATGAGCTGGACGTGAGAGTTACAAGGAGTTACAAGGAATGGTTAGTATCTCTCTAAAAAATCTTGCGGTCCATTCCGGGGAGATACTCTAAGGCGAAAGAAAGAGATTGTATATTGCACTACATTCATTGTAGAGAGTGCACAATACTAGCTATACTCTCTTCTTAAACTGGTTTATTGAAAACTATTTACAACTTCTGAGGGAGAGATCTTATGTGTGAAAAAGTGTCCACACATAATAATGTTGAACCTTTTTTATTCTAACTTCCAGCCATGGTTATGTGTAGTATTCATATTGAGACTAAACATTTTGCTATAAATTCACATTGTCAAACCCATTACATGTAGTGTAATCCTTAATGAGCTGACCTCGTAGTTTGAGTGTTTCCAATGGGAAGAGATCAAGAGCTCTCAACCGGTCCTTATAGCTCAGTCTTCTAATCAATGGAATAAGCTTTGTAGCCCTAGCTTGTACTCTTTCCAGTCACTCTCTATCTTGCCTGAGTGCTCGGAACCGGAATTGACCACTTGCGAGTTTCGTTCTATAAGGAAGTTGGAGCTGTAGACATCGATATTTAGAGGAATTACCAGCTAAAATATGGTTCTAGTAATTATATAAATACCTAAAAACAAGTGCACCATACTATTTATCCATCAGAAACCTACATTATTACTGTATTTGTGTTGTAGAGTGTGAAGACTATTTCCATATTTCTATACTTAAATTGACTCTTATTATAGCCCAAGATAATCCGAGCTTTCTGTTGGTGGTAGTTGTGGTAGGTGTTGTAGTTGTGGTAACGGTTGTTGTGGTTGTGGTGTTAAAGGTGGTAGTGGTTGTATTTGTGATAAGGGTAGAAAATATATGTTATAAAATGTGGTAGTTGTGAAAATGGTGTTAAGGTTGGCAATGATGGTAATGTTGGTAGTTATGGTAGTTGTGGTAGTAATGCTTGCTGTGGTAGTGGTGGTAGTTTGGTAATGTTAGTAGTGGTGGTAATGTTGGTAGTTATGGTAGTTGTGGTAGTAATGCTTGCTGTGGTAGTGGTGGTAGTTTGGTAATGTTAGTAGTGGTGGTAATGTTGGTAGTAGTAATAAAGTTGGTAGTGGTGGTAGTATAGTGAGGATAATGTTAGTAATGGTGGTAGTTATGGAAAATATTGGCAGTGGTGGTAAACTATAAACTAGTCTAATAAAATTCAGAATATACTGTCAAAATGTGTTATGATCCTCAAAGGGTTATATTCTAATTATATTGGGGAGTATTTTCGGTGTGTACAATTTTTAGAGGAATTTAATAAGGACTTTTTTTTTTTCCTGTGAATGTTTTCAAAGTTGCTAAATTGTTTGCCCTACCTGTCAGACACACACATACATACATACATACATACATACATACATACATACATACATACATACATACATACATACATACATACTGGAACAAGACCTCACGGGCTTCACTGTTCATTGTAAAGCGGTGAATGTTAAGGCTCTCAGTCTATGCCCGAGAGGAAGTAAGTTGGAATATAGAAAAAAAAAAAAAAAAAAAAAAAAAAAAAAAAAAACATACATACATACATACATACATACATACATACATACACACACACACACACACTCACTCGTTATTTTTTCTCTTTCAACTTCAGCATACACTAACCCAAACTCTCTCTCTCTCTCGCTCTCTCTCTCTCTCTCTCTCTCTCTCTCTCTCTCTCTCTCTCTCTCTCTCTCTCTCTCTCTCTCTCTCTCTCTCTCTCTCTCTCTCTCTCTCTCTCTCTCATAATAACTTTAATAATACGGTATAGTAGAAGTCTGGATATAATGGTATAATAATGTTGGAGGCTCGTTTCCCCTTCCCAGATTTTTTTTTTTTTTTTTTTTTTTTTTTAATATTATAATTTTTTCAGTCCTTCTGTTTAGTTAACCCATGGAAGATTAGGAAGCATTTTGATCATTTATTCTGGCTATCCTTAGACGATTCTATACAGTTTAAGAAGGATCTGTGGGAATTATAAGGATAATTCAACCCTCTGACTTCCATATACCCTTCCTAATCTCAATAAAATCGTCTAATGATAGTCAGAAAACATATATGAAATGCGTAATTGTATCTTGAATGCTTGGCTCTCTGTCACTCTTTCAACTTCGGGGGAGACACTTGTTACAGGCAGCTTTGCCTCGTGTCTCCTTCTTACACATATAACAACAAATAGGGTATATAAATCAACATCCCTTGCATATCATGATGACCAAAAACAGCAGCTCCTTATTATTATTTTTTTTATTATTATTATTATTATTATTATTATTATTATTATTATTATTATTATTATTATTTTTTTTTTATTTATTTTTATTTTTAGTAGTAGTAGTAGTAGTAGTAGTAGTAGTAGTATTTATGCATTATATTTATTTATATATATAGGCCTATGTATTATAATTAATTATAGTTTTTGAGCGTCAAACCAACCAAACGTTAACTTATGGGAGAGGAAACCATTTTGTAAACCTTGGGGAGCCTCCTTCCTTCAATATTTGGGTCACTGGTCTGGTTCCCTTGCCTTAACCTTCCCATACACACATATATAATGCATACATACACACAGAGCCAGACACAGACACAGAAACACGCACACAAACCAGACACACACACACAAACAAAGCCCCCTACACCCCTCCACATATACTGTACATATTAAAACACACGAAGACCCAAACCCAGACTTATACAGACACACACACCACACAGACACACACACCCCACATAGCCTACACACACAAACACCAAACAGACACACACCACACCACATAGCCTACACACACAAACACCAAACAGACACACACTACACACACCACATAGCCTACACACACAAACACCAAACAGACACACACCACATAGCCTACACACACAAACACCAAACAGACACACACCACACATAGCCTACACACACAAACACCAAACAGACACACACCAACATAGCCTACACACACAAACACACACCAACATAGCCTACACACACAAACACACACACACACCAACATAGCCTACACCCACAAACACGCACCACACACACCCAAACACACATACCCCCCCCCCCCCCCACACACACACACACACCACAGGAAGCCACTTTATATCCCATGTAAGTTTTGGCCCGTGTTCCCTATATGCCTTGGTGCTCAGTGGATAGTTTGTATTTTACTTCTCTCTCTCTCTCTCTCTCTCTCTCTCTCTCTCTCTCTCTCTCTCTCTCTCTCTCTCTCTCTCTCTCTCTCTCTCTCTCTCTCTCTCTCTCTCTCTCTCTCTCTCTCTCTCTCTCTCTCTCTCTCTTCTTTTTAAGGACTTTTTCTGTTTATGTTTCTTTTTTTCTTTCTTTCTTTTTATTTATTTTTTGGGGGACACTTTTTGTAGGCAGCATTGTCTTTTGTCTCCTTCATACACATTTTGTGTTTTATATCGCTAGTACTGGTACCATCAATTATCACACCATCAGTAGAGTGTTAATGAAAATGAAAAATAAATGTCCGTAAACTACTTGTTATACTGACAAAGACAATTGTAAACCAAAGCTCTTCATATGTATCAACACAACCAAGAAACACATATTTCCATTGATAATAAGGATTATTGTTATTTATTTTGAGCATTAGACTACTTTAATTAAACAAGTCATAGCTGCATTGCGTTATTTATGTAGTCCAGACTTTGAGATGACAAAGGTAAATATGTTATTCAATAATATATTGGAAAACATTACAATACAACAAATACTGCACTTGCTATTGTAGTTGCACTAATCACATTCTATATAATTGATGTACTGTATGTTAGGGAAATACGAAGCTATAATCGGAGTCTGTTACCCTTTACATCACAATATTACTCACTTACTTTCAATACGATAGCCATACCTTCATTTTAGTCTGGCTATTACGAGACGATTTGATTAGGATTGGGAATTATCTGAGGGGATCAAATGATTAACTGGAGAGAAAGAATTAGTACTCCTTCTGTTCCCAGATGTCCTTCCTAAGCTGAATTAAGTCGGCGAGTGCTAGCCTGAATACAATTAAAAGAGGGCGCCATCGTATGTTGCTTACTGAACACTTATTGATTTCTCCCCTCGGCCCCCCCCACCCCCCCACCAGCTCCCCTCCTTCCCCCTCCCCTGTCTTGCCCCCCCCCCCCCCCCCCCCTCTTTGTCCTTGCCTTTCCTGAAGTTTTTCATGCAGGCTTTCTTTTGTCTCCCTTGCTTTTGTTGTCTGCTCTGTTAATTGTGCGTTTGATGGTGTGTCGTATTTAATTAAGTCACCCTCGCCCTTTACTCGTTTTCTGTGTAATGGTAGTTTGATTAATCCCATCAGTGACACACACACACACACAGACACACACACACACACACACACACACATACATACTCTCCGTTTATCTCACACATATATTTCAATCTCTCACTCTCTCCGTCACACACACCTACATTCTCTCTCTTTCTTGTTTAAACCAACACCTCTCTCTCTCACACAGACACACTCCTCTCTCTCTCTCTCTCTCTCTCTCTCTCCCGGCCGTATAATCAATGCCGTCTTGGCCCACCAGGATAAAGTCAGGGGAACCTTCGTCAGCAGACAACTCCCTGGTGGTGTGGGTCACTATCACCACTACTGTCACTACTACCACTATCTTTGGCTCCATCTCCTCTATCTTATCTCTATCCAAACCCTGATGCAGATCCAAATAACCTTCATCAACCAAACCACATTCAATACTACCTCTATCTTCTGGTCCATCTCCTGTATCTTATTTCTGTCCAATCCCTGAGGCAGGTCCAACTAATCTTCATCAACCATACCACAGTCACTACTACCTCTATCTTCTGGTCCATCTCATCTCTGTCCAAACCCTGAGGCAGATCCAACTAACCTTCGTCAATCATGCCATGATTACTACTACCAATATCTTCTGTTTCACCTGCTCTACCTTATCTGTCTAATGTCGGCGGCAGATATACAGTAACCTATTCCACTTGCTGCTTCTTCGTCAGCAAAAAATATACAGTAGGGACAACAAAATACCTAAAAAAAAAATGCTGACGTGGAAAAACAAATTAATAATAGTTTTGTTTTCTTTTCTTTATTTATTATTTTAAGAAATGATTTAGTCCAACGCTATAGTTATTTTTTTTAGGGATGTGTATTTTGACTCTCTCTCTCTCTCTCTCTCTCTCTCTCTCTCTCTCTCTCTCTCTCTCTCTCTCTCTCTCTCTTACAAACACAAAAACACACACAGACCATAACACAGAATTTGTTTATGGGAAATGTGGAACGGGAAAAAACTGGAGAGCCCTCGGGGGGTGACGAGAGAGAGAGAGAGAGAGAGAGAGAGTGAGTGAGTGAGACCAGTTTCATATTATTCCATTAAATATCGTGAAATCTACTGCTAGGGGATTAAAGTTTCCGCCAAGTAAAAAACAAAAAAAACAAAAACAAAAAAGAAGTTATACATATCTACTGAATATTTCTGTCAATATATTTATCTATCAACTGTCTGTCTCATACTTCGATCATTTTATCTATCAATCAATTTATCCCTTACTCTCCCTCACGTCTCTCAATCTATCAATATTCACATTTGTCACTCAAACTATTACGCATATATCTCTTCATCTATCTAACCCTCAGGCAATCTTTCTAATAATCTATCAAATAATATATCTATCTGTCTGTCCATCAATATCCATCAATCCTTTTATCTATCCATCTAATTATCTATCTACTTACATATATATTCATCAACTAATGTATATAATCATTTATCTATCTCTCAACAGGTACCACTCTTCTATATGCCTATCAATCAACCCTTCTATCTACCTATCTAAATGTCTATCTACCTACATACCTATTCATCAACTAATGAGTCTAATTATGTATATTATCATCCTTCTATCTACCCAATTAACTATCTACCTACATATCTATTTAGCAACTAATGCATATAATCATTTATCTATTATCTATCTAACTATCTATCTATATATCTGTCTGTCTGTCTGTTTATCTATCTATCTATCTACCCATGCATCAACTAATGTATCTAATTATTTACTTTCCTCTCAACAGGTAATGAAGGTCGCCAAATGCCCCAACGAGGATCTCTCCTTCACAAACTGCGTCATCGTCAACGAAAATGACTTCGCCATGAAAGTTAGGTGGGTGAAATAATTTGAAATGTGCAGTCAATATTAACCCTTTAAAGATGAGGTGGGTGAAATAATGTTAAGTGTGCAGTCTATATGTTTAAGAGTGCAGTCAATATAAAGTGTACTCGCTTCTCAGCTTGTTCTTCCTCTGTCCAATTATTCTTCTTTCCTATTTTACTCCAGCCATCTGGTCTGGTCTGGCCTTTAAAGATGATGACACATATTGACAGTTTATTCTGGCAATCATTAGTGAAATAAATTTGTGTTAACCCCTTGAAGATAATGACGCAATTTTGAGTTTTTTCTGGCTATCATTAGTGAAATAATTGCGTATGCAGTCAATTATACCCTTTGAAGATTATGACGCATTTCGACAGTGTATTCTGACTATTATTAGAGTGAAATAATGTTGTGTGCATTCAGCGTTAAACCCTTTCAAAATAAAGTCGCATTTTGACAGTTTAGTCTGGCTATCATTAGACGATTATAGACGGCTTAGGAAGGATCTGTGGGAATTAAAGGGGTAAAGACTGTCTCCCTTACGTACCCTCTGACTTCCACATATACGCTTCCTAATCTGAATAAAATCGTCTAACAATAGCCAGAAAACAAATAAGAAATACATAATCGGATCTTGAAAGAGTTAATATCTCACCCAATATCTCCCACTAAACTGTGTAATATTGTAATTCACCATCACTTTTCCTTGATTGTCCATATGTGTTTTTATTGGCCTGTAACTAAAAACAAATCGGTAGAGAGAGGTTTAAAATATTTACGTTGAAGTCTCATATATTTGAAGAGATTTTAAGATTTGCATAATTGTCTCTCCTTTGCATATTTAAATTTAGCCAAAAGTGTGTGTGTGTGTGTGTATTCATAATTGTAGTTTAACAGATATTGAGCTTTTGGCTCGTATTGTCCTGCTTCCTAGATATTATTATCAATGACAATTACCCATCTCCTTGCTCAAGGGAGATGGTAACCGACGGCTATATCTCAGAAAACCTTCATCAACCTGAGCGAGATTTGAACCCCGATCTGCTGGGTTGCAGGCAGGGACGGTACCACTGAGACAGCCGCGCGGCTGTGTGTGTGTGTGTGTTTCTTTTTTTTTTTTTTTTTTTTTTTTTGTATCTAAGCTGGCGAGAAATCTACTTGTTCCCATCTTAATTACTCAGCTTTTTCAATATTTTTAGAGCCTGTTCTGAAGAAAATCTTCTAATAATAGCCAGAAATCAGATAAAAATTGCGTTATTGAATCTTCTAAGGGTTAGTTACTGATCGCTCGATACGTAATGGAACAATATGAAGCTACCATGTCTATGTATCATATAAATACAACATTTCCATACTAAACAACAAATTCGCTTCAAAATCTACGTAACAGCTGAGTAATTAACCTTTCAAGATCCAATACGCATTTCTTTTCCGTTTTCCGGTAATTATTAGACGAATTTATTCAGATTAGGCAGGGTATATGGAAGTCAGAGGGTTAATTGAGATAGTCATTACCCTTTTAAGTCCCACAGATCCTTCCTAAGCTGGATAAAATCGTCTAATGATAGAAAAAATAAACTGCTAAAACGCGTCTTATCCTCAGGGGGTTTTAAGGTAAGGATTTTTTTTTTTTTTTTTTTTTTTTTAAGAGACAATGAACGGAGGAAGGAAAAACACAGATAAAACAAAAAGGTCCATGTGCCTAAAGGCATCCTCCATTCATAAAATGTTTGTAACAACTGGATTTAAACATTTGTAGATTGTAAGTTTGTGGAAAGCAATTCGAGGGAAGTGAATTCCAAAGAGTAGTAGCTCTGGGGATAAATGAATTCTGATAAGCAGAAGTTCTGCATTGTGGAGGAGAAAGTGTAAATTCATGGGCGCTCTCAGCTGCCCTAGTTCTACGGGGAAAGATGTGGAGAGGCGGCACAATTGAAGCAAGTTCCTCGGAACAATTGCTGTGAAAATATCTGTAGAATAATGCAAGGGATGCAACGTTTCTTCGTATGGATAATGTAGGAAGGTCCTGTGTGATTGCAGGGTTATTGATTAATCTAATAGCTTTATTTTGAATTTTGTCCAACTGCCTCAATGCAACCACTCCACTTCCACCCCACAGAGGTGAACAGTAATCCATCTGAGAACACACATGACTTTTATATATTACGGCCAACTGCTCGTCAGTGAAGAATTCTCGAAACTCTGTACAGGAGTCCCAGTTTTTTAGAGGCATTCTTAGCAATGATTCTAACATAATGTGTCCAGCTCAAGTTAGTAGTTAATGTTACACCGAGAATGTCAATACTAGGGGAAGTGGGAATATTTACATCATTAACAAATATATGGGAGTCAGTGAGATTCTGTTGGTTAGAAAATTGAATGTACTTGGTTTTCTGTGCATTAAAGGAAACTAGATTCTTTTGTCCCCATCCATTAATTCTAGAAAGGTCCTGGTTCAGAGAAATTACAGTGTTATTTTTGAATTTATAAGATCGGGTTGGGTGAAAGAATTGGTAAATGTGAAGGAACTGTGGAGTGTTGAGTCATCTGCGTAGGAATGTATTGGATTATGAGTGGTAGATATGAGATCATTGATATGAATGAGGAACAGAATTGGGGCCAAAACTGATCCCTGGGGAACACCAGCATTTATTGAGTGAAATTGAGAATAAAGGCCATCTACCATTACACGTATTTTTCTGTTATGAAGATAAGAAGAAATTAGTGGAACTAATGATGCAAGGCCGTAGTGTGACATCTTCGACAATAAGGATTGATGCCAGAGTCTATCAAATGCCTTTGATATATCCAGTGCTATTGTATGTGTTTCACCATGTTGGTCTGTAGCTTGGTTGATTTGATGCGTAAGAAGGCAAAGAATGTCTGCAGTTGATCGACATCGTCTAACCCTTTGAAGCTCAGACGCGTTTTAGCAGTTTATTTTGGCTATCATTAGGCGATTGTATGCAGCTTAGGAAGTAGCTGTGGGAATTAAAAGGGAAAATACTATCTCAATCAATCATTTGACTTCCATATACCGTTACTAATCTGAATAAAATCGTCTAATAGTAGCCAGAAATTGGAGCTTGAAAGCTGACAATGAACAAACTATAACAACCCCATACAAGGTCTACAAGCAACATAGAAATAAAATACAAACCAAATCACAATATTTGACTGTACACTCGGATGACATAGTATCTAGCCCACTCATATATATGCCTGGACTTCACCTATTTCTAATTATGGAAGTATTATCTCTGGAAACGAATTCATGAATGTGATTTTCTATACATCAACTATAACAACAAATACAGAATAGGTTATACTATTTATCGAAAAGCAAGCTGTATCCAAAAATAAATCCATTAAGTTATAATTGCATAAAGAATAGCATAGGGAGCCCACACATTCTTATGAGTGGGCTAGAGACTATGGCATCCTAGTGTACCTAAATAGAAAAGGCCGACTTGTGCCAGTGGGCTGTGAGAGGTAAACAGTGGGGGAAGATAGGACACACTGTTCCTGGACAACTCAACCAGTAGACTATTTCAACCAGGGCCAACTAAACTAATGTCAATATATAGTTGTAAACCAATTTAACCTAACCTAACCCATACTTAAGGGGACAGTGGTTATTTTTGGGGGTCTATATATTTATTTATGTCTTAGTTTCCTCGCTAGACCTTCATCAACCTTAAAAAAACACTCTCTAGACCTCCCCCCCCCCCCCCTCCTCATGGTGTTAGTGAGTTGGGCCTATAATCAGGCCTTATAATTAGGGTTGGGTGTGAGAGGGATCTGCCTTGTGTGGGCCAATCGGTTTTCTGCAGACTCCCATTTTCTTATGTTCTTATGTTCTTAACTAAGAAGGCAGTTGGGAGTATCAGTGAAGATATGTGTACAAGGAGGTTTGGTTAGTTTGGGCATGTGGAGACGATGTATGATCAAAATAGGGTGAGGAAGTACAAATCTCTGACTATTTGTATCATTGCTGTCGCTGTTATTCTTATAGTTATTCCTATATTTCAGATACATCCAGGTGACTGCCGAGCATGGTAAGCAGTACCTCTACACCATCCGCCATGACAGGGGGGTCAAGGCAGGTCACATGGGCTTCAACGCCATACAGAGAAAACAGGCACTATTGTCTTTGGATCAAGAGGTAACTTATATATGTAGAGTAATAGTTAAGTAAGTAAATAAATGGATAAATATATTATTATTATATATATATATATATATATATATATATATATATATATATATATATATATACAGAGAGAGAGAGAGAGAGAGAGAGAGAGAGAGAGAGAGAGAGCGAGATAATTGAATATATACAAGGATAAATAAAAAATCGGATACACACATACGTACATACATACATATATACTTACGGTGTTCCTCAGGGCTCTGTCCTATCTTCAATTATCTTTCTAATATTCATTAATGATCTTCTCAACTGTACATCAAATCCTATCCAATCATATGCTGATGACTCTACCTTACACAATTCAACTAGTTTCCCAGAACCCCCCAGCAAGCAATCACTCCAAAAGTCACGTGATGATGCCATAAAACACTTATCCTCTGACCTATCAACCATTTCCATTTTAGGCAAAGAAAACCTTGTTGCTTCCAATGCTTCCAAAACCCAGTTTCTCCATTTATCTACCCGTCAAAAACTCCCAAAAAACTTTCCCTTATAGGCCTACCTCAACAATACAAAAATCAACCCTTCATCTTCTCTCAGTAGTCTCCTTTTGTTCTGATTTCTCTTGGAAAGACAATATTACCACCCTAGCTAAAACAGCTTCCCAGAAGCTGGGAATGCTTAACGGCCTCAAGGGGTATTCTACCCCTGCACAGCTTCTTGCTCTGTACAGGGGCACAGTGCGTCCTTGTATTGAGTATTGTTCACATGTGTGGGGAGTATCCTCTCACACAGCACTTCTTGACAAAGTAGAAAAGAATGTCTTTCATCTCATTAACTCACGTCCATTCACCGACTCTCTGCAATCTCTCTCTCTCTCTCTTCGCAACAATGTTGCATCTCTCTCGCTATTCTACCGCTATTAAAATAATCAGTGTTCCTCAGAGCTCTCTCAATGTATACCACCTCCTCTATGTAGAGTACGTAGCAACCGTCTTGCAACACAATCCCACCCCTACTCTGTGCAACTCTCCAACCCAAGAGTGAAACTATATTCCCAATCATTCTTCTATTCAACAGCTGAGCTCTGGAACTCTCTCCCTGAATCCATCTTCCCCTCATCCTATGACTTAAATTGCTTCAAACTCTGTGTGCCCAGGCATTTTAGCTCTAACATTCCTTGATTTTGGCCCTTTCACTCTTTCAACTCTGGGGGAGGCACTCGTCACAGGCAGTTCTGCCTTTTGTCTCCCTCATTTACATAGAAAGAAAATACACATAGATATAGAAATAAAACAAAATCCGGGCTTAGACAGTTACTTAGATGAATAGGTTGGATTACACACAGTTATATAGATGAGGCAATAACATGGAGGTCAGTCCTGGACACATGGGATTCTCTGTAAAGCCAGTGTCACACGAGCGCATTTTCCGACAATTTATGGTGAGCAAGTTTTTTCTCTTACTATATTGAAGCTTTTTCGCATTGGTATTGGAAACTAGATCGAAGGTAGATTGTGTGAACTAGATTAATTATTACGGAACTTGCATATTTAAACTGCCAGAGTACAATTGCCCATAAAAATTGCTCGTGTGACACCGCCTTAATACATAGGAAATGGCCCCAGCTCTCCCAGGCTTACCAGGTAGAGCTCCACACATGATAGGGATAGACAAATACATTGGGTGGATAGATAGATACATAAATTGATAGACAGATACATATATAAATTGATAGATAGATAGATAGATAGATGCATACATACATACATAAATTGATAGATAGATAGATACATTGATATATAGATACATACATAAACTGATAGATAGATACATACATTCTTACATAAATTGATAGATATATACATTGATAGATAGATACATACATTATTAGATAGGTAGATAGATAGATAAATGAATAGATAGATACATACATTGATAGCTAAATATATACATAAATTGAAAGATAGATATATACATAAATTAATAGATAGATAAATACATAATTTGATAGAATACATAACATTGATAGACAGATAGATACATAAATTGATAGATAGATATATACATAAATTGATATATAGATTAATACATAGTTAGTATATTATACATATTATACATTAGTATAGTTATATTAGTTATATATATTACACATACATAGATATTCTTCACATATCAGTACCGCGTGAGACACCATACCGGGAAAAGCACTTTATAGTAAAAAAGTGCTCCTCCTCATATGGTGTTCACAGGCAGCTTTGTATTGTGTCTCCTTTATACACATAGACAATATACACACAGAAAATATACACACAGAAAATATACACACAGAAAATATAGACATAGTAAATATAAGTCCTTGACCAGGTGAGGTAAGCAAGGGCAGGTGCACACTGGAACACGCTCAATTCCAATCCTGAGAGAACCTTGTCAACCGAACAGTATTATTTATGTTAACCCTTTCAAGATAAGATAATGTGTTTCTTGCTTTTATTTTACATATTAGCAGACGATGTTATGCAGATTTTTGTTTTCTATGTGAGTGAGGGAGACAAAAGGCAGAACTGTCCGCAGCGAGTGCCTCTCCCATAGTTGAAAGAGTGACAGGGCCAAAATCAATGGACACACAGAGTTTGAAGCAATTTAAGGAGGGAAAGACTGATTCTGGGAGAGAGTTCCAGAGGGGTACCACGCACCCTACGTAGAGGAGGTGGTATACACTTGGAGAGCTCTGAGGAGCACTGATTATAGTAGCGATAGAATAGCGAGAGAGATGCAACATTGCGGCGAAGAGAGAGAGTTTGCAGAGCGTTGGTGAGTGGGCGGGAATTAATGATACGAAAGGCCTTCCTTTCTACTTTGTCTAGGAGTGCGGTGTGAGAGGATCCTCCCCACACACTCAATACAAGGACGCACTGTGCCCCTGTACAGAGCAAGAAGCTGTGCAGGGGTAAAGAACCCCTTGAGGCGGTTGAGCACACCCAGCTTCTGGGAGGCTGCTTTAGCAAGACTGGTAATATGGTCCTTCCAAGTGAGAGCAGAAGAATAAGAGACACCAAGAATATTGAGAGAAGAATCATGAAGGATTGATTTTTGTATTGTTGAAGAATAAGGGATAGTCCGCTGGGAGTTCCGGACGGGTAGATAGATGGAGAAATTGGGTTTTGGAAGCATTAAAGGCAACGAGGTTTTCTCTGCCCCAATTGGAAATAGTTGTTAGATCAGAAGGTAAGTGTTGTATGGCATCATTACGTTTGTCTTTAAGGGATTGCTGGCTGGGGCGTTCTGGAAAACTAATTGAGTAGTGTAAGGTAGAGTCCTCTGCGTATGGATGGATGGGACTGGAGGTACAGTTGAGAAGATCAGTTATGAAAATTAGAAAGAGAATAGGAGATAGGACACAGCCCTGAGGAACACCGGAGTTGATAGGATGAGGAAGTGAGCGATGGCCGTCCACAACCGCAGCTATGGAACGGCCGAAAAGGAAATTAGAGACAAAGGCACAGATAGAGGGATAGAAACTGAAGGAGGGTAGTTTAGAGATTACAAAAAATTGCCAGACTCTATCGAAGGCCTTCGATATGTCTAGCGCAATAGAAAAGGTCTCACTGAAATTCCGAAAGGAGGATGACCAAGAGTTACTAAGATATGAAAGAAGATCGCCAGTAGAGGAACCCTTAAGGAAGCCATACTGGCGATCTAAGAGTAGATTATGAGAAGAGAAATATTTAAGAAATTTGGAAGCAAGAATAGTTTCAAAAACTTTAGAGATACAAGAGATGAGAGCAATTGGACAGTAGTTGGAGGGTTGAGAACGGTCACCCTTCTTTGGGACAGGTTGAATGAGAGCAAACTTCCAGCATGAAGGGAAGACGTTAGAGGAGAGACAGAGACGAAAGAGTTTGCATAGACAGGGAGTCAGCACGGAAGCACAGTTTGTTAGTACAACAGGAGGAACACCGTCCGAACCGTACGCCTTCTTAGTATTAAGCCCAGAGAGGGTAGAAAGTACATCTTTAGAAGAGATTAGGATATTAGGCATAAGTAGGAGAGAGGGTGGTGAAGAGGGAGGAATAGCACCGGAATCATCCAAGGTGGAGTTTCTAGCAAAACTTTGAGCGAAGAGTTCAGCTTTGTCAGAGGAAGAAGTGATGGTTGTGCCATCAGAGTGGAAAAGGGGAGGGAAAGACGAGGAAGAAAAGTTGTTGGAGAGGTTTTTGGCTAGATGCCAGAAAGCTTGGGAAGAGCTAGATTTGGATAGTTCAGTGCATTTATTATTGATGAAAGAGTGCTTGGTAAGTCGAAGAACAGATTTGGCTTGATTCCGGACAGAAAAATAGGAAGAATGAGATTCTTGAGTTTTAAGGCGTCGGTACTGTTAGAATGCTTCCTCCTTGTTGCGGACAGCAGTAGAACAAGCGTGAGTAAACCAAGATTTTTTGGCATTAGACTGAGAGAAAGAAAATGGAATGTTTGCTTCTATGCCCGATAGGATTACCTCGGTAATGCCTTCAGCACTCTCCAAGGGTCCTCGGCCACGGAAGCAGAAATAATTCCATGGGAAATCAAAGAAGTACTGTCGGAGAGCTTCTCAGTCGGCAGCGCCAAAGTGCCACAAGCGCCGCCGGCTAGGAGGATCGGGTGGCCGTACTGGAGAGATACAACAGGTGACAAAGATAAGTTTATGGTCGGAGAGAATGACAGGAAAGTTTGAGCCATAAAGTTGAGAATTCAGAGGAGTCGAAATCGGGAACACGAGAGCAAGTGAGTTTGTTGTGCACGTATGCACAATATCCGCCTTTGGCTTTGAAACTAGGATAGAGAAAGTAGGAGGATACAGAGAAGGGGCTGCTGGCAGTTGCTTCAGACACCTGAGTTTCGGTGAAGAAAAGAAGATCAGGTTTGTAGGAGGAGAGATGGTGTTCAACAGAGGGAAAATTAGAGGAAAGTCCACGAATGTTGCAAAAGTTAATAGAAAGAGTAACAGGCCGAGGTCCAGGTAATATTGAGGGGTCGTCAGGCGAAGGTCAGGCGGGTGTGGGGGCATTTAAGCTCCCCCCCCCCCCCCTGGGGACTCCGAGGCTGGGTGTATGTTCATCATTTTTTTTTTAAAGAAAAATTTGGTGTGGAAGAAGGAAGTGTGGTGTGCATATTTAGTGTAGTAAAGTGGATAGGAGGAGGAGGTGTGTGTGAGAGCTAGATGGATTACTCTCTGTGTAAGTGAGGCACAAAGGGAATCAGTAAGAGAGGCCAAGCAAATGAAACAGGAGTTCCAGCGACTCCTTATCAAATGCCTACAGCCTCTCCTGGGTATAGCCCTGTTCGATTGGTGCCTACAATCTACCCCTATTCCCCCTATTAGTCGCCTTGTACGACAGACACGCAGTAGGACGCGTGGGGATATTCTTTTTTCCTCCACCATAAGATGGAGGCCCCCTTACCCCCTGGGGGACTATAGCATGTGTGTGGTGGACAGAGCTATAGTTAGTCAAGGACTTAGCGGTGTGACTGTAATTTAGGAGAAACCAGCCTTCGGATGGCACGTTTTTCTACTGAATAATGTATACATTTAACTTGAAGGGGGGTCTTGGGGTTGTATTTTTAAGCTTGATGGAGGTCTAGGGAGGAAACTAAAAACAAACAAAAATAATTGTATATATATATAGACCAAACAAATAAACCCTACCCCCCTTAGCTTCTTCCCTGCACCCCCTCAGATCCACGACCCCCAAAGGTAGCTAATCGGCACCATGGTCCAGGAGGCAGATTTCCTGCAGAAGATATTAAGACCTTTCGCCTCATTTGTTTGTCAAAATTAAGACCTTTCGTGCCATTTAGGTGTCAATTTTTTCATGGCGAGCGATAGCTCGTCGAAAAATATACCGGCCGAAAAATTTACACATACATCTCAAAGGGGGGTCTTTGGGGTATTTTTATAAGCTTGACGAAGGTCTAGTGAAAAAACTAAACACTAAATAAATAGATAAATATATGAATAGACCAGGAAAATATACCCTACCCCCCTTAACATCTTCCCTGCACCCCCTCAGATCCGCGTGGAGCCCTACGTGCACGACCCCCAAAGGCAGCTGATCGGCATCATGGTACTGGAGGCGGATTTCCTGCAGAAGAAGAGCAGCACCAATGAGCCCTACAACACGGACCAGATGGCTATGTCCTTCATGGAACAGTTCCCCAAGTTTGGTTTCACCGTGGGGCAGGCGTTGGTCTTCAAGTTCCAGGACAAGAAGACCCTATCACTCACTATTAAGGAGATTGAAGGTGTGTATTGTCCGTAGAGGTGGTAGAATTTTACTTACTAATAACTTTGTAGATTTCGCTTTCGTTTTCTCGCTTATTAAAATCAAAAGGCTATAAAGGTTACAAGCCCCAATACTTTTGTAGATTTCTCCTTTGTTTTCTTTCTAATATAATCAAAGAGCTATAAAGGTTGCAAGCCTCTATAAACACTAAGAGGGTTGAGGACATAAACATCACAACAAGGAACACCGTCTCCACTGGAAGGTTCCCGAGCTACCAGCGACGAAGGGAAAGTTTGTAATTTATGATGCCAATGGAAACACGAACTCTTATCAAATCATGTTGGTCAAAGAAATAGACGAGACCACCGGACTTGTTTCAAGCCCCATCCCCACCACAACAGCAAAGTGTATACATCCTGCAGTTTAAGAGCATGAATGCTACTCGTCTTCCAGTTCCAGGAATAGAAGACATTATTGCTCACTATTAAGGATATTTAAGTAGTGTGTATGGAGTGCTATGTAATATACTAAAGCACTTAGAATGTGATGTTAATACTTCAACAATTAAAATGGGCTTGAGAGTATATCTAGTCCACAAGGGTGATGGACCTGCATGAACTTAATATATACATGTTGGCCAGCAGAATAGGAGAGGCCACGGATTTGGTTCGAGACTAAACTCTATTAATTTTAAGTAGGATATAAATTCCGACTCCAACCTTTCATAACACAAAAAGGACCTGGGTGTTCAAGCTATGATTTCTACCATTTGGAAAGAGTCAATCAGTTAACCCGTACAGTACCGGTGACGTCCTTTTATTTATATAACACACGTTGCTGGTACTCAAAGGGTTAAGTGTGGGAATTTACAGCCCGTTTGCTCCAGCCCTCCTGGAGTTATATGAGGTTAGAAGTAAGATTTTTGGGCCTAATTCTAATAATTCTAATGATCAGGGCTTAGTCATCACAGCATGGTGATATCTAACGATTAACCCCTTCTGTAGCAGGCGACGTCGTCTTATTTTTGTTCTCGCTCTATGTAGACGATTTGTGCAGTTTAAGAAGGTTCTGTGATGGTAAAAAGGAGTTAAATAAGATAGTTCGAAGCCTGTTAATTGCTGGAGGCCCTTTTAAAACAGAATAAGATCGTCTTATAGTAGCCAGAATAAAGATAAAAGGATTATAGTAGCCAGAATAAAGTTAAAAGGACGGCACCGGTACTGAATGGGTTAAGGTTCTAGGCACTATCAATGTTTTTTTATATATTAACCCCTTCTGTACCGCTGCCGTCTTTTCACTTTATTCTGGCTACTATTAGACGATCTTATTCTGTCGAGCATTTAACAGGCTTCGAAATATCTCACTTAACCCTTTTTACTACCACAGCTCCTTCTTTAGGCTGCATAAAATAGTCTAAATGCAGCTGAAATAAAAACAAGAAGACGTCGCCGGTACAGAAGGGGTTAAACCACTGCACTATTTGATTATTAGCAGTGTCCCAAGTCTGACTTCAGGGCAGGCCATTGAACATTTCCACTTTAACTTCCAGAACAAGAAGACCCTATCACTCACTATGAAGGAAATTAAAGATGTGTGTGTGTGGTTGTGTGTGTGTGTGTGTGTGTGTGTATGAGTGAGTGTGTGTATTACTACTACTACTACTACTGTGGTGATGGGCTGGTCTGTCAGAGTGAGAACTGAGCAATCTCTGCCATACCCATAGCTTACTCTGACTGTTCCTTTTACTTATATATTTTCTAGATCTCAAGTGACGGCGTCTCTAACGTGGATTGACCTCCCAATCTACCAAGATTGGAAGCCAAAGCGTCACATTTTTCCCTTGCCCCTCCACTTTCTCTTCATAATTGCTGAGGGGCACAGGGCCCTGGGTGGGGCTTTGGTTTCCCGGGCGTTTCCGCACCCTCCTCAAGCTCCCCGCCATGGAGTGGCTTCGGTCACCCAGGCTTTATTGTGGTCGGTGGGGAGGGTTCTGTGGGGGCGCTCGGTTATGGCCTTGGCCTTGCTCGGGGCCTTGGGGCTGTTCGGCCAGGCAGCTTGGGGAACAACAACAACAACAACAACAACAACAACAACTACTACTACTACTACTAATAATAATAATAATAATAGTAATAATAATAATAATAATAATAATAATAATAATTAAAGTTGCAAGCAAAGTTGTCTGGGGTTCGAGCGGTTTTGCAAGCAGGGTATTGTGTTGGATACAAAAACTGTGTCACAGATATCAAAAGATCATTTAACTTATCGGGCATGGAGAAACTATAGAAGGAACAGATTGTGCAAACAAACATGAGCGAGAGAGGGAGAGATTGGCTGTATAAGGGATCTGCCTCTATTTGTTTAGTAACAGAGTTGTAGAAATGTGGAATAGGCTACCGAGTGCTATAATGGGATCAAGAACAATAGAGCTTCAACTTGAAATTAGATAGAACGATATGGGTTGGGTGTGAAAGGGATCTGCCATGTGTAGGTCAATTGGCTCTCTGCAGACTCCCGTTTCCTTATTTTGTTTATGTTCTCATTTGTGAGGGAGAGAGAGAGAGTATGGCAAGAGAGAATAGGATGTCGTAAACGTAAGAAAGATAGCGGTACATATGAGAGAGAGAGAGCGTGGGATGGATTGGGTGTGAAAGGGATCTGACATGTGTGGGCCAATCGGCTCTCTGCAAACTCCGGTTTTCTTATGTTCTCATTTGTGTGAGAGAGAGAGACTAGGATGTCATAAATGTAAGGAAGACAGAGATAAATGAGTTTTTATGAGATGGGTTGGGTGTGAAAGGGATCTGCCTTATGTGGGCCACTTGGCTCTGCAGACTCCCATTTTCATCTTGGTTGCATGTGTAAGGGATCTGCCTCATTTGTACCGGTGTGCAAACAAACAAGAGCGAGAGAGAAAGAGATTGGCTATGTAAGGGATCTGCCTCTATTCACTTGGTATAAGAGTTGTAGATATGTAGAATAGGCTACCGAGTGCTATAGTAGGATCAATAACAATAGAGCTTCAACATAAAATTTGATAGAACAAGATGAGTTGGGTGTGAAAGGGATCTGCCGTGTGTGGGCCAATCGGCTCTCTGCAGAATTCCATTTTCATCTTGGTAGCATATGTAAGGGATCTGCCTCATTTGTACAAGTATGCAAATAAGAGAGAGAGAGAGAGAGATTGGCTGTGTAAGGGATCTGCCTCTCTCGTAACAGAGTCGTAGATATGTGAAATAGGCTACCTAGTGCTATAGTGGGATCAAGAACAATAGAGAATTTAAAGATAAAATCAGATAGTCATATGGACAAAATGGGTTGGATGTGAAAGGAATCTGCCTTTTGTGGGCCACTTGTCTCTCTGCAGATTCCCATGTTCATCTTAGTTGCATGTGTAAGGGATCTGCCTCATTTGTACCGGTGTGCAAGCAAACGAGCGACAGAGAGAGACTGGGTGTGTAAGGGATCTGCCTCTATTCGTTTAGTAACAGAGTTGTAGATATGTGGAATAGGCTACAGAGTCCTATAGTGGGATCAAGAACAATAGAGTTCAACATAAAATTAGATAGGACGAGATGGGTTGGGTGTGAAAGGCTGCCACGGGCGTGTCTGGCCACCATTTTGGATATCATATCAAAAGTTGCCCAATACAAAAATGCACCTTGTGTCAAAGTTTGGTCCCGATCCGACAAGCAGTTCCGGAGTTATTGCGTAAAAACCGGACTATATATATTTTTATGGAAGCGTGCAATACTTCTCGAACCCCAGATAACGTTGCTTGCTGTTTGAGGGAGGAGGAAAGGTAAGTCGCACCACACCAAAAATTGTCAAAACTTTGAAGGTCTAGAACTTTGTTATTAAACAAAGCATTTAGCAAAGGGAGGAATTGTTAAAACCCTTAGCCAATACTCTGTTATTCACCAAAAATAAATTTGAATTATCATTATTATTTGGTAGGGTAGGTATGTATAGGTAGGTTGGCTAAATAATTGGTGGAATTAGTAGGGACTCGAACTGTTTTGAGAGAGTTAAATACAACAAAAATAATAGATCTGAATAATAAATCGACTATGTTATAAGCAAAACTGGGGGATGCGTGGAAGCCTATAGACTGTAGACGGTAAACTTTGTGTGGGTAGCGAATACGGTTTTAAAGTAATTTAAGAATAGACATTTTTCAATGCTGCGGCCAAACTATTCCACCTATTTATATTATTTTGGTATCAAAACGTTCGGAATCGCGAGCCTCACCCAACTACGCAAACATGGCTTTGATCATCGGCATAGTTTTCAAGATGTGGAATTTTAAGTAGAATTCGATTTTTTTTCAAGATTGCCGGGAAAAAACCCACGTGCAAAAGCAAAACCTTCTCTATAACATTTCAGGAGCATTACTAGTGGAGTCCATATGCCAAAGCCCAATCATTTCCTATGAGTGGGAGAGACGGTATTTAGGCGTCAAATTTTCCGGGAAATCGGCTGCCACGGACCTGTTTGGCCGCCATGCCGGATGTTTAGCATATCAATAGTTGCCCAATACAAAAACGCACCTCTTGTGAAAGTTTGATCCCGATCCAAAAAGCGGTTCTGGAGTTATTGCGTCAAAACCGGCGTGTAAAGATAATTTGGATGAATAACCGGGTTTAATGATTACAATAGGGGTTCCCCGTAGGGATCGAACCCCTAATAATAATAATAATAATAATAATAATAATCGGTTTATGTGTGTGGATTAGTGTTTATGTTTACATTTGGAATCCCATTACGCCATCAGACAGTACAGTAGGACCATACGGCTGGGCAAATGTAGATAGCAGAGAAGGGGTGTTGTAGACAGAGGAAGGTGTTGGAATGGCTTTGTTGTGTGTGTTTATTAGTCCGTATACGTCGTCGAGGTGTCCCTCGACTGGGTGCGAGCATGTGAGACACGCTAGGACGTACTAACACACCCACTAAATAGCCGGCCTTAGCTGGGATCGAACCCAGGTCAAGCAGATTCACACGTGAGCATGCTCTCCACTCGACCACCGCGGCTCTAACCGGCCTTTGGCCGGAATTTTTTTCTACCGAAAAATGTACAAATTTATCTTGAAGGGGGGTCTAGGGGTGTGTTACTAAGCTTGATGGAGGTCTAGCGAGGAAACTAAGAAATAAAGGAATAAATTAATTAATAGACCATGAAAACGGCCCATCTCCCCTTAAATTCTTCTTATAGCTAACCCAGAATCCTACTTTTCTCCCTGCCAGCCGCCGACCCCGAGGCAGTCGCTTCCGGCAAGAAAAGGGACCCCCGCAAGATCGACTTCGGTGTTCTCCAGGCAAACTCTTCCCTGATCTTTGAGAAGTGTGAGGGGTCCGCCCTCATACTGACCGGGAAGGCTAAGGTGGGTTTGTAATATATGCTAATGTTTTATATGTGACTTAACCCCTTCTGTACCAGTGATGTACTTTTCCTTATATTCTGGCAACTATTAGACGACTTTTGTTCAACTTAGGAAGGACGTCTACCCATTCAGAGGCTACCGACTAACTCAATTAGCCCTTTCAGCTACCATACATACTTCCTAAGCTTCATAAAACTGTCTAAATGTAGCTAAAATAGAATACAAAAGATGTCACCGATACAGAAGGGGTTAACCCCTACTGTACCGTAGGATACAGTAATAAAAGTCCCCCCCCCCATCCCAAGCAATGTGGCCAAAATAGCAAAATAGAACAACCTTCCACCTCAAGAGATGAAGGAAGACTGGCTCTCTCAGCCTTCAGAGGTTTGGATATAAGCTGAGAAGTGTTTCCATATCGAGAGCAGTGCTCAAACGGTCGTGGTACCAACTGTAGGTACCAGGCACAGCCTGATACAGGCAGTTACAAGGAAAGTACATTACTGACGGCTCCCAGCCGTCACTGGGACTGGGGAGTGACTTATCTACTGACGGCTGGTAGCCGTCGCTGGGATTGGATGGGTTAAGGGGAAATATAGAAAGGCAGCGTTACCAATATTTACCAGGTTAGCTTGCAAGCACTTTAGTTTGTACGATATGGTCATTTTGTATGTGACTTAACCCTTTTAAGTTACGAGGACCCCTTTCTTATTTATATTAGGGCAATTAGTTGGCATTTTTTTTTCCCCCCCATTTCTTTGTCAATTTTATGACCTATCGTGCCATTTAGGTGTCGATTACTTCCTGGCGAGCGATAGCGAGCCTGTAATTTAAGAGGAACCAGCCTTCGGCCGGGACATTTTTTTATCGAAAAATGTACACTTATATCTTGAAGAGGGGTCTTGGGGGTGCTTTTTTAAAGTTTGATGGAGGGCTAGGGAGGGAACTAAAGAAATAATAGAGTAAGTAAGTACGTTGTTTTATTATGTTGTTTATCATATATTTTGTAATTGTGTATCCAGGGATGGTTACTCCTCACAAGCCTCTGTTATTTATATATTAGTTTTAACATCGTTCTTTTAACACCAATAACCCCCGCCCCAAAGGAAATTAAAGAAAGCATGTGATACTCTCAGGATTCGAACCCAGGATACCACATACAGAACCTACACGCTCTTAACCATTACACCATCCAGGCGGTTAAGGGGAGATGGTCGGTTTTTCTGGACACCCTTCGCCCTTCACTTCCCGAGTCTTCTTGACCCCTTTCTCCCTCATGTTTAGTCCTATTGCTTTTGAGATTTTGAGATGTTCGCCCCATTAGTTTGGCGATTTTAAGAACTTTTGCCCTATTTGTCAAATTTAAGACCTTTCGTGCCATTTAGGTGTCAATTTATTTCCTGGCGAGCGCTAGCGTGCCTATCATTTAACATGAATTGGCCTTCGGCCATTCGGCCGGAACATTTTTCTATCGAAAAATGTACAAATTTATCTTAAAAAGGGCTCAACAGGGAGTAGTATTCAGATTGATGGAGTTGTAGTTATGCTATGTTAAGTTGTACTGTTAGGTTAGGTTATCTATCTATCTATCTATTTGCTCAGGCACATTCTCCATTTTTTTTTTTTTTTTTTTCTGACGGTCTTTATGCTTATTCCCTAGGCCCGGTCGACCCACACCAGTCTGTTCACGGCCGACTGGGACTTCCAAAAGATGGGCATTGGTGGCTTAGACGAGCAGTTCATCCAGATCCTGAGGAGGGCGTTCGCTTCCCGAGTCTTCCCTCCGGAGGTCACGGAGCAGCTGGGAGTTAAGCACGTTAAAGGACTCCTGCTCTTTGGACCCCCAGGTAGATAAGGTAGTTGATTAGTAAGTAGATGAAGGAGTTTATTACATAGATGGATTGATATATGATTACGTAAGCTTCCTTTTTTATCCTTTTTTAAAATTTTGTTTTCCTATGTTTGAAAGACAAAAGGCAGGTTGCCTGTTCCTCCAAACCCAAAAGAGTGACAGAGCCAAATTCAAGGAACGTTGGGGTCAAAATGCCTGGACACACGAAGTTTAGAGCAGATAAACTAGTTGATTAGTAAGTAGATTATTACATAGATGGATTGATATATGATTACGTAAGTTACTGACTTTATCAAAAATCCCTGGACAAGCATTTCTAACCAGCTTGGAAAGATCGTTGTTTTCCTAAATGTAGATGAACTTTTATTATCCACATTCTTAGAATGCTAATATTGAAATGGTTAACATGAACATCTTCATTACAAGTTTATCAAGAAAACATAAAAATTCCACTTAATTTTCATATTAGGCTACAGGTGCAAGTAATTTTAATAAATGTTCTTGAGATCTAAAATATTATCCATCAACCGTTTCTATAGCATTCTTACTGTTGCAGGTACTGGTAAAACCCTGATGGCACGTCAGATCGGAAAGATGTTGAATGCTCGAGAGCCAAAGATCGTGAATGGTCCTGAGATTTTGGACAAATATGTGGGCGAGTCTGAGGCCAACGTGCGACGCCTGTTTGCTGAGGCAGAGGAAGAGGAGAAGAGAATGGGACCCAACTCTGGACTTCACATCATTATCTTTGACGAAATTGATGCCATTTGTAAGCAGAGAGGTTCAGTCGCAGGCAACACTGGCGTCAATGATACTGTCGTCAACCAACTGCTTTCCAAGATTGATGGTGTTGAGCAGCTAAATAACATCCTTGTTATTGGCATGACCAACAGAAAGGACATGATGGACGATGCTCTTCTCAGACCAGGACGACTTGAGATTCAGGTTGAAATTGGCCTGCCAGACGAAACGGGGCGCTTTGATATCCTCAAAATTAAAACAGCAAGGATGAAGGATCATGGCAAACTCGATCATGATGTTGACTTGGCAGAGGTTGCAGCTTTGACCAAAAACTTCTCTGGTGCAGAACTTGAGGGCCTTGTAAAAGCTGCTTCATCCTCTGCACTGAAACGATACATTCACCTCGGCAAGAAAATTGAAGTTGATCCAAATGCAATTGATAAGCTAAAGATCACACGATCAGACTTCATTTACTCTTTAGAAAATGACGTAAAGCCATGTCTTGGCACAAGTGACGAGGCTTTGAATAAGTTCATTGAGCGAGGTATTATCAATTGGGGATCGACAAGGGAATTGATGGAAAAGGGTATGATGTTTGTAAAGCAAGCTCGCTCACCAGAGACCAGTAATCGTTTGTGTCTCCTGCTAGAAGGAGCACCTACTGCAGGAACGTCAGCAATGGCAGCTTACTTGTGCAAGAACTCTGACTTCCCCTTTATCAAGGTTATCAACTCCAGAGAAATGGTTGGCTTTATGGAGTCATCCAAGTGTCTAAGGATTAACAAAGTCTTTGATGATGCATACCGCTCTGAGCTGAGTTGCATCTTCATGAACGACCTTGAGCACTTGATGGGTTACTCTCCCATTGGTCCTCGATATCAG
Organism: Paralithodes platypus; assembly: GCA_032716605.1. Lineage (NCBI taxonomy): Eukaryota > Metazoa > Arthropoda > Malacostraca > Decapoda > Lithodidae > Paralithodes > Paralithodes platypus. Next base: position 2,772,493 of record CM064485.1, on the reverse strand, counting down.
TCCTTGGTGCTGGATGCCATGTACTCCCTACTGTCAGCATCACCACCGCCCGGCCGCAAGCTGTTAGTGGTCTGTACCTCCAAGAGACGCTCTGTCCTGGAGGAGCTAGGCCTTCTCTCTGCCTTCACTGCTGTCATCAGGGTCCCTTACATCGCACACCAGGAAGACATCAAGCTGGTTCTTGATGAGTCTCAGGCTATGTCACCTGAAGAGGTCAGTTTGCATTACTGTAGATATATTCCATACAAGACTTAATCAAAATATGCATAAAATTTAACCCATGAAAATATTCCCGAGTATTGTACTATATTATGTGTTCATAGAGATACATAGCATAATCAATAAAACCTGAAGATGCTTACGAATACAGTGACACTTTATATGCTTTGAATAATAATATTCTCTACACTACACCCTTCATTACTACTGGTAACTTCTAAACTCCAAGAGATTTTGTTATTTGAGTACTGATTGATTATGGTTAACCAGGTGGATGCTGTCATAAAGCACATCAACCACGGGTCGGTGTTTGTAGGTGTGAAGAAGCTACTGGGGCTACTGGACACCATGCGCGTCATGAAGGGAGTCGATTCCCGCAAGAGGGTCGCTGCCTTCGTCAACCTGTTGGAGGATGAAGGCGTCTATACACCGGAGCTCTAGGACAGTCTCACGTAAGGCGCTGGAGCTCTAAACTACATCTGTATGAAGCACTTGACCCCTTAAAGGTGGGGGCTCATGGGTTGAGATAAACATGGAATGATAATCGCCAAGCTGTACATAACTATCTTGCAAAATGCAATGGCACTGAAATAATTATTAACAATGGTATAAAGGATTTTGTGGATCGTCTATACCGGGCCTGTGACGTCACAAGAGTGTAAGTCCACCATCCAGTCTAGGCTAAGGATACTGGTGTGACGTCACTATGACGTCACAGGTCCGGTATAGACGATCCGCAAAATCCTTTATACCATTGTTAATAATTATTTCAGTGACATTGCATTTTACAAGATAATTATATGCAGGTTGGCGATTATTTTTCCATGTTTACCTTAACCCATGAGCCCCCACCTTTAAGCCGGTGTCACACAAACAACTTTACCTGCGGATTTGTATAAGAGTATGGTTTTCCTCGAAGAGTTATCATGATATTAATAGCATCTGGGGTGAGGGCATACACTAGGGTTTTCTTTGCCCTGGCGCTCATCTGCATGTCTTCTTCCTCCTGAGCATGAATTGGTTGGATGCCACTTGTCTATGCCATGAATTCAACATGGGCTTTTAGATTCAATACTTTGTAACAATGTAGGCAAAATTTACTAGATAGTACACTTGTACCTCATATTTTGTGCTCGTAATCTGTGACTCTGATACAATATGCCGTAGATTTGCTTGTGTGACATTGGCTTAGGCATTTATTTATGAGGCATAGGAGCCTTAAATTAGATCTGCCTCTCTTAGGATGTTTTATCTAGAGACCTGGGCCCGGATACTGAGAGCGATCTTATTTATGACGTATTAAATCAAAGAACAGCCTCATTTGCTACATCATGCTAAGTCGCCCATACTTTGAATAGCTAGGTAACCCTTCCATTATTATATCCAGTTAACCCCTCCTGTACCAGCGATGTCTTCATTTATTTTACTCTAGCTAGATTTACACGATTTTATGAAGCTTAGGAAAGATATATGGTAATTAAAAATATTCATTGAGATAGTCTGCAGCCTTTTAATGGGTAGACAGCCCTCCTAAGCTTAATAATATCGCTTAATCATGGCCAGAATATAATAAAAAGGACGTCACCGGTACAGTATGGGTTACAAGATGGCAGAATAAAAAGGACGTCACCGGTACAGTATGGGTTACAAGATGGCAGAATAAAAAGGACGTCACCGGTACAGTATGGGTTACAAGATGGCAGAATAAAAAGGACGTCACCGGTACAGTATGGGTTACAAGATGGCAGAATAAAAAGGACGTCACCGGTACAGTATGGGTTACAAGATGGCAGAATAATGCTGGAACGATCATTGAGATGTTGGCTGTCAAGATGCGACATTCCTAAGACAAAGCAACGTCTTAAGGGGAGGCAGACCGTTTTTTTCTGGACCCCCTTCTCCCTCATGTTTAGCCCCATTGATTTTGAGTTTTTAAGACGTTTGCTCCATTAGTTTGGCGATTTTAAGAACTTTCGCCCTTTTTTAGTCAATTTTAAGACATTTCGTGCCATTTAGGTGTCGATTTTTTCCTGGCGAGCGATAGCGAGCCTGCAATTTTAAGAGGAACCGGCCTTCGTCCGGGACATTTTCTACCGAAAAATGTACAAATTTATATAGGGGTGTTTTCTAAGCTTGATGGGAGGTCTAGGGAGGAAACTAAAAAAATATATGAATAACTGAATTAATAGACCAAACAAACGGCCAGTCTCCCCTTAAGTTCCATGAGTATCCAAGCCCTGCTTTATGGAGGCACAAGAGCTCTCAGACTGCCTCATCTACACTGTAAAAATTGTGCATTCAAATGTAACAAAAATACTACACATAACAAGGGTTTCATTCGTTACGCGTTATAATCTAAATAAATAAACCTACCATTTGTTTTAACCCTTTGAAGCTCTGACGCGTTTTAGAAGATTATTGTGGCTATCATTAGACGATTTTATGTAGCTCAGGAAGGATCTGTGGGTATTAAAAGGGTAAATACTATCTCCACCAACCCTCTGACTTCCATATACCGTTACTAATCTGAATACAATCGTCTAATAGTAGCCAGAAACAGAACAGAAACGCGTATTGGAGCTTGAAAGGGTTAATACACATCACAAAGGTTTCACTCATTACGCGTTCTAATCTGTATAAATAAACAGACCATTACATTTATAATACACAAATAAAGGCTTACAGTCATTACATGTTTTATGCTGAGTAAATAAACCTACCATTGGGGAGATCCTTCACTTTTGTCAATGTTTTTATTTATATATTATTTTTCTAGTTTCCTCGCTAGACCTCCATCAAGCTTAAAATGAAGCCCCCTAGACCCCCTTTCAAGATAAATTTGTAAATTTTTCGGCAGAAAAATGTCCTGGCCGAAGGCCGATTCCTCTTAAATTACAGGCTCGCTATCGCTCGCCAGGAAAAAATCGAGACCTAATTGACAGGAAAGGTCTTAACATTGACAGAAATGGGGCGAAAGTTCATAAAATCGCCAAACTAATGGGTCTAAAGATGAGGGAGAAGGTGGTCTAGAAAAGCGACTCGTCTCCCCTTAAATACACATAACAAGGGTTTCATTCGTTACACATTCTAACCTAAATTAATAAACCCACCATTACTGTTTTATGTGTAGCCTACCATATGTGTTACACTTGCATGGACAATTAATTAATAAACCCACCAATACCACCATCACTTGCATGGACAATGTTTACAGTGCGGGTTGGTGGTACTCAAGACCTGCCTCATATAGAGTGTTGGATCTCTACGACTGCCTATACCCTGTTCCACATAAGTAGGCCAAAACTCTTGAACATTAACCTCTATAACTTACAATTGACCAGAGTAACCGAGGTGATAATTATTTCTACCATTTGGGAAGGGTAAGCCAGGGAATAGGTGTGGAAATGTACAGCCCCATTTGCTCTAGCCCATTTTTGAGTTACCGAGGTTAGGAGTCACGATTTCTGGCCTGCCTACTTGGAGCAGGAAGGTGTCATTTACCGGAGCTCTAGAAATGTTTCAAGTTGAGTGTCTAGGGGCAAATGGTAATGATATGCCTGATAGTTAGACAAGCTGATAAGGTGATTTATAAACTCCAATGTGTAAGGATTAACTTAAGGGGGTCAACGCTTTTTTTTTTTTTTTATCTTTCTCTCCTTTTCTCTCTTTCCCTGGCTTGTATCCATTCGGCCCCATTCAGTCAACTGTTTTAAGACGTTTATTCCTGTCCAGGTGTCGATTTCTTCCTGGCGAGCGATAACGAGCCAGCATTGTATGGAGAAATCCGGCTTCGCCGGAGACATTTTTCTATTGAAAAAGGTACAAATTTAGCTTGCTGTCAAAACAAAAATATATATACTGTATGCTGGCTCGCTACCGCTCACCAGGAAAATATTAACACCTGGATGGGGGTAAACGTCTTAAAACAGTAGGCTGAATGGGGACGAATATTTACAAGCCAACGAGAGAGGGAGAGAAAGAGAAAAAAGCGAGGTGGGCTCCCTTAAAGACTTAAGTTTAGCGCTAATTGAAATACTAGCCTCTGTTGTATATCATAATCTAGCAATATCAATCATTATACAGGCAGCGGCTACAATCAATACTTTGTTTCTAAGGAACTAATACTTGGTAAGGTAACAACTGACTTTTAAGTAGCTACTGAGATTGTACCAATGACTGCAGGCATTTACATATCCTCTTTTCTGAGAAGTAGCTTTTAAGTTCAACAGAGTAATGCCAATATATTTTCTTTGAAAGTAATAAGTTGCAGTAGAAACCGATTTTGAGCATAAAAGGATTCTGTTGAGATGAAACATGCATTCAACAGTTCTGCTTGCAATTTCCACAGTTAAATAGTCGGTGTTATTACAAGATGCAATTCGAAACAGACAATAATTCAAATAACCCTTATGAAACATGACAAGGGTAGGTTAACCCTTTTTAGATTGTGACGCATTTTGATAGTTATTCAGGCTAACATTAGACGATTGTATACAGTTTGAGAAGGATATATGGGAATTATGAGGGCAAATAGTATCTCAATTAACCCTCTAACTTCCGTATACCCTTCCTAAGCTGAATAAAATCGTCTAATGATAGCCGGAAAACAGAAAAGGCGTATTGGATCTAGAAAGGGTTTAAGTGTGCAATAACGATACATGCAAGTAAACCAAGTCACAGTTCCACTCAGAGCAGGTAAGGCTATTATCTGTGTCCTCATTCCTAATTTAGAATAGCTAGACATTATTATCATATCCTGCCTACTGCGTTGCCAAACCAGAAAATGTAGACCTAAAACAGCTATATACTGTAACATGCATCAATAATAATAATAATCTCAGTTCGACTATACAAGTGATATATAGTATATATAGGAATACAATATATACAATATAACTTGCAACTCCTTCACAGTAATAAATTAACAACATCCCTCCTGAAACCTAGATCAAGTTAACTTAAGTCTTAAACTGAACATTATATTTACGTATGGAGATACCAAAGTCCTACCTAAGAAAAGGCTTAATTGTGTCTTAAGCTGCTGATAAGTTCATTAATTTGTAATTATTGTATTGTACAGTACATTTTGCTCTTAGGTCCTTTTGTAATTGTGTTGTCATATAGCGAGAAAGCTTGTGAAAGGAATTATTATGTAGTTTCCAGATACAGTGAAGATACAGGAACTTACAGGAATTCTTGAACCTCTTATATATTTATGACGCAGGTAGACCGTTGCTGACCCAAGATAAAGGTAATTTTAATGCAACAAATAATAATAAAATTACTGAATATCACTTTACATCCATATTTGATGCAGATTAAAATATTGCATAATGATAAATGTAAGAGGTTCACAAATTTTTAAGAGTGACCACACTCATGGACAAATATTCTTCCCTACTCAAAAATGACCAGAAAAGTACTGATATAAAATAGAATTATTGTAAATCTTTGACTTGATATATCTTTGGACAGAGGTTGTTGTTGTTGTTGTTGTTCCCTCAAGCTGCCTGGCCGAACAGCCCGAGCAAGGCAAAGACAATAACCGAGCGCCCCCACAGAACTATCCCTGCCGACCACAATAAAGCCTGGGTGACCGAAGCCACTCCATGGCGGGGAGCTGAGGAGGGTGCGGAAACCCCCGGGAAACCAAAGCCCCACCCAGGGCCCTGTGCCTCTCAGCAATTATGAAGTGAAAGGTGAGGGGCAAAGGAAAAATGTGATGCTTTGGCTTCCAATCTTGGTAGATTGGGAGGTCAATCCACGGAAGAGACGCCGTCACTTGAGATCTAGAAAATATCTAAGTAAAAGGAACAGTCAAAGTAAGCTATGGGTATGGCAGAGATCGCTCAGTTCTCACTCTGATAGACCAGCCCATCACCATGACAGAGGTAAAGGAAAGAAGTAGGAGTGTGGGACAGAATAATGGTATTTAGTACGAGGGTAATGAATTAATGCAAATTGGTTATTACTGAACAGTTTTGGGTAGGGCAGCACTTTAATCCATGGGTGTACATTGAAACTGGTGGATGCTACGGTGCACAGTCTCCCCCGAGGCTTGTGGCACATCATCCGCCATTGTATCTTTGTTTACATTGGCAGGGTTTATAGGGTCGACTTACTTTATCCACAGCCCCTTAAACTCATGAAAGACAAAATTATCACACACTTGTAGCACAGTTTCTTTAGTCTATTCAAAATATCAATACCAAACTGAATTAGTCTAGTTCTTCTCTCTAGCAATTACATTAATACTGAATGAAAATATTGATTCAGAGGAGAAAAAAACTAGATAAATCATTTGTGCTTGGTGGTTTTCATGGACCTTAGAAAGCAAACCCTCAACGCATATCGAGCAGACGTGATTTTATTTATTTGTTATAGCATTACAATAGATTTAATGAATAAGCTGTCTGCAGTCATTACATAAATAGCGTATGTATAAAGCACTTGGAGGTATGAATGAGTACCAACGTTCATGCATTTATAAAGTATCTACTTCATGTTTAGGGCCTATTCATAATCATAACTGAATGTAGAGTAAAATTTATCAATCTTCAATCTAAAGAAGGAATCACACAAGCGTTTTTTCTGGGAATGTCTGGCCAGTAACTTTATGCTGGCATTATTTGGGAATTCTTTGCGGTGGTGTTGGCAAGCATGGGTTCACACCATCCATCCATCATACAAAATAGCGCTGCGAAACTCCGCCCATACTATGACGTCACGCCGCTGGTATACCCAATGAGGATACTATACCCTCGGACGCATAGCCCTGCATTGGCTATAGATGAGGCATGATGTCATAATATGGGCGGAGTCTAGGAGCACTATGCTGTGCTCTCAACGGATGGTATGCACCCCAGATTAAAGGTACAGTTCTCAGCATACATAGGGTTACACAAATTCGAATCTTTGAACCTTTAAAGCCGAGTTCTGAAGCATCGGAGATATAATAAGGCATTGTATTGTCTCTGTTGCGTTCGATACTGATTCAAATGAGTGGGTCACCATATATGCTCTTGACTGTACATTATGTTAGGTGACTAAACGTTATGATAACTTGAATTGCAGGTATTATATGTTGGGTAACTGAATAATCTGCAAACTTGAATTGAAGGCAGATTATGTTGTTAAGTGACTGATCGCTTGGAAAACTTATATTCTGAAGTTGCAAGACGAGAACTGACAACATTTATTGACGGAAGAGGTGCTTGTGTGACCCTTCAAACTAGTTATTGCTGTGGTTATAGTTAACTTTTAAGGTTACGAGTTGTTGATCATAATTAGGGTGTATTTCCACAATTCAAACAAATCACGCAAACCAAAATATTTTCGATCATTTCCTCAAAATAACAAAACAATTAATTTACCTTCTTTGGATTGTAGACTAAAGGATTGCCGTCTTTTAGAAACAAGTAATATATTTCTGAAAACAGATCTAAATATGTTTTTGTATTTTCTTGGATAAATAATGACCCAATATTATTAATTTCGTTCAATTACTGACTAAAGAGCTCATCTTCCTTTTAAATATTTACCAAAGTATTTTTCTTTTAATTGCAGACCAAAAGCGTTTTTCTATTGAATATAGACCAAAATTATTCGTTTGCATTTGAATTGTTATCTTATGAATATTTTGTGAATACTGGCCACCAAAGAGGCGTGTAAAGACATGGTGTTTTTCAAGTTTTGTGAGTGAGTGAGTTAGTGTGAGCATATATGATTCTAAACACATTCCGAGCCGCTATAAAGATTCTAAGTAGGCCTATACATTGATCTCAAAAAGTGGTTGTGTTTTGCATTCCTCTAGTCAGCATATTCTAGTCAGCAGAACACATGACACGTTAACCTACCTGCTGCCGCCGTTATTTCATCGGCTCGACGCAGCCAGTGCTGGACTTTATTCGATCTTTAATTTGGCTTAATGGATTCAGACTGTGAAGAAATTAATGAAAACAGTAAAAAAAAAGTATTCATTGTGCCCATTTGTTTGTATTTTGATCCTCTAAATACGTATTGTAGTGACTGAGACTTGGTGCTCAATCCCTATAAAAAAAATCTGATGCTCTAACTAGGATGACGATTTCGGCTTTGAAGTGGGCATGGCAAGTCAGAAGTGACTCATACTGGTCAGCCAGAGGTCTGCCCAAGTGCCGCCAAATTTGTTTTGACGAAAACTGATTTTCAAAATTTTTATTTATTCTTTTTAGTGTCGGATTTAAATATACGTCATTGGCACGGGCTGTGTTCAACCGGTTCGACATATACTGTATATACGTCGTTGGCAGACGGCAGGTTAATGTCACTCTCTCAAAAAGTTCATACAATTACCAAGATTTTCATCGAACTGTCTATTTTGACTGTACTTGAGCAATGAAACTCTTATTCCATTTACTTTTCAAATAGACCTTCAATACCAAAGAATTGTTATTCCTCTCTCCAAGTTATCTAATTTCCTCTTAAACTCACCTTACAGCCAACCTGATAATACATAGGGCCTAATGATAATACAGTACAGATGTCAACAATTGAATCTGGTAGAAATATTATAGAGGACTAGCTGTATATAATCACAGCAAAAGGTTAGCCCCTTCAATATACAACGATGCTATATTATTTGTATGCATTAGATGATTTTATAAAGTTTAGGAAGGACATCTTGGGATCGAATGGGTTACAAGCTACCTCAATTAACCCCGCTAACTCCCACAGATCCTCCCTAATCCCAGTGAAATTGTAAAATGTGAGCCAGAAAGGCATCACAATACTGACAGGGTTAATGCATACAGCACGTGCACCAGGTTCAGCTGTCGGCAACTGTACACCCACGGTCAAAAGCGGTGTCCCCACCTTCATAACTTCAAATAATGTTTTCCTCACTTGATTTAACCCTCTCAAGATCCGATGCCCATTTCTTTTCTGGTTTCTGGTTTTTATTAGACGATTTTATTCAGATTAGGAAGGGTATACGGAATTCAGAGGGTTAATCGAGATGTTCATTACCCTTATATTCCCACAGATTCTTCCTAAACTCTAATGATCGCCAGAAAATACTGTCGAAATGCGTCATAATCTTCAAAGGGTAAATACAAAAATATTCCTTAACCACACTGAACTGTATGTTAACCCTTTGAAGATTATGACGCATTTTGACAGTTCCTTCTGGCAATCATGAGACTATTTTAGACAGCTTAGGAAGGATATGTGGGAATTATAAAGGTAAAGGCTATCTCAATAGACCCTCTGACTTTCATATAACTTTCCCAACCTGAATAAACTGGTCTAATAATAGCCAGAAAGCCAAAGAAAGGCGTCATCGTTTCTTCTAAGAGTTAAGGGTATTATTTACACTTATAACGAGAGAGATGACCAGAGTTGAAGTTATGGAGGTAGAGCATAATTTTTGACAAGTGACTGTAGGCTCGGATGCCATAGTATCTAGCCCACTCATAAATTGTTGTGGACTTCCCCTATTTCTAATTACGGATTTTTTATGTTTCTGGTAACGAATTTATGAATAACATTTTATATGCATCAACTACAAAATGATATATACTATTTATTTAAAAGCAAGTTATATCCGAAAATAAATCCAGATCGGTATAATTGCATAAAGAAAAACACAGGGGGTCCACGAATTCCTATGAGTGGGCTAGAGACTATGGCATCCGAGTGTACATGCACTTTTTTCTACCCTTCAAAAAAACATTCAAAGTTTCCAGGGGTTAATTTTACACAATGATAGGAACATCTGCAGAGGACCGAATGACCCGTGTGTGGCAGATCCCTTTTTCATCCATTCCAATACATCCATGTTTACATTCGTGATCACTGTGTTATATTATATAGATGGTTGGAAGAGAGCGATGGAAGCTAATTTTAGGTATTTTATATTTGTGTTTGACGGCTTCCAGTGGTCTTTTAACCCCTTCAGCACCATGACGCCTTTTTACCTTTGACTCTGGCTAAAATTAGACTATTTTATGCAGTTTGAGAAGGACCTATGTTATTAAGAGGGTTAATTGAGATCGTATTTACCCATTTGAGTCCTAGAGATAGATTATAAACTGATGAAAATCGTCTAATGGTAACCAGAATATGATGAACATTTCGTAATGGTGGTGAAGGGGTTAACACATATGGTAGAATGTGTATATTGTGTTGGTTTTTCCTGTTGTCGAAAGTTGTTTGTTGAAATAAAGAATTATGTGAATTTGTGAGCATTTATTTATACCCTTTCCATTCTATGCATTGGAAAATTAATATGGGTTAAGGAATATACTGTATATATATATATATATATATATATATATATATATATATATATATATATATATATATAGTATATGACTAATAATCTACCCATATTAAGGTATATGGGTAGTAATAAGCCCATATATGATATAAGGATACAAACCTAAATCGTCAATAACCCGGCAACGGCGAGGGGGGGTATTGAACTAGCTGCCCATGGGCGAGCATATTGGCTCCATTCAGGCCTATAATAGTCATTTTACGATAACTATCATTATTACTTATTCATATGAGCCTATTTTACCTTCACTATGAAGATAGTAACCTGTAACAACAATAAAACAAGTGAAAATATAATTTTTCTGGTCAAAATCGCGAATATAGATGGACCAGCCCATTCATGAATTATGGAGAAAATTGAGGCAACCCCTCCCTCCACGAAGCCTCAAGCCACACTGATTCACTAGGCATGTAAGCACATCCTCCACACATTTTGCTAATGTTAGCACAAAAATATACCAACGAATTGGGAAATAACAGGGAAAATAGGTGATAATTGAAGGGGGAGGGGAAAAGGGGGAAGGAGGGGATGTGGAGGAGTGATATGAGGTATAGGGAAAAAAAAAAAAAAAAAAAAAATGTTTAGTGCTACTGGGGCCATTTAAATGTTTTTTTTAGGCCTCCCTCTTAAGAGCTTTGCCACCTCGCCCAGTAAAACTTCTTATGAGCTTTGCCGCCATTTACGGGTTAATACACAATGATATTATGTGTACCTATGCCACACCCTTGAAGCTCCACTGACACCATCTAGTGCGACACATATGAAACACCCAACATCTCGAAACTTCAATCGATAATCTCATGGCCTCGTAAGAATTACAGGCTACTGAACAGCCTACAGTCCCAAGGTTGAGACATAGGAACAAAAAAAAATGTATACCCTTCATTTGTTCTGCAGAGTTCTCTTAATTTACATAACTTGAAGTAATTTGATGATTTGAGTGCCCCCCCCAAAAAAAAAATAAAATAAATAAAAAATAAATATATATATACTGGGTATAAATATATATATAAATATAAAGACATGTAGATATATATATATATATATATGAATATATATATATATATATATATATATATATATATATATATTTTCTTTAATACATACGAGGTTGAAAGAAATGGCAATTTCTGCGTTGGAAATTTTATTATTCAAAGTTTCCAGGTCTCTGATGAGTTTTCGCTGGGTGGCAGGAAGTAGATGAAGGAGATGAGCAAAATTCATGGTGGTACAGGGTTACATTAAAGTACATGATGATACAGGATATACGACGCGTTTCACTGGACAACCAGCATTATCAAGTAAGGAAGGAATGATATAAAAGGTAAACAGGAAGGGTATATATAGAGGGTGGAGGATCAGAGGAGGCGGAAAACAGGGGGCAAAAGTCTGCTATTGGTGGAAGGGAAAACTAGGAGAGAAAAAGGGGGTAACCGCTTCACGCATGCGCACTGGATGCGGGATGGTGGTCGATAGGTGGGGTCGAAGCTGATTGGCTGCGTGTCGAGGGGCGTGGCCTAAGTTGTGTGGCGCCTGCAGAACACGAAGCTGAAGGAGGTAGCGCGGGGGGCTGCGTCAAGGGCACCGGGGGGCGAGGAGGGGTGTTAGGTCCTGTAGGGTAGTGCCTTTTGGCAGAAGGAAGGATCTGAAGGTCCAGAGTTTGGTTGTTGATGTTGGGATGTAAGGCTTGGATATATAAAGCTTCGAGAATAGGTAATCTCCTTGGGTCACTTTCTTTATCGAGTATGGTGGTGTGTTTCTCTAACTCGTTGCGTGTGAGGTGAGGGTGGTTAGGGGTGAGATAGTGGTCTTTGATGGCTCCAGCCTGAAGGTGAAGAGTTAACCGACGTGAAAGACGAGTCTGCGTCATACCAATATAGGAATGAGGTCCACAGTCCTCATAATTACAGGTATGTTGGTAAATGACGTGATCGTCGGTCATCGGGCTCTTTATCTTGGTGGAGGCTGGTTTGTTGCGGAGAACGAGGTTGGAGGTCTTGGGGGATTTGTAATAAATTATTAATTTGATTTTGTTTTCCGGGTTGGTTGGGTGGACATGCTTGGAGATTATTTCTTTTAAGACGGCCTCGTCATTTTTGTGTTCAGAGGACATGTAATTGCGGTAGAAGATCTTAATTTCATTGGGGGGGTCAATGTTGGGAGGGCTTTGGGTGTACCATTTTTCAAGATGGTGGTTGATGGTGCTGGAGATGTCGGAGTTGGAGTATCCGTTATTACTAAAACTTGGGATAGTCTTTCAAGTTCCTGGTGGGTGTCGGCCCAGGTACAAGTTTTAGTAAATAACGGATACTCCAACTCCGACATCTCCAGCACCATCAACCACCATCTTGAAAAATGGTACACCCAAAGCCCTCCTAACATTGACCCCCCCAATGAAATTAAGATCTTCTACCGCAATTACATGTCCTCTGAACACAAAAATGACGAGGCCGTCTTAAAAGAAATAATCTCCAAGCATGTCCACCCAACCAACCCGGAAAACAAAATCAAATTAATAATTTATTACAAATCCCCCAAGACCTCCAACCTCGTTCTCCGCAACAAACCAGCCTCCACCAAGATAAAGAGCCCGATGACCGACGATCACGTCATTTACCAACATACCTGTAATTATGAGGACTGTGGACCTCATTCCTATATTGGTATGACGCAGACTCGTCTTTCACGTCGGTTAACTCTTCACCTTCAGGCTGGAGCCATCAAAGACCACTATCTCACCCCTAACCACCCTCACCTCACACGCAACGAGTTAGAGAAACACACCACCATACTCGATAAAGAAAGTGACCCAAGGAGATTACCTATTCTCGAAGCTTTATATATCCAAGCCTTACATCCCAACATCAACAACCAAACTCTGGACCTTCAGATCCTTCCTTCTGCCAAAAGGCACTACCCTACAGGACCTAACACCCCTCCTCGCCCCCCGGTGCCCTTGACGCAGCCCCCCGCGCTACCTCCTTCAGCTTCGTGTTCTGCAGGCGCCACACAACTTAGGCCACGCCCCTCGACACGCAGCCAATCAGCTTCGACCCCACCTATCGACCACCATCCCGCATCCAGTGCGCATGCGTGAAGCGGTTACCCCCTTTTTCTCTCCTAGTTTTCCCTTCCACCAATAGCAGACTTTTGCCCCCTGTTTTCCGCCTCCTCTGATCCTCCACCCTCTATATATACCCTTCCTGTTTACCTTTTATATCATTCCTTCCTTACTTGATAATGCTGGTTGTCCAGTGAAACGCGTCGTATATCCTGTATCATCATGTACTTTAATGTAACCCTGTACCACCATGAATTTTGCTCATCTCCTTCATCTACTTCCTGCCACCCAGCGAAAACTCATCAGAGACCTGGAAACTTTGAATAATAAAATTTCCAACGCAGAAATTGCCATTTCTTTCAACCTCGTATGTATTAAAGAAAATTTATTACCTGGCTTTACCAACATATATATATATATATATATATATATATATATATATATATATATATATATATATATATATATATACCGGTATATATATACGGTATATATATATATATAAATAAAACAACAAAATAAAATAAAATAAATAATATCAAATAAATAAAAATAACAAAATGAAAGTGACGGAATCAAATTTGAGGTACGTTAGAGTAAAAATGTCTGAACACAAGAAGCTTGCAGCAATTGAAGTCATAGGATTAGGGAAAGATAGATTGAGGGATGGAATAGAGCTCCAGAGTATTACCCAATCGTTTATGGAGATGGAGATGTTTGAGTGTAAAGAGAAGAAAATATCACCAGTGGCACCAAGATGGCAGCGGTTGGCCGATCTCTGTTACTAATGGGTTTCTAACAAGAGGTCCTTCATAAGCTGTATAAACTTGTGTAATGCTAGGCAGAATAACGTTTAACCCTTTCAGTGCGATGATGTCAATTTCATCATATTTTGGTTAGCATTAGACAATTTGCTTTAGCTTATGATGTACCTCAAGGATACAAAGAGGTAAATACGATTTCAATGGACCCTCTGAATCATATTCTGGTTACCATTACACAATTTTATTAGCTTATTATCTACATTTAGGATTTAACCCTTGTTTGGCGGGACCTGACTTAGTCGGTCTAGAGAAGAAAGGACTATGTGGCGGGGACCAACTTCAGGCGGTGTGCAATTTTGAGCAATAGTTGGCTCTGAGAGAGAGACGAGCGGTGGGAGGAGCGTAGGTCGGCTCTGACCGTTCGGCACGGGTCCAGCGCGGCAACTGCCGTCCCCTCCACACACATCCACACTCACTACCTCGCTACACAGGGAATTATGTAAGGAAATTACCGTATTTTAGGGATTTTTCCTTCGTCTTGCACGATCGTTGCAAGAGAACGCGTGGTCGTAGAAGGATGGTTCTGGTGTCATTGGAAAGCTCAATTATCGCCCTTTCAGGGATACATAATTGTATTACGCTCTGGCTCTTGTTTATGCATGAAAAAGAGCACGGAAACAAGGTCGTTTAGGGTAAAACCACCCGCTTGGCGGGTAGTAGAAGTTACTGACGGGCCCGCTCGTAAGGCGTTAAAGGGGTAAACACAATCTCAATGAATACTCTGACAAACATAAGTCCTTCTTAAACTGTATACAATCGTCTAATTGTAGCCAGAATCAAAGGTAAGAAGCGTCATGGTGCTGAAGGAGTTAAATAGACGTAATTTAAGTGCGAGTATATACCGGGAACGTACGCTAGTCACCCTTTGAAGATTATGACGCATTTTGACAGTATATTCTGGCTACCATTAGACGATTTTACCCAGTTTAGGAAGGATGTGTGAGAATTATAAGGGTAAAGACTATCTCAATGAAACCTCTGACTTCCATATAGGCTACCCTTCCAAATCCGAATATAATCGTCTAATAACAGACAGAAAACAGAACAAAAATGCGTAATCGGATCTTGAAAGGATATAACAATTGCCAACATAATCCTGTACCGTAATTTCAACGGTCAGAAACATAAAGGTTCATGTTTTGGACCCCATTCATGTATAGCCCCATTAATGTTGAGACTTCAAGACGTTCAGCGTATTTGTTTGGCGATTTTAAGATCTTTCACTCCATTTCTTTGTCAGTTGTAAAACCCTTTGTGCCTTTGTGTGTTGATTTCTTCCTGGCGAGCAAAGCGAGCCTGTAATTTTGGAGGAACCGGCCTTTGGCCCGAACATTATTCTACCGAAATATGTAGGATACAAATATATCTTGAAGGAGGTTCTTGGGGTCTTTTTATAAGCTTGATGGAGATGGGCCTCATTGACCACTAGCGAGTTTCAGGCTATAAGGAAATTGGAACTGTAAACATCAATATTAACTAGTAAAATGTGACAGACATGTTTTTTAAACGTCCGCCAGTGCGGCTGGTTTACGCTTGATTTGGAAAGAATTAGTTATATTTACCATATAAATCAATATTACTGCACCATATGCGCATATTTACTTGTATAATGAACATGTGAATATTGAAGAACCAGAAAATAGGTATAAAGAGCAATTACATACATATTTGTGACAAAATGTGATATGTGCTCTATTCTGTAAATAGGCCTACTGTATTTTTTATTTTATTGTGTCTTTATTAATATATCTTTGTGTATAATTATTATCTGTGCTCTGACGAGAAGTGTATGTGATATGGACCATTAGGTCGTACTGTATTTATACTGTATCTATCTTATGTGTCTGGAATAAAGAATTATTATTATTATTATTATTATTATTGTGATGGGAGAGGTGAGGAATGCATACGAGGCAATGTGACAGGTCTGCTTTCTCTGGCTGCTTTAGCCACACTGATGGCTCTGGACATCTCTCATTAATGTATGAGGGAGGAGGGAGGTAGGAGGAATGCAGAGGAGGGTGACTGGACATATTTTACCCTCTCACGTTCTTAACGCAATTTTGAGCCTATTAGGGATTCTTTAAAGCCTTTGTTACCATCAGGGGTATTTAGAAACCTTTAGTTTAGTTACTTCAACCTCTGCAGTTGTCTTTGAGTTAGCTGTGGGCAGAACACTAATTTTGGAGAGGTAATTATGAGAGTGAGAGAACTCTATTTATTATTGCTAATCTGGCAACCTCTGCATCATAAAAACGTGAAAGGGTTAAGGTGGGAGGGAGGAAGTAGGGAGGGAAAATTAGAATAAAGATGGAGGGGGGAAGTTGAGGGAGAAAAGGGAGAGGTGAGGGAGAGAAGATAAGACACATGTAAGGGGAGGACAGGAAGTGGTGGTAAGGAGACATGCCACCTAATCGTATATTGCTTCAATTTCACTGGCACTGGGGTTTGACTCGTATAGTGCGACAGACATGGTTTTGAAACGTCCACCAGCGCGGGACGTTTAGAGGTCAATTCGGGCAAAAAACATTTGTGTATACCATATAAAGCAATATTGCTGCTCCATATGCATATATTTTACTCGTATAATGAACAAGTGAACATTAAAGAACCAGAGAACAGGTGTAAAGAGCAAATATCCAGTGAAATGTAGGCTATTATTGTAATGGGAGAGGTGGCGAATGAGTACAAGGGAGCGCAACATACGTCTACTCTTTGGAACGTTTCTCAAGACACTGATGAGCAGCAGTCCCTTGTGCATGTATGAGGGAGGAAGAGGGTATAGGCCCACCTATACTATAGGCCCAGGGGGAGTGTAGGATGAATTAGGGAAATGTGGAGGGAGAAATGGGGGAAGGAGAGGGATGGGGTCCCGGGTTGGAGGGGGGGGGGGGTTAAGACACATGTAAGGGGATGACAGGAGGTGGTGGTAAGAAGATATGTGGTCATATGCCACCTAATCATATATTGCTGCCATATCATCGGCACTGGGGCGGTTTTGTTTTCATCATTCTGGAAGGAATGTCGCCGTTCTTGGGTTAAACAGAAATGCATGATAATGTAGGTTTCTGATGGATAGAAAGTATGCTGAAATTGATTTCATGTATTTATAGATGTAGTGCAACCGTACGTCGTAGCCTACTTCACCTGGTAATTCTGCAAAGTATCAATGTCTACAGCTCCAACTTCTTTATAGCCATTAACTCACAAGTGATCAATGAGGCCCCCTTCTGACCGATTTGCTCAACCCATACCTTATTTATCATATTGAGGTTTCATTAACTTGAAACATACGGAAACCCGGGCCAACTTTTGCCTCGAATTCGTGTGTTTTTGCTTACTTTTGGATCTAACTGGTCGTTAAATTGGCCTAAGTTATGTTTGGTTAATTTTGGGTATATCTAGTGGTTGTATACATACGCTGAGATACAGGTGACTCGAGTCCGGATCGACTCGTATTTATCGTTTTTGTCTTCTTTTACATTTCGTAAGTATAATACATGGCTCGGGTTTCCGTATTTAAGCACTTTTAAAAATTTGAGTATTGTTTTTGTTTTATCCTATTGCCATGTAAGGGGCCCTCAAACTTCAAAGGCGTTGACACTGATAGCCTAGGCCGAATGCTACACTACTCGGCCCACGGGACAGCTCGGCCCACGGCGAGACAGCTCGACCCAGTAGAAACGAGACAGCTCAGCCCCGTGTTACTCCTAACCTAACCTAACCTAACCTAACCTAACTTACACATTATGAATCGAGAGAACTAGCCTATGACATAATTAGGCCTATACAATAAACGAACATTTCGCCCACATTACACACACACGCCATAAACCCTCCACTTAGCTCTCCCCATCCTATATCCTGACTGGTCTCGTCAAATTGCCCCATAGCAAAACATGGGGCCGAGCTGTCTCAAATAATGGGCCGAGTTGTCTTGCCGTTGTGGCCGAGTTGTCCAAAAGTGGGCCGAGCTGTCCGAGCCGAGTTGTCCCATGGGCCGAGTCGTGTGGACACTGCCTAGGCCTGATGAAGATTTATCGATAATATTCAAGACCTCTTTCGCCGCCCTATTAGAAATAATTTATTAGGGAAAATAGGGACCAATAGACTCGCCATAATTTTCTCATTAGGCCTATAGTCCGCATGGAGGAATTTCGTTATCGAATATCGACACTTGAAAAAACCCGATTACTGTACACCGAAAAATAACACGAAAATTATAAGTCCCGACTGTAAACAAAGCATTGCGCCCAATGAATCCTTCGATTTGACTCCTCGGTAAATCTACAGTTATACTACCCCTCCCCCACTATCCCCTCCCACCTCCCCCCTTCAAAACACGCCTTTTAGCGTGTTTTTGGATGGTTCAACAGACGGCCAGACGCGGAAACTGAAGAAACACGGAATTTGTTTATATTAACGTCACTAATTTTCCCATGGATTTATATTTTTCTGTGTTAATTTTCATCAATATATAATGTTTGGAATTAATTACAAGCCTCTGAAAAACCGTTTTCCCCATGAGGGGGGGGGGGGGGGATGGCTTTGCCCCCCCTCACCCCCCCATGACTTATTGTCATCATCATATATATTGACAGCAGGGGGCAAAAAACAAGTACGCCGTGGCCCAACCGACTGCACACCCAGGTAAACAAACCTCACTTTGCCGAAGGTTTGTAATACTTCAATGTACTGTATCTATTTAAAGTCAAATATACATTTCCGTGCATCATCAAACCATACTAGCCTAAGTCTACTACTAATAATATTAACCTATTAGTACCAACAGAATAGCGACAAAATAGGGGTAGTATAACTGTAGATTTATCGACTCCTCTTCTTCTAGTTTTGAAAGATGCGGTGAGTGCGATTCACCCAATAAATAGCGTGAGCGTTACAAAAACGAAATACCGGCAACCTGTTTTTGCCCCCTTACAGATCTACATATATGAGGATGACAATAAATCAAGGGGGGGTGAGGGGGGACAACGCCCCCCCCTCAACCCAACGTGTATCCAATGTACCCCACACTTTCCCTTACCTACTGTAAAAGCGTGATTCACCCAATAAATGGCGCCATTTGACGCCGTGTCTTCAGATTAATGAATAATGGGTAAGTTAATGCAAATCCTCCACTCAAATCATGAAAAACACTATAAAACACTATATTCCGTGAAATAGGCCTAATATAAAGAAAACTTGGTAAATAAGGCGGCTCTAGCTGTCTTGAATTTTACCACAGCTGGAAGTGTTTAATTTTGGATAAAAAGCATTCAATGTGGACATAATCTAACCGCGAGCGCACAAGTAACGTCAACAAAGCGACAATACGCCCGCTAACACAACCCTTACTAGGAGGACTTTTGGAAATCAAAGGGGTAAAAATTATCTCAACAACTTCTATAATTCCCTCAAGTCCTACCTAATAACAAAATATCTATCTATCTTTTGCCAGACTCCTTATTCCCCTTTATGAGGGTGACCATACACAAAACGCCCCCAAGCGAATTTGTCCCCTATGAGGACAACCTGCGCCAGTTTATTCAAGGACTTGCAGGATTGACCATTTTAACTTAGGGTCTGTCTGACTCTGAGGCCCTCTATGTATCTTTTTAGCACTATTTTTTGACGATGGTGGGTGGCTAGTCCATCCACCAACCTGCTTCACCCTTAGGTGAGCAGTAATAATTTGTGTAAGGTTTACTTGAGATGGATGTAGTGATCGGGCGTACGGTCGTCATGTGCGCTCGCAGTTACGTTCCCGTCTATTTCGACGCTATATTTTCTGCTATTTGCCCCCTGTCATTACTACATGAATACTAGGTTAGGTTAGGTTAGGTTAGGTTGTTTGGTTAGGCTACTACATGAATACTAGGTTAGGTTAGGTTAGGTTGGGTTGGGTTGGGTTGGGTTGTTTGGTTAGGCTAATGTATTTTTATATCCAAAGGCAGTAAAAATAGACGGGAACATGATGGGAAATGTCCGACGCCACTACGCATAGTGTAAACAAGGCTGGCGGTATGCCCGCACTTAACATTCTTGTCGTTTACTCCCCTAAACCGTGGGCTAGAGCCTAGACAGGTTGCCGACCTAGGTTGATTGACGATTTCCATCCATCCGTATTTTTATAAGGTTTTCTCCCCTAGATGGATTGCCAACCAAGGCTGACGAGTCCTCTCCACCCGAAATAAAACAAAATCATCTAATATAGCCAAAATAAAATAAAGGCATCTTCATAGTAAAAGGGTTAAGAAGGTCACTTTTATAGTTATAAAGCAGACCAACATGGTCTTGGTAGTAGGCCTACTGGTAGTATAAAATTTTAATCTAAGTATGTTTTTCAGACAAGACCAGTAGATAATGGAGAAGGACAATGATGTAGGAAGAGACTGGTCGAGGCTACCACAGAGGGAAAAACAATTTCAACACAGCCGCAGTCAAGAACCTGATGGAACCCAAGATCACGTTGTACCAGCTGATTTACCCCCACCTCGGCAGATCCGAGCAAATTTACCCCCACCTCAAAATCATCCCCCTAATTTTCAGCCACCTCAGCACCATCTGCCAAATATTCAGGCATCTAGAAATTACCCATCAGAATTTAGCATTTCTGACAATTCCCGTGGCCCATGTGCTCCTTTCGCTTCCAGTTCTCCGCTGATGACCTACCAGATAAATTCAGAGCCTACTGGGCCACAACAAAATCATCCAGATTCCTTTAGACTGTCTCAGAATCAGTCATATCCTACTGTGCCATCACGGAGCCATTCAGATACTTTGTCATGCACCCAAAATCACCCATATCCTCAGAGCCAGAGGCCTCCCCAGAATAATCTTGTAAGTCAAATAAATCCTGATATACCACCGAAGAGCCAGTCAGATTATATTAATGAATCAAATAATCAGACTTCATTCCCCATATTGCCACACAATCAGTCAGATTATAATAATGAACTAAATAATCAGACATCATTATTATCCAGGCCACAGAGACACTCAGATTATGGAAACCAAGCAAACAATCAGACATTACCATTTCCCAGAGTTCCCCAAAGTCACTCAGGTTATAATACCGGAGATAATGAAAGGATACACCCATTTTCCTTACCTCCGCCACCTTTTAGCCCCTTAGATTCGAGAGCTTCCCGGCCCCCTCCTCCTCGGCTACCCATCAACACACACATAAACAACACCGGTGGTCCTCCTTGGCAGCAGTGTGGCTTTCTGCCTAATCAAAATCCTCACCCAAATATAATTCCTAGATCAGAGTATAATCCTAAACCCACCAACGATTCTCTAGTGCAGCAACAGTATGACTGCCAAGTACAAAATGATCCTCAACCAAACTGCCACCCTAATGAGCAGCAAATTTCTCGAACTGAATCTTCGTCTTTGACATCACCTGCTCCTCAAAAGCTCCAAGTGCCCCTAATTGCATCAAAGTCATTGATAGAAGACAAAGATCAAGAGTGGCTCAGACAATTTGAAGAACACATTATGAAACGT
Source organism: Paralithodes platypus (assembly GCA_032716605.1). Lineage (NCBI taxonomy): Eukaryota > Metazoa > Arthropoda > Malacostraca > Decapoda > Lithodidae > Paralithodes > Paralithodes platypus. Next base: position 2,750,562 of record CM064485.1, on the reverse strand, counting down.
CCACTTCAGCCAAAAAATGAAATCACAGAAGAGAAGAATATGAAGGTAGTAAAGGTACGTAATACTGTACATTACTGTACTTAAACTAATGCCATTTCATACAGAAGTATGTGTACTGTACAGTCTGTACAGTATTTCAATAGTTTAGTTCATTGTACTGTAATAGGATAAACAGTATACCTGTACATGACATAGTATCAAAAGCTCCACTCCCTTAACCTGATGAGGTAATATATTCTTAAATATATGTATGTATGTATATATGTATGTATGTATGTATGTATGTATGTATGTATGTATGAATGTATGTAATAATAATAATAATAATAATATTTATTCAGTTAGCAATTTACAGAGTTGGTACCACATAGTATGTTACAAATATGACATGTACCAGCCTTGCATAATTCCAACTAAGGATAGCCCAATAAGGCCGTTAGGCGTATTTCCATTGGGGTCCTTGTGGGATTAGGTTAGCTGGGGAAATGGGGAGGATAAAGAAATAGATACTTTAGAGAAAGTATTTCTAGGGGGTTATTTTAAGATACCTTACATCCTATAGTAAATATCAGTAATCCGTAATCAGTAATCATTTCAGTTTGGTTTGTCTATCTCTTATGTCGTATTTAGTAGTAGACATAAGCTTGGTGCTCCCTTCTCGCAGCTGTCCGGTTCAGGTGTTCCTTCAGGCTACGTCTGAAGGAATACAGTGTTCTCTTTTCACGGACTGACTGGGGTAGGTCGTTCCAGTCTTTGATGGCAGTGAAGAAGAATGTTTGCTTACCCTGTCCTTGGATTCTCGGGACCTTAAAATTAAACATCCTGTTTCTTGTATTATGTCCACTCCTCTCATTTGCTTTAACAAAATCATTCTTTAGATACTCTGGAGCTCTGCCATAGAAAATTTTGAAGGCATTAGTGAGCCTGATTTGTTTGGCCCTGTCAGAGACATTGAGCATACCTAGTGACTGAAGTTGTTCCTGGCCAACATGTGATCTGGGTCCTAGGTTCAGCATGAACCTAACCATTTTATTTTGAGTGACCTGAAGTTTGTGCTGTGCTGATTTAGATGATGCAGAGTACCAGGATGACACAGAATAGTCAAAATGACATTGAACAAGCGCGTGGCAGAGGGTTTTGGTCGCCGCGGGCAAGCATCCCACCTGTCTATACATATGTATGTATGTACGTACAGTATATACAGTAGTTATATACTCAGGCACATACCCCCATTGCTGGGGGTGGCCGACTCGAGACAGCGGAACAGAAACAACATTTACAGTTCCAATTCTTAGGGCCCGGGACCACTTTTGCGTTCCCTCGCCCATTCCTCTGTCTCGATGAGTAGGATCATTTTATAAGGGGAGGAGGATTCCTAGCCCCCTGCCCCCAGAAGGAAAAGTAGGACAGTAAAAGAGACGGACAAAAACGGCTAAGGTTGGGTAGAGGATGCCAAACCTCACTCTGGATAGGACCAGCCCTCACTCAAAATGGCTATGAAATATCTTAATGTAAGATACAGTATGCTATGACTTAATATCACCAGCTTCACCCTCTAACATCAGACATTACCGTAGCTCAACTAGTAAACCTAGTTTGTATTTTTTGTCTTATAGCTAGCTATTGTATGTAATGTTTTTAAATGTTTACTGTATCCAAAAATATACTACACTGACTAAATAATGTACACATAAACTACAATTTATGATTATATTGCAAATTTGTATAACTTCAAGTCACTGTTAACACTTCTCTAAATGCATTATAATAATAAGGACATTCTATTGCCATGGACTAATTGTATAAGACAGGTGCGTGAGGTGGTGCAGCAGGTGTGTGAGGCGGAGAGGTTGGTGAAAGAGCTACAGTCACTGGAACAACAACTTGGTGACGTTAACCAGGAAGGTGAGAAGGCTGAGTGGAGAGATTTGGTGCTGCAAGTTCATAATGCTAAGGTTTGTATTGGAGAAATATTAAATACAAAGCTCTCCCTCTCTAATTCTCTCACTCGCTTTCTCTTTCCATGCTTCCTCTCTCTCTCTCTCAACCTTTTATGTATACTCACACTGTTTAAATAGTAGTTCTTCTTCCTCACACGTCCATTTAATTTGAATACATCTTTAGGATATGAGACTGAAACCACACTCTGTGGACGAAACGGTCTTTAAACTTGTATGTACGATATGTATGTACATCTCACTTCCAGTACCGGTACTAAATTTCTAATTGTATAGCAAACATATGGGGGGGAAGGCCAGTATGTTCCATTTCCTGAAATATGCTTAAAAAACTTATCCAATTAAAATTAATGATGAATGTAGGAAAATGAGAATAGTGAGATAGATGTGTGGTGGTTAGGTATCGAGTACAATATCAGCGAAAATTATGCGTACATGAGGGCTTGGATGGTTTGGGCATGTGGAGAGGATGGATGATAAAAATTGGGTGAAAAGATGCAAGTCTGTGAACGTGGAGGGAGCTGTGTCGAGGGGTAGACCTAAAACGACGTGGGATAAAATTGTACGATCTGATCTCAAAATTAAAATGCTTACAAGTGGTGCAGCTCTGAATAGGACTGTTTGGAACGGCGCCATAAGTATATGATCCTGAAACCATACCTAGTGTGGATCACTCGTTTTCTTTTTATAATTTATGTAGGAATGTATGTTTTTGTAACTACTTGATCCTTGAAAAATACGCCATTAGCTATACTGTACAGTAGTAATGTACTGTATTAGTAGCCGAATGTAAAATGCCATGTCTCATTCTAGTTTGTTAGCTATGATAAAGATCTTATACATTTATATTGTTCATGTCTCAATCTAGTTTGTTAGCTATGATAAGAATCTTATACATACATACATATACTGTACAGTATATATATATATATATATATATATATATATATATACAGTATATATATATATATATATATTGTTTATTAAAGTAAATCATCAACAACCTGACAGCCTTGATACAATACCAGCCACAAATGCAACCCCTGCATGATCAATTTCCAAGGTAATATATTTTTAATTTTTGAAAACTTGGCATTAATATTATGCAGAAACTCGGAAGAAGTTTAATATTGTTTCATTAACTATGGAAAAATCAGCTGAAAAGGGATTCAAGTTTCTGCCAGATAGAAAATAAAATGTAACAAATACATAATCTGTACAGTAAACGTTCCCAATACAGTACAGTACTGTACAAAGCTATGTACTGATTCATGTTGATAAAATCTAAGAATCAAAGGGTAAATATTATAGGTAAGAGTTGTATTAACGGGCATATCGTCGCTTTGTTTATATTACTCGTACGCTCGGGGTTACTTTTGCATCTTATTTGACTGCTTTCTTCAGAAATGATCCCAGTTGTTATATGCCCCCTGCTGGCAACATAGTGATGACATTAAGTCACAGGTAGATGAGCCCCCTCAAACTACAGTATATTGTATCCAACGGCCAGCTGTTGGGTAAAATGTTTCGTAAGAGTTTTGTTAACGGCCATGGAATACAATGTAGGTTGAGGGGAGCGGAGCTCCCCACGACTTATTGTCATCATCATATATGTTGCCAGCAGAGGGCAAATAACAGCTGTCCGTGGGATAATTTTGGAAAAAAGGCAGTCAAAATAGATGGGGTTTGGACACTTTGAGAGAATGGATTATCAGAACTGGGTAAAGAAATACCAGATTGCGAACATGGGAGGAGCTGCGAGTAGGGATAGACTTAGAAAGATGTGGGATCAGGCACTTCGGTCCGATCTCAAAACATAGAACTTGACAACAGAGGCAGCCCATGATAGGGTCGCCTGGAATGCCACCATTTAGGACGTGAGACGTAATCACACTCTTTGTGGACAAAACTGTCTTTAAACTTGTATGTATGTAAGTTTGTATGTATGTACAGTATGTATGTAACCAGAATTATTTTAAAAAGGAGGAGTTTCATAGAAGAAACATTAAAAGAAAGTACAGCATGTTCTAACAATTTAATAATTAAGAATACATATTTGAAGTTTTTAATATATTTTTGAATTAATATTGTATCAATTTTTCAGGAGAAGCTCAACAAACTACTTGCAAGATTCCAAGACAAGACTTTCTTGCAGCAAGCCAAGAAAATTATTGATCAACGGAGAAGAAAACGGGGAAAGACTAAGGCAAGGAAAAAACATATGCAGGAGGAGAAACTGGAGAGGAAAATGAGAAGACAAGAAGAAGAAAAGAAGATTGATGCATGGAGAGAAAAACTTGAGCAGGAAGAAGACCAAAAGAGACGGGTTTGTTGAGAATGAGAGTGAATGTGTTTAATTCTATTTACTTGTTATATTTGGTATAACTAGTAGCCTAGTAAGTGTAGCTTACTCACATTAGCTCACTCTTTTTGTACAATAATTTTTGTCATTCAATATATTTCCATCATATAAAGGGACTTAGAGCAGTAAAAGTATTGGAGTTACAGTAAAACAAAATACCTGTATTTAAAAACGCACAAAAACAAACTTTTACTCATATACTTCTTGCCTTCATCCCTCCATCTCACTCTCGGTCTGTCTCTACCACTCTGCCATTCCACCTCACTCATATACTGTACTCTTTAAAGTATTTTTTTTCTCGCCAGACACATTGCATGACTGAACCATTGGTTGAATGTTAACCATATACTTCCTGGGCTGGTGGGTCTTATCACCACCCAGTTTAAATAATGGTATACTACTATTAAGGAGAGGCAGACCATTTTTCTGGACCCCCTTCTCCCTAATGTTTAGCCCCACTAGTTTTGAGATTATAAGACGTTTGGCGGTTTTAACACCTTTCGCCCATTTCGTTATCAATTTTAAGACCTTTCGTGCCATTTAGGTGTCGATTAATTCCTGGCGAGCCTGCAATTTTAGAGGAGCCGGCCTTCGGTCGGGAAATTTTTCTCCTGAAAAATGTACAAATTTATCTTGAAGGGGGGTCTAGGGAGTGTTTTTCTAAGCTTGATGGAGGTCTAGGGAGAAAACTAAAAAAAAAAAAATGAATAAATTAATTAATAGACCAAACAAACGGCCAGTCTCCCCTTACCCATGCCAGCTCTTGCCTTATGGTAATTCCTAGCTTTCATTGTACTGATTCTGCTAATGAGAATATTGATTCCAGGAGGCAATAGTGAAACGCGAAGCAGATAGTGTGCTTGGTGAAGTGCGTCAGAAACAGAGTGAGGGCCGGAGCATGCTAGAAGTACTGGACAAGATGGCTGGCTTGCGACGGGCACGACTCAGGAAGGCGGCGGCTCACGGTCAAGCTACTTCCTCCTTGGATAATCAAAAGTTTGCTTTGTGCATTGGTAAGTGGGGTTTTATCAGGAAGTACAATAAAAATCAATAGTTTGCTGATAAATCTTTCTCTGTTGGCAGGTTGTATTGAATATTGTTCACATGTGTGGGGAGGTTCCTCTCACACCGCTCTCCTTGACAAAATTGAAAGGAAGGCCTTTCGTATCATTAACTCCCGTCCACTCACCAACTCTCTGCAATCTCTCTCTCTTCGCCGCAATGTTGCATCTCTCTCGCTATTCTATCGCTACTATAATAATCGGTGTTCCTCAGAGCTTTCCCAGTGTATACCACCTCCCTTACATAGGGCACGTGGTACCCATCTTGCAACACAATCCCACCCCTACTCTGTGCAACTCTCCAACCCAAGAGTGAAACGTTGCTCTGACTTTCTTCTATTCAACAGCTGAGCTCTGGAACTCTCTCCCAGAATCAGTCTTTCCCTCTTCCTATGACCTAAATTGTTTCAAACTCTGTGTGTCCAGGCATTTTGGCTCGAACGTCCCTTGATTTTGGCCCTGTCACTCTTTCAACTATGGGGGAGGCACTCGCTATAGGCAGTTCTGCCTTTTGCCTCCCTCACTCACATAGAAAAAAAAGAAAAGAAAAACGGCTGGTTGTAGGTACCAGCCGTTCAGGTTAGTACAGTACTCCGGATGAGAACTTTAGATGAAGTATTACGATTGCTAGACATGTTGTTTCACTAATACTTTTCTCTCTGTACTTCAGTTACACAAAAAGCAATTCTAGCTTTCTCTAAGATATACACACTCTTGCTTTCTTACATGAAACCACATGCACTACACACCTTAAACTAACTTTTTGTAGGGAGACAGCGACCCCATTGCCCGCCATTTTAGTGATGCAGTCAGCCTCTGGCAATGGACCATTGGTTCCTCTCTTCAGAACATTCCTGTGTTCAAAGTGCTGCTGGCCCCCCAGTGCTGGCCCCCCAAAGTGCTGCTACCCCACTGTGGTAAAGATACAGCAAAACAGTGGTGGAAGTGCTGTCCAAGTGAGGGACTGCTCTGGTGTTGTTGTTGTTGTTCCCCAAGCTGCCTGGCCGAACAACCCCAAGGCCCCGAGCAAGGCCAAGGCCATAACCGTGCGCCCCCACAGAACCCTCACTGCCGACCACAATAAAGCCTGGGTGACCGAAGCCACTCCATGGCTGGGAGCTGAGGAGGGTGCGGAAATGCCCGGGAAACCAAAGCCCCACCCAGGGCCCTGTGCCCCTCAGCAATTATGAAGAGAAAGTTGAGGGGCAAAGGAAAAAAATGTGACGCTTTGGCTTCCAATCTAGGTAGACTGGGAGGTCAAACCACGGAAGAGACGCCGTCACTTGAGATCTAGAAAATATAAAAGTAAAAGGAACAGTCAGAGTAAGCTATGGGTATGGCAGAGATTGCTCAGTTCTCACTCTGATAGACCAGCCCATCACCAGCCTGCTCTGCTCTGGTGTTATTGCACATAGTGGAATAAGCACTTTAGAGTGGACAGTGGGGGCATTTGTGGGAGCCTTGAGGTGGTTTCTGCTATGGCCATCCCTTTTGGGGAGTTTCCTTTGGAAGCAAAGCATCAGACGTATGTGTGTGTGTGTTTATGTATAAACTGTGTAGGCTACTGTATTAGGGTGACCTAGATGTGTGTGAATTTATATTTTGTTTTTTATATTGTGTTATGTTGTCCCTGTTCGGGCTCTGTCTCGAGTCGGCCACCCCCAGCTATGGGGTATGTGCCTGTGTATATACATGTATGTATGTATGTATGTATGTATGTACTCAGGCACATACCCGATTGCTGGGGGTGGCCCAAACAGAAACAACATTTAAAGTTCCTACTCTTCGGGTCCGAGACCACTTTCGCGTTCCCTCGCCCGTTTCTCTGTCTCGTCGAGTAGGGGAATTTTACAAGGGGAGGAGGATTCCTAGCCCCCTGCCTCCATACATACATGTAATTTTCCTCGATAGTCTTACAAGTTTCTAATAGCTAATTACTATTACTATTTGTTTCATGTCATGAAATGTTGATATAATGTCCCTCTCTATAGATATCACCTAATTTTATCATAAAGTTTTTTGATGAATTATTTATTTTAAATGTACCAGTTATGTATTGTAAAGTTGATTGTATCTTTACCCCGCTTCTACGCAGGTTAACCCTCGGAATCCGGGAGGCCTCATATGAGGCAAACAAAAATATTGGCAGGAATCTGGGAGGCCTCATATGAGGCAAAATGCGCGGCTAAAAATCGCCGCCAAAATCATCATAACTCGGCAACCACACAACGTAGCGATGTCATCTCAACGGCAGTCTACAGACAAGAAAACGTTCTACAATTTGCAAAAAAATTGACTGCTCTAGGTGGTCTCAATCAATAGTTACTGAATTATGAAGCTTGACTGTACGAAAATGGCCCCGGACACAGTGATCGGGATCATATGAGGCCCCCCGGATCCGATGGGTTAAGGTCCCATGTTAGTAATTTTGTATTTCAACACTAAAGAAACAGTAGTTCACCAACATAGCTAATCTCTGAAGCAAGTGGTTGATTTTTTATATAATTAATTTTATTATATTGCAGGTCAGATAGAGGATGTGGTGAAGAGCAAGATGAAGGAGTACGAGTTGGAGGAACATACCCTTCGTGTCATGCTGGAAGGAACAGCTTCTCACAAGTCTGCTGCCAAAGGTTTGTTCTTAGTATAGTTTTTACTATGATTCTAAATGATTTATATTATCAATTAGATAGTTGGGAATATGAGGTTATAGATATGTATGTAGAAGGATGAACAGCAAAGGGTTCGCTGGTGTACAGTAGTACTGAACGTAGTGCCGGGGCTGTTCGGCCAGGCAGCTTAGGGAACAACAACAACAACAACTGAACGTAGTGTCTTGGGAGTCCTACATTGGTGGTCCTAGGATCACACCCCAATGAAGGCGTGAAAGACTTTTTCACATAACTGCAATTTGTTACGGTCTCCCTTAATTAAAGGCTTTTTCACATAACTGCGATTTGTTACGGTCTCCCTTGAGCAAGGGGTTGACCATTAGGTCTTCCTACCGACACTGCCATAGCCAGACTGACCCAAGGCCTTCATCTGAATAACTTTCCACTTTGGGACCTTCATTGCTTTATAGTGCTTAACGCACCCCAGAGAACATCCTAGGATGCATAGGCCTCTTATGCCTTGAGTGGCACCTGGAGGGGGAGTGACTCACTCAAAAGCTTTAGTGTAAAGCCAGTATCACAAGAGAGCTTTTATAGTCAACACTCAATGATCAATTTTTTTCTGGCAACATTTCTGAAATATTTTGCACTAGTATCGGAGACCCCCCTGGGGGTTAGGGAATAGAATATGTCCCACGTGCCTTCTGCGTGTCGTAAGAGGCGACTAAAGAGGTTGGGTCGGTGGGCTTGCGACCCCCACCCGGAAAAAATATCTAAGCAAAGAAAAACGAACGAACAGCCTCGGATGCGGACGGAACCAACGTTGACGAACCACGACCGACTAAGGACATGCCTTCGGACATTCTGAGAATGGCTACGTGGAATGTTAGTGGCATGAATGATGGCACAAAAGAGAGAGAGGTTCTGGAAGTGTTAGTGAATGCCAGGCTGGATGTATGTGGAATGACAGAGACCAAATGGAAAGGTTCAGATGTGAGAGAATGGGAATGTGGAATGGGTGTGTGTGCTGGAGTGAGTGAAGGAACAGCGAGAGAAGGTGCATGTTTGTTTGTAAGTAGCAAATGGAAGGAATGTGTAAGAGAGTATGGGTCTGTGGGTTCAAGGATTGTGTGGGTGAGAATGAAAGTAGGAATACAAACGTGGGTGATTGTATGCGTGTATGCCCCGACAGAGGATATACTTGAAAGAAAGAAAGAGGAGTTCTGGATGAATGTGGATGCGTGCCTGGAGAAGTTTGACAAGAACGAAAGAATATTTCTGATTGGGGATATGAATGGTAAGGTGGGTGATAGGAAAGTTGAGGGAGTGGTGGGAGGGTGGGGGGTACCATCAGAGGTGAATGGGAATGGTAGTGCACTTGTGGACGTATGTGTGGGGAGGAGGCTGTGGATAGCCAACACCTTCTTCCGACACAGAATGATCCACAGGTACACGTGGAAACAGATGTTGACGATGAAGGATAAGACAGTGGTGGAACGAAAGTCATTGATTGATTATGTATGTGTGGATGAACGAATGAAGAAATCTGTGATGGATGCTAGGGTGTATAGGGGTATTGGAGGGGGTCTGTCTGATCATTATGTAGTGGTAGCTAAGGTTAGGATACAAAAGAAGTGGGTGAGGAGAGCGGGAGGGAGGCGAGAGGAGGGTGGAATGGTGAGGAGGGTGTGGAGAGGTTGCAGGAGGAGGAAGTCAGGGAGGAGTACAGGAGAGCAGTGGAAAGACGACTAGGTGGGTTCGACCTGGAAGTTATGGAGGAAGTGGAGGAGATGAGCAAGGTGTTTAAGGATGAGATCTGTGCAGCATGTGAGGAGGTGTGTGGAGTGAAGAGAAGAGGGAGGGGAGTGAAAGGTACAGCATGGTGGACAGAAGAGGTAAGAATAGCTGTGGAAGAAAAGAAGAAAGCATATAGAGAGTGGTTGGGTAGTAGAGGGAATGAAGATTCCGAGAGACAGAAACGAGCGAGGTACGTGGAGAGTAAGAGGGTGGTGAAGAGAGTAGTGAAGGAAAGTAAGAGAAGAGTAGATGAGGAATTTGGAAGGAATCTGAGTGTAAAATGGAGGGAGAGTAAGAAACTGTTCTGGAAAGAAGTCAAGAAAGTTAGGGAAGGTAGCAAGGGAAACAGTAAGGGTGTGAAAGATAAGAATGGGAGAATGCTAGCCGAGAAGCAAGAGAGAGTCGAAAGATGGAGGGAGTACTTCAGTGAGTTGCTAAATGAAAGGAATGAAGAGCCAGCAAACATAGCTGGATATGGTATGGGAGGGAGAAGAAGAGAGAAGTAGTGGAGGAGGAGGTGGGGATCAGGAGGTCAGAAGTGTGGGAAGCCATGAAAAGAGTGAAGTTGGGGAAAGCACCAGGAACAGATGGAGTGTGTGGGGAAATGTTGAGGTATGGTGGTGAGATAGTGATAGAATGGGTATGGAAAATGTGCAAACTAGCATGGGAGAAGGGGAGTGCACCCGATGACTGGAAGACTGGCATAATAGTCCCCCTATATAAGGGCAAAGGGGAAAGAGGAGTGTGTGGTAACCACCGAGGAATATGTCTTCTAAGCGTAGTAGGGAAGGTATACAGTAGGGTAGTGATTGAGAGAGTGAGAGTGAGAACGGAGAAATGGATAGGCGACGAGCAGGGAGGTTTTAGGAAGGGAAGAGGATGTGTAGATCAGATTTTTACCCTGAATTGTGTTGTGGAGAAGTATCTGGAGAAGAAACAAAAGGTGTATGTTGCCTTTATGGACTTGGAGAAGGCCTATGACAGAGTGGATAGAGAAGGTTTGTGGAAAGTACTTAGAATATACGGAGTAGAGGGCAAGTTGCTGAAAGCAGTGAAGAGCATGTATGAGGGTGCAAAGGCGGCAGTACGTGTGGAGAGTGAGCAGAGCGAGTTCTTTGACCTGAATGTTGGTTTGAAACAGGGGTGTGTGATGTCCCCGTGGTTGTTTACTGTATATATGGATGGAGTTATGAAAGAAATACTATCAAGAGCAGTGGATGTTGGTGTATCGCTGAAAAGGGAGGGAATTGAGTGGAAGCTACCTATACTGCTGTTTGCGGATGATACAGTTCTGATGAGTGATAATGAATGGGAGTTGCAGGGTCTGGTAAATGAGTTTGGAACAGTGTGCGAAAAACGGAATTTGAAGGTAAATACGGGGAAGAGCAAGGTTATGGTCTTCGAAAGGGGTGAAGTCACAGAGTGTGAGGTGAAGCTGAACGGTCAGGCTATGGAGATCGTCAACTCTTTTAAGTATCTGGGCAGTGTGTTGAGTAAAGATGGGACTATGGATGAAGAGGTGCGGGAGAGGGTACAACAGGGGAAGAGGGTTGTAGGAACGCTAAAAGCAGTAACAAGAAATAGGGTGGTCAGTATGGAAGTGAAGAAGTCCTTGCATGACAGTGTGGTAATCCCGACACTGACTTACGGAAGCGAAGCATGGACGTTGGTTGAGAGACTCAGACCAAGAGTGAGAGCAGTGGAAATGAATTACTTAAGGAGTGCGTGCGGAGTTACATGGAGGGATAGACAGACTAATGAGGAAGTAAGAAGGAGGTGTGGTGTGGAGGTAGATGTGCTGGAAAGTGTGAAAAGGAACAACTTGAGATGGTTCGGCCATATGGAACGTATGGAAAGCGAGAGAATGACTAAGAGGGTGTACGAGAGCGAGGTGGAGGGACAGAGGGGGAGAGGTAGACCGAATATGAGGTGGAAGGATGGAGTGAGGAACTACATGAACGAAGGCGGTGCTGGTTGGGGGGAGGGGCATCGACTGACTGGGGACAGAGGTGCATGGGGGCGGTTCGTTCGTGGCCACCCCTTCGGGGATCACAGCATCAGGCAATAGATAGATAGATAGATCGGAAACTATACTGATGGTGGATGAATTTAGGTAACCAAAATATTTTAAATGTTGACCTCATACGCTGCCAGACTAGTGTTGAGGGAAAAAGCGCTTGTGTGATACTGGCTTAAGTCTGTTCAAAGTCGACATAGGTACCGTATTCCCTGGCGCTCTCTCGTGACTTTCACACCACACTCCTTTCTAATACTACAAGATTTTGTAACTTAATATTGGCTCTCTGTCACTCAACTTTGGGGGGAGACGCTTGCTACAGACAGCTTTACCTTTTGTCTCCTTCATGCATATAAAAAAAAAATAGGAATCCTTGTTGATCATAAAATACTTACAAAATATATCAAAACCACATATTCAACTCTGGGGAATATGAAGAAAGCTACAAAGGAATGTGTGTACGGAATATGAAGAAACCTACAGAGGCATGTTTGACGTCTTTATACAGAAAGGATACCATTCTTCATCATAAGCTACTAACCCATTGAGCCCCATCCTAAAAGTAACTTAATGTAACACCCAGTCCCAAGCATTTTTTATATTTGTTCTTTTTGTGTTTATATATAAAACAAAATTGGGTGGGCCAGGGTGGTCTTTGTGGGCTGCCTACTATTGTTTATTTGCTCCATGTCCTAAGCTGCCATGTGTACAAATTAAAGATCCCTATGAGCCTTTTGGGAGGCATACAATTATTTAATCAAGGTGAGAATAGTAGATGCTGAGGCTGTGTGTAGCAAAAGTAGGCGTCGGCAAATGGACGTCTCTGGGGTTCGGGAGATTAAAGTTTCCCATATCCTTTAAGAGAGATAAAATGGGTTTACAAAATGTAAAACATGCAAATTGTGCCGCAAATTTAGGACGCGAGACTGTAACCACGCTCTCTGTGGATGAAGCGGTCTTTAAACTTGTATGTACTGTATATAATAATAATAATAATAATAATAATAATAATAATAATAATAATAAGCATGTTACTTATTTCTCATAAGCGCCAATTTTTCCGAAGAATTCACTAGCGCTCGAAAAGAGAAAGAAAAAATAACAAAATCAATGCATCAAAAGAAGGCTTATATACAACACACATTTAACAATCACTAGCAGTGGCAAAATAGCCTAAACTCTATAGCCATCTGTCATGACACCTCTCTCAAGATCATAGCTTCTCTCAAAGAGAAAAGTCTTAAGTTGTCTCTTGAAGCATTCAACAGAACTCAGTTGTCTCATGGACAGCGGCAACCTGTTATACAACCTCGGAGCCATGTAGGAGAATGACCTCTCAAAGAAAGAAGACTGCTGGAAAGCCCTTGGTTCATCAAGACGAAAAGGGTCATTGTCATGACGCACAACTACACCATGGTGTGCCGGTGGGCACCTGAGCAGCTCCGCAAGGTACCTAGGCTCACCAAATTTGAGAACCTTAAAAGTCACCAAACACAACTTAAATTCTATTCTTGCTCTTACTGGCAGCCAGTGCAGTTCTATGTGAAGAGATGTAGTAGGAGTTCTAGGTGGAACACCAAAAATTAGTCTTGCAGCCCTGTTAAGAACAGACTGAACTTTCTTCAAAATATAATTTGGAAGACCCACCAACAGGGCATTACAATAATCAACACGAGAGAAGACCAATGAGTGAACCAACGTCAGGAGGCAACGTCTGGTTATAAACGGCTTCACCAAATAGAGATTTCTGATGTGCAAGTAACAACTTTTAACTATCTGGTTTACATGCGCTTTGAAATCTAATCGGGAGTTCACATATACACCCAGATTTCGAACAGAGTTGGCCGGTCGCAGCTGAGATCCACCCACATTGATGGAGAGGGCACCTACTATATCATCAGCTCTTCTATTTCCTCGGATGATGAGAATATCAGTTTTACCATCATTTAGTTTAAGTTTTCTCGCTCTCATCCACTTCTTGATATCATACATCAACAATTCCATCTTACTCCGTATATCAACTATATTTGTGATTCTCACATAAATCTGGGTGTCATCTGCATAAAAGTGAAAGGTGACATTATGTGCACGAAGCAGAAGAGACAAACTGCTAATATAAATTATAAATAGGATAGGACCTAAAACTGATCCCTGCGGAACACCATACTGCAGGGGTGTCGAGTCCGAGACCACTTGATTTTACCGTCCTGGTGGTGTAATGGTTAAGGTGGCAAAAATATGTGTGTGATAACCCGGGTTCGAATCCCGGTGGATCATATATACTTTAATTAATTTCATTGGGGGTGTGGTGGTGAGATTAATAAAAATAATATTACCATCACACTCTGGGATCTACCTGACAAGTACGACCCAAGAAGCAAGAGAGCGGAGTCACGCACACCACAATCATAAAGATCACTCAATAACAACTCGTGATCCACTGTGTCAAAGGCCGCAGAGAGATCAAGCAAGACCAATAGTGAGGCCACACCATTGCAAATGTTCTCAACTAGATCATTATGTACTCTAATCAATGCTGTTTCAGTTGAATGATGCTGTCGGTAAGCAGACTGAAAAATTGGGATAGTTTCATTCTGCTGAAGTAGTGGTTGTAATTGGTCAAGTATTGCACGCTCTAATATCTTTGATATGAAGGACAGGTTGGAGACAGGACGATAGTTCAACATGTTCTCAACATCAAGTCCAGGTTTCTTTAGAGTAGGTCGGAGTAGTGCATGCTTTTCAGAATGTGGGAAGCTACCTTCAGAGAAGCACTTATTAATTATTTTGGAAATAAACTCAACTGTGTGATCATAGACTCTTGGTAGCTTGGAAACATTTATGGGATCCAACGGGCAAAATGTTTTATTGAGGTTTCTTATGTAGGACGAGATCATGTCCACCTCTACTGAGTGAAAGGATGAGAGGACATTATTAGGAATGTGTCGGGGTTGGAGTACAACTGAAAGTTCTTCACCAACAGAAGCATCATCCAGTTCCTGTCTTATGCGAGTTATCTTGCCAGCAAAAAATGCCACAAAGTTGGCAGCCAACTCGGCATCGGGCACAGAAGGTCTTAAGCTGACTCTTGTTTTTCCAAGTAAACTGTTTACAATTGAAGCCAACCTCCTCTGGTCGTTACCACATGAGTCAACTTTTCCCTGATAATACACTTTCTTTTCATCTTTGATTGTGTGGACCACAGCTCTTCTGGCTGACAGATATTGCAACCATGTAGAGTCTGTTTTATTTTTCCGCCATTCACGTTCAGCTCTTCTACGCGCTCTTCTAAGAAATTTAACTCGAGTGCTATACCAGGGTGAATCATCTCGTACTATGATTTTCTTCTCTACTTCTGGACAGTGATGATCGAACACTAATTTAAGTGCATTTCCATGTACCTCCACCAGCTCATCTGAAGTAAGGTTGGAAGTATCAATACTTCCCAAGTACTGTTTTACTTCACTGCTAGCCAAATTTTGGTCTGCTTTTTTATAATTTCTAAATCTGATTACTTTTTCATGTGTGAGTGGCTTGGGGAAATCAAAGCTGAAAGTAATCAAAGCATGATCAGAGGTATTAGGGTCAGCATTCTCAACATCAACATCCAGAACACCACCACAACCCACAGGAGAGAAAACCAAGTCAAGGGTGTGTCCTAAGATATGAGTTGGGTGGGACACATGGTTTACAAAATTGTTCTGATCAGTCAACTCAAGGAACTCAGGAGAGAATGGCTTCAGATGAGGGCTGTCAACCCAGTAATTAAAATCTCCACATATCAAAAGTCTTCCGGTTTTAGCAGAAAATTCCTCGAGAAACTGCCTAAACTCTTCCATAAAACCCCTATCTGTGCCACGATGGCCAGGCCTATAGACAACTGCCATTCTTAGAATTTGTTGATGGAGTTTTATTTCCACTTCCAACAGTTCATAATAAAGAGGGGCTGGGTTATGGCTTATTTGCAAGATATTCACCAGAGATGTGGAGTAGACAACTGCCACTCCACCACCCGGATGATCTCCCCTAGGCCTAGGAACATTTATTATGGAATGGGTTTTAGGCAATGCCGCCTGGATAATATTCAGATCTGACTCGAACAACCAGGTCTCAGTGAGACATAATACATCAAGGTTACGTTCATCCAAGATCTCGCAAATATGATCCATTTTGTTACGCAAGGAACGAACATTCAACAGACCCAGTTTCAACCGGCTCCTATGTGCATTTTTCAGTTTTTTGAACCTACAAAATTGGTGTTCTCAATAACTTTATTTCTCTGAGCTGTCATTAGAGGACAATTTCTACTCGAGGCGAAATGATTTGGCGGCTCCGTAACTGATGTGGAGCTCATACAATTTCTACATTTGGGGGAAGTCTTGTTGGTGCAGTCTTTTGAGTTATAAGTACCGGCACAGAAGTTGCATTTTGGATCCTCATTTTTCCGATAACACCTGTCACTGGTATGACCAAAGCCCTGGCAATGGTAACATTGTGTTACCCAGAAGCGATCGTATGCACGACATCTCACAAGTCCAACATACACAGAATTGCCATCATCCACAATGGAAGAGCGTATTTCAGGTGACATTTTTACTACCGCAGTCTTTGTGTGTGCATCACTCTTTTGCTTGGTGAATAGCAAATTCATAGCTAAGCCATCGTCGACCAGGGACTTTATTCTTGGGTTCTTGTTGAGGATGCTAGGAATTATCTCATTATCCTCAGCGTCATTAGCAATGCCTACCAGAGTCATTTTTGGCATCATCTTCTTTGGTTCGGAGACACTGAAGGCACTGTCCACCCTCAAACACTGATTGATGGCCCTTCCTGCATCTTCTTTGGCTTTCTTGGATGGAAGTCGTACCACCAGTACACCTGAATCAGTTCTAGTTAACTTGTTAACCGGAACCGAAGCCAAAGCAGTCTCGATTGCCTTTGTATCTGGTGGGCTTACTGGCTCGGAGGATCGGTCTTTTGGCTTCACTACCAGGACCTGATGGTCCCAGACAGTTTTTTTCTTTCCACCATCTACCACCTCAGTGGTGCGTTTGGTCGGCTCCTTTTTGGTCTCTTCAAATGTTTGCTGAACTATCTTGGCAAACAAGGGAATGCGACACGTGACCTCGCATACTAGAACATTTTGTACCGGTACTAAAGATATCATATCTTTTGGCAGGAAATACATATGGTGGACACCCCTGCCGAAAATAGACTTTTTTTACTGAATTATCATTTTGAACTGTACAAAAATGTATTATTTTTTTTTTTACAACACTAACAATAAAAGCCACACAGAGAACGCCGCCATTATGACGTGAGACTGAAACCGCACCTCGTGTTGAACACTCAAGAGTATCAGTGATGAGATGTGTAGTAGCAGGCTTGGATGGTTTGGACATGTGGAGAGGATGGATGAACTAGGCTGGGTGAAAAAATACAAGTTCATAA
The DNA here is from genome assembly GCA_032716605.1 of Paralithodes platypus. Taxonomy (NCBI): domain Eukaryota; kingdom Metazoa; phylum Arthropoda; class Malacostraca; order Decapoda; family Lithodidae; genus Paralithodes; species Paralithodes platypus. The sequence goes on along the minus strand of CM064485.1, from coordinate 2,733,304 downwards.
ATGTGGAGGGAGCTGCACCAAGGGGCAGACCAAGAATGACGTGGGATCAGATCTTACGGTCTGATCTTGAATAAAAAAAACTGACAAGTGAGGCAGCTTTGAGCAAGGCTGCCTAGAGCACCGCCTGTAGGATATGAGACCGGAACCGCACTGTATGTGGAGCACTCGGTCTTTAAATGTATGTATTATGTATGTATGTATATAGACTGTAGTTTAATAATCAAGATAAGGACATGGCATTTTCTGGCTCAGTAAAGATAAATTAATGTATTCCAGGGAGAGACTTGAGCCTGCGATATGAAGATGCCCTAAAGAAGATACTGTTTGGGGAATCCCAGCGTCCAAGAGACCTACAGACACTGGAGAGTTTTACCATGGCTGACCGCTGCCTCGAGACACTGGTTCGGAGAAGGTACAGTATGACTTGGGTTAAGATACTAGAGTAAGCCAAAGATATTAACTTTCGGACTAGAGTACCATATTGGACACCTCTACTTTGTTTTAACTATTATTTATTGTATAATAATTATGCTATACTCTATTTCACTGAAACTTGCATCTGGAACCTAAGGGCAATTTCAGAAGTTGCTCCTGATTTTCTTTCAGGACTTAAGCTTCAGCCAATGAGAGGCAAAGCTTGTCTGTACCTTTCTCCTCTTAATTAGATTTATATCAATGAAATATGTAAAGAATATTATTTTACTACTTGACAAACATCAAATATGGTGCTTTAAGTGTAAGTAAATGCATAAATGTGTGAGATATGCTTGTATTTACTGGTATAAGTGAGTCAGTTGCCTATACAGTATTCGCAATAAAAAACAAATCTCATTACACAATACTGTACTTCCAAAATCCTCAGTAACAAGCAATACCAATGTTGTTTTAAGATATAGTATGTTGATCATCTGACTTTATGTTTATGAATGCAGAGATAATAACAGTGAACACAATAAACAAACTACATGAAATTTAGGAACACCCCGTTCTTAACATTAATCCTCTTATTACAAAGCCCAATGCACTAAAATAAACTAATGTAAGCATATGATCCTCCCGGGATTCAACCGGGACGCCACACCCAGAACATAAGCATCTAATCCATTACACCACCAACACAGTTTTCAGAAGTGGTATCATAGGTGCTCTTGTTCGATTCGTTCATGTGGCTGAAGAAGGTTATAGATATGCATAAGAAAATAACATATTGTATGTATGTATATATGTACCGTATGTAAAGAAGCCCTTGCATGATAGTGTGGTAATCCCGACACTGACTTACGGAAGCGAAGCATGGACGTTGGTGGAGAGACTCAGACCAAGAGTGAGAGGGGTGGAAATGAGTTACTTGAGAAGTGCGTGTGGAGTTACATGGAGGGATAGACAGACAGAATGAGGAAGTAAGAAGGAGGTGTGGTGTGGAGGTAGATGTGCTGGAAAGTGTAAAAAGGAAAACCTTGAGATGGTTCGGCCATATGGAACGTATGGGAAGCGAGAGAATGACTAAGAGGGTGTACGAGAGCGAGGTGGAAGGACAGAGAGGGAGAGGTAAACCGAAAGAGAGGTGGAAGGATGGAGTTAGGAAGTATATGGATGAAGGCGGTGCTGGTTGGGAGGAGGGGTGTTGACTGACTGGGGACAGAGGTGCATGAGGGCGGTTCGTTCGTGCCCACCCCTTCGGGGATCACGGCGTCAGGCAATAGATAGATAGATGTATGTATATACTCAGGCACATAACCCATAGCTGAGGGTGGCCGACTCGAGGTTGGCAGACTGGGAGTCAAAGCGTCACATTTTTCCTTTGCCCCTCATCTTTCCCTTCATAATTGCTGATGGTCACAATGCCTTGGGTGGGGCTTCGGGGTCCCGGGCGTTTCCGCACCCTCCTCAGCTCCTCGCCTGGGAGCGGCTTTGGTCACCTGGGCTTCCTTAGTGGTAAGCAGGGAGGGTTCTGTGGGGGCGCTTGATTATGGCCTTGGCCTTGCTCCGGACTTTGGGGCTGTTCGGTTAGACAGCCTGGGGAACAACAACAAAATACAAAATTTAAACACATCTAGGTCACTCAGCAGACCCAGAGACCAAGGATCACTAGGGGCATCCAGCACTCCCCCGGTCCCAGACCTCCCGAAGAGGTTCCGGTCTCAGCAGGCAGACACGCAGTGAAGCCCCACAACCACAATGCCCGCCCACCTAACTTCCAGGAATGACCCTTCACAACATAGACCAGCTCCCCGATAAAAAACTAAAATGGTTTGATTGAGTTATTCTTATTGCCAAGCAAAACCACCGAGAGACAAGGATGAATTTACAGTCAGTGCCAGGAAACGGACATTGTTTTGGCGGCAACATCAAACTGGCTGCTGTAACCAGGTCCTTGATATTTCAAGCAGTTTGTTTATTATGTTCACTGTTATTATCACAGCATTCATATATTATTATGTTCACTGTTATTATCACTGCATTCATATAGATAATGGCGGATGATCAACATACAACATTGGTTTTGCTTGTTACTCAGGATTATGGAAGTATAATGTCTTGAAATTTGTATTGTATTGCGAATAAAGGTAATGGTCTCATTGAGCAGGAGGGGTGCATTATAGCAAGGCCACAACGAATTGTACTGAACATGTAATTTAACCAGATTTAAATATTATTGTGAAACACATGTAAAACTATCTCTACTGTATATGTTATCCCTTTGATTATTCGTTGAATTTACCAATTTTCATCAGGATATTTAGGCAAGGAGGCGAGTTTGTTATTATCAACTAGAGACGTTTCTATTACCAAATTAATTATTATATACTACAGGTACTGTTATTTACAGGCAAGATTGGGATCAATTTACAAGTAATGCAGAGCCCCCCTTGGCCACACCCGTCCCCTTCAACTGGGTGCTGCCTCCCACCCAGCCATCGTCAGAGTGGGCACGCTATCTTACACCTACCAATACTGCCCACTAGCCCCTCCGATCCAGCCTTCGTCCCAGTGGGCATTCACCTCATATCTACCACCACCGAACCACATCTCTATCTGTACACTCACAGTTCCTACCCTACCTCCATAATTTATACTTTGGTTATCTCTCATTAAAATAACTAAACAAAACCAAGACGAGAGCTTTTGAATTCAACCTTTATGTAGAAATATCCATATGTTTTGGTATAAGGAAAATAATGCTGATGTTGTGAAGATACAAGGCCAACCCTGTGTGAGATTTGTCCTAATACTCCTAGGTCTGAGTAAACTATTTTATGATAAGTCATCAATATATTCAACATACTATACACACAAGCTGGTCACCATCTGGTTATGGGTGGAGTATTTTTATTTTGTTTTTCTATGTGGATGAGGAAGACAAAAGGCAAAACTGCCTGTGACAAGTGCCTCCCCCAGAGTTGAAAGAGTGACGGAGCCGAAATCAAGAAATGTACGAGCCAAAATACGTGGACATACGGAGCTTGCAGTAATTTAAGTCATAGGATAAGGGAAAGACGGATTCAGAGAAAGAGTTCTAGAGCTCAGCTGTTGAATAGAAAATTGGGAATATCATTTCACTCTTGGGTTGGAGAGTTGGAGTGTTACACAAAATCAAGTTTAGTGTTCTAGGGTAAAGTAAGTAAACCAAGACTACAGATACCCATTATATTTTCTCCAATAATAGATCCATCTCTGTTTTCCCTAGGTAGCATTTTCTAATTCTTTGACGAAGATTTTTTAGCTAAGCAATACTGTATTATTATTATTATTTTGTTTTTATTGTTCTTGTAAAAAGAGTACTCTTTGTTGTTGTTGTTGTTACTGTTCCTCAGGCTGTCTGGCCGAGCAGCCCCAAGGTCCCGAGCAAGGCCAAGGCCATAACCGAGCGCCCCCACAGAACCCTCCCAGCTTACCACTAATAATGCCCAGGTGACCGAAGCCACTCAAAGGCGGGGAGCTGAGGAGGGTGCGGAAACGCCCGGGAAACAAAAGCCCCACCCAAGGCCCTGTGCCCCTCGGCAATTATAAAGGGAAAGTTGAGGGGCAAAGGAAAAATGTGACGCTTTGGCTCCCAATCTGCCAGGGTTGGCAGTAGGGAGGTCAATCCACGGAAAAGACGCCGTCACTTGAGATCTAGAAAATATATAAGTAAAAGGAACAGTCAGAGTAAGCTATGGGTATGGCAGAGAATGCTCAACTCTCATTCTGATAGACCAGCCCATCACCACTGTTTAAATCTGTTGTTGCTTCTTCATATTTTGCAATTATTTTTCTTTATTATATATCTATTCATTGTCGATAGTATCAATTGCTTGCTTTTGCGATTTCATTAGTTTATTTGTACGATAAATGTAGGTTAATTGTAGGGTAGTAATTGATAGGGGTCACTTGAGGCATGCTATGCTTACAGGTACCTACCCGATAGCACTATCGTTAGTAATTGCCATTTGTATTTTGTACTATTGTTAATGTCTTGTCAAGTTGCAAATTTGATTTTAATAGAACATTTTGACACAAATTGTAGTTTCTTTATTCATGCAGTTTAGTACAAATTTACCAGAACGTCCCGGACTTCCCAAATTGACTAATTCCTTGAACGTGACGATAGTGCGTTGTTATGTGTGCGATTAGTTTGCTTGGGAAATAAATTAACTTGTGCATGTAGTGATGTATTTACCTATTTGTAGTTTACAGGAATTGAGCAGCGCTCGTGTTGTCCTGTCTTAGTTACTTTATAATCAATCCATTTTACTTAGACAAGTATCGTAATGGATATTCCCAGTTCCCAGTATTTTGGACTAACATATCATAACTTATGTTGCCCTATTTCCATATTTACTTTTATCCAACCTAGATTTGAACATGTTAATGTTCCTCGCTCTCACCACCTCCTCCTCCAAGTTGTTCCAAGTCTCTATACTCCTATATGGGAAGCTGAATTTCTTTGTGTCCTTACGACATCTGCCCTTCCTCAGCTTAAACTCGTGCCCTCTTGTCCTTCCACTATCCCTCATGAATAGATCTTCCCTATCTACTCGTTCCAAACTTTTTACTCCCTTGAACATCGTTATTAAGTCGCCTCGTTCCCTTCTCTCTTTCAAGGTAGGCAGTTGTAGTGTCTTAAGTCTTTCCTCATAATTATGTCAACTCCTTCAATCTTGGGATCATCTTCGTTGCTATCCTTTGGACTTTCTCTAATTTGTTTATATGTTTTTTCAAATGTGGTGACCATATCACTGCTGCATATTCTAATCTTGGTCTTATCATAGTCATTATCAGTTTTCTTAACATTTCTTCATCCAAATAGTACACCCTATGTGGTGGATTGTGTTCTTTTATTTCAAATTTAATTTTATTAAGCGTTGTTTCCACATAGCGATTTTGATTAGTTCCTTTGCGTTTATCTTGTGTCGTCCCAGTTCTGGTTTGATTATTTTGCAAGTTTTATAATTATAATACTCATTCATTGCAGGCATTTTGGTCTAAATTGACCTTCATTCCCTGCACATTTTCATGCATACACAAGAGCCAGAACGTAATACAATAATATATCCATGAAAGTACAGTAATAGATCTTTCCAATGACACCTGAATCATCTCTGTACGACGTCTGGTTGTCTTGCAAAGGTTAGCCAAAATCACAAAAAATTCAAGGTTTTGAGCGGTTTTCGCTAGGTGTAACACTGCAATCATGCGAGATATCTCGGAGTTACATCAGTGCTGGCCCAGACATGGTGGGCGACGGACGAAGCAGTCCCGCGCTGCCTGAAATAGCTTGCCTCGCTCCCAGGCTACATAATAAGCGGATTTCAATGTCTGTCTGGTGACGGGCGCCGCAACGTAGGTTTTAGGCATTCAGTCGGGTCAGGGGTATGTAAGTATGTACTGTATATACTCAGGCACATACTCCATAGCTGGAGGTGGCCGGCTCGAGACAGAGGGTCCGGGATCACTTTCGCATTCCCTTGCCCCTTTCTATGTCTCGTCTAGTAGGTGAATTATACAAGGGGAGGAGGATTCCTAGCCAGCTGCCCCCAAACCTTGCCCCTTTCTATGTCTCGTCTAGTAGGTGAATTATACAAAAGGAGGAGGATTCCTAGCCACCTGCCCCCAAACCTTGCCCCTTTCTATGTCTCGTCTAGTAGGTGAATTATACAAAAGGAGGATTCCTAGCCACCTGCCCCCAAGGAACAATTGAAAATGGCAGTGGCTGGGTTTTTGGGAGAACTCGGAGGCTAATTGAGGGAAATAAAACATAATAAATTATTTGAAGCTTTATTACAGAAACTTTACTGTGCGGTATGAAATTATCTTAATTTTCATTCTTAACATCAATCACCCCAAGGAAATTAATTTCTTACAGTTTCTTACAGTAGATCCTCTGGAAAAAGGCAAACTAGGCCTGTGTATCCAGCTCAGTACCAGTACTTGCACTGCTGCGGTCGTTCACGGTGTTGGCGGCGGCGGTAGCAGACGCAACATTTTTACTATTCTGTATTTTTGCTTTATAATCAAACTTCAATTCTTGTCTTCCCCATGCTTTATCAAGATTACTTTTAAACTCCCTTATTGATTCGGAATCGACTACATACTGGGGCAGTGCGTTCCACTCATTTACCACTCTATCACAAAATTAGTTCTTTGCCTTCTCAAGCCTATTTCTCTCTTTGTAAATTTTCTTTGAGTGTCCTCTCGTTCTTGTTCCCTCCCGCATCAAGAAGATACCTTCACACACATCCTCATCATACTTTCCTGACACTATCTTAAAAGTCTCTTATCATATCCCCTCTCTTTCTCCTATATGCCAGTGTCCTCAACCTCTGCTCATAGCCCGCGTTCTTCAACATTGGTACTAGCTTGCTAGCTCTCCTCTGCACTTTCTCCACTGCTTCTATATCCTTTACCATATATGGAGCCCACACCTGGTTTGCATATTCCAGGTGCGGCCTAATGATAGCATGTGATCCTCCCTGAATTCGAACAGGACACCACATACAGAATTTAAACACTCTACAGTAACTCTGACCATTATACCACCTAGACAGTTATAGGTTCAGCACATGACCACGATTAATATCCATTTATCAAATACAGTACTGGATCTCAATCTTATCATGTGCTGGACCCAACTGAATTATGAATATCGTAATGCTTATGCGAGAACAATTTAAGAGGCTCAGATTTCAAAGGACCGACCATGCAACAAACTGTTCTTCAACCTACAGAAATAATGTAGGCAAGACAAGTCATAATAAGCAGTAATGGCCGCGGAACCATGATACAGAGTAGTAGTTTCCCCTGCCCTGTCTGTAAAAAGTAGGTTAGATGTAATCAAATTCAATGTTGCAAATGTCAGGGATGGGTTCATAAGAAGTGTTGTGCTTTGAGGGGCCCCTTGTCGCAGGCCGTTAACTTAGAATGTGCCATATGTAGGGGTGTCTTGGCAGTACCAGATCCACCTGGTAGCGTAGAGTTTGGGAATGTGTACTTGGAATGCGCCAGTAAGTTCTGTTACTTGGGCAACATGATTGCTGCTGATGGTGGGATGAGGCATGCTCAGTCGCAAGTCAGAAGTGGATGGTATATGTGCAGAGATGCTACAGTTACTGACCATGAAAGGGCTCTCCTTATGACTAAATGGGAGGTTATATAGCACTTGTGTTAGAAGCGCTTAGGCATTGAGAGTATTAGTGAGGTGCATATGAGCAGGCTTAGATGGTATGGACACGTGGAAAGGATGGACGAGAATAATTGGGTTAAGAAAAGAAAGTCTATGAACATGGAGGGAATCGCAAGAAAGACGTGGGATCAGGTGGTACAAACTGATCTTGCAGCCAAAGGCCTGACTAACAGGGGCACCAAAGACCGGGCTGCCTGGAATTCCGCCATAAGATAAACAAAAAGACTGACCTACTCACAGGTAGGTTGTAGGTCATAGTCCTTGTTATGACGGGCTTTAATACTTTTGTTCCCTTGATACAGTCCATAAAACAATCCAATTCTGGTTTGATGGACTTAAATATACTTGCCAGGAACGTACCGAGTAGGTTCTATATACAATAAAAATAGTATTCAATAGTTCAATGTAGTACTCAATAACAACACAAAGAAGAACATATATGAAGGTTTTATTTAATAAGTATGAAGGCATAAGATGGGAATAATCATGAGGACCATGTAGGTAGGTCCAACAGTACTGTAGTACCAAATATATATTGTCCTTACTTCTGAACAATGTTACTGATACTAGGATAACTCAATAGTGAGAGTCTAGTGTTAATTATGCAAAAATAGGAAAGTACCTATAGAGATAATACACGTATATAAATCTAAACCTTCAATGCAATAATCAATCACAAATGCTGGACGAGGTGTGCCATGATGTCAGAATCGAACCGGAACTTCTGCCTATGGACGGACAGCGCTTGGCCCACAATACTGCAAATACTTCAAATGAAGCAAGAGTGGACGTAAGTGCTCGAGGTTTTTGGACGAGGGGACAACGGGCTTTTTTCGACATCAGAATCTTCAACCCAAGAGCACAAACACATCGTGAGCGAGGACACAAGGCGGCATACTTGAGAAACGAAAGTGAGAAAAAACGCGCTTATGAAGAAAGAATTTTGAACAGGGATCAAGGAAGCTTTACTCCTCTGGTCTTCTCATCGTCGGGAGGTATGGGACCTTCTGCAAGTGTCTTCTATGCCAGATTAGCTGAACAAATATCGGAGAAAAAGCGCCAGCATAGAAGCCAAGTCATAACTTGGATGAGATGCCGGCTCTCTTTCTCTCTTCTCAGGTCTGCACTCCTATGTCTCAGGGGTACAAGGTCCTCCTTGCTACAGAGGACAAGAGTGAGAGACTTGGACTTTGAAATGGTCGTGGCGGAGGGACGAATTGGGGAACAACTAGGTTGATTGTAGGGAGGTACTGGTACAATAAGATAAACTACAATGTAACTAGAATAAGATAGATTGTACACCACTTTGTAACTGTCACCTTAATAAAAAAAAAATAAAAAAATAAAAAGGAAACATGCTTACATTACTGAAATGTTTGTGGACATGCAGTAATGCAAGTAATGGTCACTCTTCTGTAAATCTAAAATGGCTTACTTAAGAATGGGAAAGAGGTGGGACCTTCTATATATATTTTTTTTTTTATGAACAAAAAAAATGCAATAATCAATGGGGGCCCCATATCTTCCGTTATCAAAAGAGACTTTAATGCACTTCAGTAATTTATCCTCAAGTTACAGCTGAGAGGGTTGAGGTTCTAAATATTGCCCCAAGGTTTGGGGGAGTCACACGTACGGCTCAGGTGGAGTCTTAACGGTGACCGCGTGAACTTGCCTTCAGGTCAGGTCGCTGGGAAGGTCACTAGTTGGACTGAGATAGTGATAAATACTTTTTCTAATAGTGCAACTATTTTCTTAGTGGAAAGGTGATGTTAATTTATATTATAGTTATAGAATAATATTATTATTTATGATTAATGAGAAGTATCAAAATAGCTCAAAAGGGAATTTGTATTTTATCACGGAATGATATTACTTGAACATATGCTACGATAACGAACCGGACTTAGGAATTCGTGTTTCTATAATTTTCTTAGGTAATGCAACGTAATGACGTCAATTTGGCAAGAGTGAAATTAGAGTTTTATTTCTACTTGATGATATTAATTATGTCAAAATGTAATCTTCAATATTCACGATTAAGACAACATAGGAAGATAAACAAAATAACTAACTGAGTTCCACTAGGCTCAAGCTTGAATGAACACGTATGAATATAACCTTAATAAGTATATCTGAACAGGGTAACAGATGTCGATCAATAGATCGGAATTGGCGCTAGCGACGAAGTCTAGCTCATTGCTATTTAAAGCAATTAAAATGTAAAACTTGCAAACTAAACAAACCAAAATTGGGACAAGGACAATATAAAGTCAAATTAAATTATCAAAATCGCTATGTGGAAACAACGCTTACTAAAATGAAAATTATTAAATAAAAGAACACAATCCACCACATAGGGTGTACATTACTACATGAGCAAGTTAATCTGTTTCCCAAGCAAACTAATCGCACATATAACAACGCACTATCGTCACGTTAAAGGAAGTAGTCAAGTTTGGGAAGTCCGGGACGTTCTGGCAAATTTTACTAAACTCTGCATGAATAATGAAACTACATGTTAAATGTCAAAATATTATTTAAAATCAAATTTGCAACATGACAAGACATTAACAATAGTACAAAATACAAATATTGATAAGATATCTATACTATTACAAAATAATATATAAAATACAGTACAGCACTCACTAACGATAGTGCTATCGGGTAGGTACCTGTAAGCATAGCATGCCTCAAGTGACCCCTATCAATAACTACCCTACAAATAACCTACATTTATAGCACAAATAAACTAAGGAAATCGCAAAAGTAAGCAATTGATACTATCGACAATGAATACATATAATATAAAGACAAATAATTGCAAAATATGAAGTAACAACAGATTTAAACAAAGAGTACTCTTTTAACAAGAACAATAAATTTAAAAAATATCATCAATATTAATATTAATAATAGAAAAAGAATACACAAGATACACAATAAATACAGACAAAAACCAATATATACAGACAAAAAGTAAGCAGAGGTTATACAAGAAACTTAAAGTTAAAAATGCTTGATTAAAATTATTGATGTCAAATTTTAGAATACAGTCACAATAATTGACCCTAAAAAGATTAAATTTATGGAACAATTTACTTGCCTCAAAACCTCTGTCCACTAAGAGTCTGTATAGTAACCTAGCTCTAGCCCAAAAGTCATCTACTTTAGTGCAGATTTTACAAAATCTTATTAACTGGGAATAAAAACAATTATAAGTTATTTTACTATCGATATTACTACTAGGGAAAGGAAAGTTTATTACGTTAAAATTAAAATCATCAACTTTGTGATATACTTTAAGTATGCACTGTTCATTAACAATCTCTATATTTATATATCAGTCTCGGTACTGAACGAGTTGACAGCGTGAGGGGAATAAAAATGTACAGGCACAATTAGTACATGGGGCATAAGCGACGAAGTCCTACTCATTGATACTTAAAAACAGGTAGTATCAGGCTCGGTACTGAACGGGTTACAGCGCGAGAGGAATAAAATACACAGGCTCAATTAGTGTATGGTGGATGAAAGTGAGACGAACCACTGGGAAAAGAATTCCTAAACACGGTATTCGAAATATCACATCAAGATTTACAAGCACATAAAAGCACGTCTATAAAATATATTTCATATGCGATTAATTAGAAAGAGAATAAAGGAATTACACTATGCATTCGTTGGAAAATTGGGCGTAGGTTCTACGTAAAGTGTGATTATATAAATGGATTGATCACGGAATATACTAGGGCTTTAACTCACAAATAAATGAGTGGAACGCACTGCCCCAGTATGTAGTCGATTCCGAATCAATAAGGGAGTTTGAGAGTAATCTTGATAAAGCATGGGGAAGACAAGATTTGAAGTTTGATTATAAAACAAAAATACAGAATAGTAAAAATGTTGCATCTGCTACCGCCGCCGCCAACACCGTGAACGACCGCAGCAGTGCAAGTACTGGTACTGAGCTGGATACACAGGCCTAGTTTGCCTTTTTCCAGAGGATCTACTGTAAGAAACTGTAAGAATAATAAATCAACATACACGTAGTCAGTAAATCTGCGAGCGTGTGGGCCTGACTATATTTTGATAACACTGATATGTAACATATGCGTAAGTTATGAATTAATAAATAGTCTTGAATAAGGATCAAGGTTTAAAGGCAAAATTAACACAGAATGACATAGGTTCAGAAGGATGAAGATATTGCGCATGTACGTGATCTAGGGCACAGATCACAATTAAATCAGAGCTCAACACGTTTCACATATTTACATAATCAATACCCCACAACAATAACCAACAAAGAGAGACACGGCACTTAGTGAATGGTTAAGAGGGCTGGATGAAAAGAGGGTGGGGCTGGCTGGCTTGGAGTATAAATCCTAGGGTAACACTTCAGGGGCAGGGCCAGCTTGGAGTATAAATCCTAGGGTAGCACTTCAGAGGCAGGGCACTCTCTGGGGGCAGGCTGGATGGAAAACTACACGGTTCAGTACTCATTCCTTAGATAGGGAGGTGAGCAGTTGGGTTGTGTATTTTTGCATACCTTTCCTGAGGTCCTATGCTAAATTATTCTTGATTCAGCGGTCAATGAACTCGGGGTTATATTGAGAAAAGAGGAAAAATGGTTGTTGTGAGGTACATATACATTCTAGCCTTGGAATTCAGGTATTATAACATGGGCCTGGTTCCAAGGTATTATTACCATGTTCATTGGGGAAACTGGAAGGTCCTGGGTTGCTGTAAAAAATGGAAAACACTTAAGGCTTATAATGCAACAACTGTGTTGCAGGTCTTATAATTATCTTAGTACATATATATATATATATATATATATGATTGTGCTTGTATCATCGGGAACATAGGTTTGTCAGGCACTGTTCAGGCCCATTTGCCCCTGTCATATTCTGGGCGCTGGTGAGTAGATTGCATAAACATATTCTCTGAGTAATCTAAATCTTGGTGGAGGTGATGGCGAAATGTCCTTTTTGATAGTGAGGACCAGGGGGTGGGCCCTGAAGGATTAGTGGGAGGGTCCTTAATGACCAGGAGGCGGTCTTCCGTTTGCTTTGAGGGCTACCGGTGTGAGAGAGAACTGCTGGGCATGACCAACTTAGGTATATGTAGTTGTGGTCGGAGGGAGGACTCTGGTAGATGTCCTCGCTGTCTTCTCTGGTGCTTAGATGTGGAATGTGTGGTGATGCTGGCCATTCTATGTACCGTTGGTTCTGGCATACGTTCTGCACCCGGCATCTCGGTCCTTAATGTATGTATCTTAACATCCAATACATATAAGTCAGAAATAGAGAAATTTGAGTGCGTAGTGTGCAAAGGCGAGCTTGTGTTAAGTGATGATCCTGTGGCTGTGAATTTTGGAAATGAGTCTTTGGAGCTGGTGAACAAGTTTTGTTACCTAGGAGATACCATCTCTGCCGGTGGTGGGGCCGAGGCTGCCACTGTTGCTAGAATTAGGTGTGGCTGGGGGAAGTTCAGAGAATTGACGCCAATCCTGACCATGAAAAGAATGCCTCTCCCCCTGAAGGGAAAGGTGTATGCCTCATGTGTTAGAAGTGCAATGACGTATGCCTCAGAAACATGGGCCGTTAAAGTAGAGGATGTCAACAGAATGGAGCGTAATGAGATGAGAATGGTGAGATGGATGTGTGGGGCCAGGCTACAGGATAGAATAACAAATGTTGAGCTGAGGAGACGTTTAGGTATAAAGAGTATTAGCGAGGTGATGCGTACAAGTAGACTGGGATGGTATGGACATGTGGAGAGAATGGATGAACAAAATTGGGTGACAAAATGCAGGTCTGTGATTGTGGAGGGAGCTGCACCAAGGGGTGGACCGAGGAAGACCTGGGATCGGACTATACGCGCCGATCTCAAATCCAAGAACTTGACAAGTGAAGCAGCCCTTAACAGGGTTGCCTGGAACGCCGCCATTAGGACAAGAGACTGAAACTGCACTTATGTGTGGAACACTCAGTCTTAAAATGTTATGTATGTATGTATGTATGTATACATACATTTTAAGACCATGTGCTCCACACAAAGTGCGGTTCCGGTCTCACATCCTAATGGCGGCGCTCCAATTCAAGATCAGATTGTAAGGTCTGATCCCACGTCTTTCTTGGTCTACCATTTGGTGCAGCTCCCTCCACGTTCACAGACTTGCAGCTTTTCAACTAACTTAGTTCATCCATCCTCCCCACGTGTCCAAACCATCCAAGCTTACTAGTATGCATCTAATTACTTATACTTTTGATACCTAAACGTCTCCTCACCTCTTCACTAGGTATCCTATCTTGCAGTTTGGCACCACACATCCATCTCACCATTCTCATCTCGTTACGTTCAATCACCCCCAAATTAAATTAATGAAAGTATGTGATCCTCCTGGGTTTCAAACTCGGGACACCACATACAAAACTTGAACACTAACCATTACACCACCAAGACAGTTAAAGGTTCAGCACATGACCACAATTAATAACATGAATTCAATCATGAATTATTAGGCATAATTATACAGCATCTATATGGTACTGCCTTATTGTAGCACGGTTAAGGCTGGTGTGGTGCGATTTTCGCCAGGTGCAAGTGCTTCAGGGGGACTTTGTTGAGTTTTGCTGAGACACTGTTAGCGCTATACCAACATCAGCCACAATGATAACCTGATGGGGCGTTGTTGTGGCAAGACTTTGTTGTACTGTGCTGCAGTAAAGACTGTAGCCACCGTATTATGATTGCTGTGCACTGTGTACAGTACTGTGATTGTACCATGGAAGCCACATTCACTGTGGACGGTTGCAGTCTTTAAACCCGTATGTATGTACAGTATGTATGTATAGTGTGGACGGCCTTAAGATTGACATCACAATAATAACACTAAACTAGATGGAATTCCACCATATGGATTTAAGACTGAAACCATATTTCATATAAATCACTCGGTCTTTTAAGTATATGTACAGCCAAAATAAAAACAAATAAAAAAACAAAAAACTCTTGCTAATTTGTGTGAAATCTAGAGGGATTATTATCGAATTGAAACTTCTAAGATAGGAAATAAAAAATACTAGTCATGGCTACTAGAAACATGTGAAGACTGTCAAGGGAAAGTGATAGGAACTGAAAGTAAATTTTATGAGATTATTGGTAAACTATCATATTTGACTACAATATTGTACAATGTGTACATAAAAAAACATAATACAGAAAAATAAGAACAAAATTCAAACCAATTAAGACTGGCTGCTTTTTATCACTGGGATTACAAATTCAAGTTACATTATACTGTACTGTACTTTTTGTCAACATTTTGTATTTTTTTTTTTTTTGTGAGAAGTTTAACCAGACCACTAAACATTTTTGTACTACTGTATACAGGTATAAGTATATATATATTTTTTTTTTCTTTTCTACTTTGTTACCAAATATTTTAGTGTGCCTAATGAGATATTGGTACTGCACAGGTTAACTTAAACTTAAAATAATCTTAAAAGTTTAACTCTTAGAAGATTAGTATATACATCATTAGAGGATTTTATACAATTTAGGAAAGATGTGGGAAATATCAGGGTAAAGACTCTCAATTAACCCTTTGACTTCTATACCATTCCTAATCTGAATAGGATGTGTTTGCCACATGTGTTTGTTAATTTCATTAATCGAGTTTAGGAGTAAAGTTGGTTGGTGGAGAGAACATAATAAAATGTTCTAATAATAGCCAGAATACAGAAAATAAATGCATCATCAGATTTCTGAGGGTTAAGGGGAGATGGGCCGGTTTTCGGGACCAGTTTCTCCCTCATGTTTAGCGCCATTAGTTTTCAGATGTTAAGATGTTTTCCCCATTAGTTAGTCGATTTTAAGACCTTTCGCCCCATTTCTTCATCAATATTTAGACCTTTCGTGCTATTTAGGCGTCAAATTTTTCCCTGGCGAACGATAGTGAGCCTGTAATGTTTGAAGAACCGGCCATTGGCCGGAACATTTTTCTACTGAAAAATTTACAAATTAATCTTGAAGGGGGATCTAATGGATGTTTTTTTTTAAATTTGATGAAGGTCTAGGGAGGAAACTAGAAAAATAATGAATACTGTAAGCTACATGCAAAAATAATGAATACTGTAAGCTACATGCAAAAATAATGAATACTGTAAGCTACATGCAAAAATAATGATACTGTAAGCTACATGCAAAAATAATGAATACTGTAAGCTACATGCAAAAATAATGAATACTGTAAGCTACATGCAAAAATAATGAATACTGTAAGCTACATGCAAAAATAATGAATACTGTAAGCTACATGCAAAAATAATGAATACTGTAAGCTACATGCAAAAATTGCACAAAAAGTGAACCATCCCCCCTTAACCCTTTCGTGCACGGAAAGACACATCTGCGTCTTCCTGGGATTGTGACCATCAGGGGCGTTTAGAAACCTTTAGTTTAGTTTTTCAACCTCTCCAGTTGTCTTTGAGCGAGCTTATTAGTAGACAAATATTTTTGAAGAGCTAATTATTAGATTAGGAGAATTTTATATATAAATACTAAGCGGCATCTTTGGAGCCTGAAAGGGTTAAGGGGGTACTACTCGTTTTTGTATGGACCTCCTTCTCCCTCGTGTTTAGCATATTAGTTTTGAGATTTTAAGACGTTCCTCTTATTAGTTTGGCGATTTTAATACCTTTCGCCCCATTTCGTTGTCAATTTCAAGACCTTTCGTGGCATTTAGGTGTCTCGCTCGCCTGTAATTTACCGGGACATTTTTCTATCGAAAAATGTACAAATTTATCTTGAAGGGGGGGTCTAGGGGGTGTTTTTTTAAAGCTTGATGAAGGTCTAGTGAGGAAACTAAACAAATATATAAAATATATACATAAACTGTGAAAACCAAGCAGTACCCCCTTAAGACTAGAGAAGTGTGAATTAGAGATTGTATAGTAAGAGAGACCGGCCAACCTCTGCTATATTGGTGACCTTGTCCTCACTTTACACTCCAATCCTATCCGTACCTATAATAAGTAAATGGCAATACTGGTACAGGATATGTTATATTAAATTAAAATGTAAAACTTGCAAACTAAACAAACCAAAACTGGGACGAAACAAGATAAAGGTAAAATAACTTATCAAAATCGCTATGTGGCAATAACGCTTACTAAAATTAAAATAAATGTTTATGAAATAAAAAAACACAATCTTTGGTAATAAATTCTACATGATTGTCATAAACAAATATGCAGTGACATTTGAGTTTGTCTCTATATTGTGTGGTTCCTGTTTTTGTAAGTTTTATATCATAATTAAAATGCCCATTAACCCGGCAAGCGCGATAGGCCTCACGGAAGGCTTCCTATAGGGAACGCGATAGGCCTCACGGAAGCAAGACCATAAAAAAAGCCTTCCAAAAAAAAAAAGGGCCTATCAAAACAAAGGAATTTGTCTCTAGGTGAGATAATTCCCCTCCAGTACTCATCCATGTAAATCTCACCCACCCCCCTCCCCTCCTCAATTATCACCTATTTTTCCTCTTATTATCATCATTTATCGGTTATTTTTCTCTCCCGCGATAATGTAGCACAAGTGGGTTGCAGAAAAGATCGTTATGTAACACCCAGACACCGGCCCACACCGCCCCGCTCGTCTCAGTTACCTCACAGACAGCGAGAGAGGAGGGTTGCCTGTGGCTCTCTCTCGCCTGAGATTATGACCGGGTGGCCAATATCTTCGTTTTTCACCACCCAAATGCTTTTCCCACTTATTTTAGCACTCTTGAAGGTTCATATATACATCATATATGTAAAATAAAAGCATACCGAAAACAAATAATGCTCTATATTGTAAATATAACGAATTCTGTCAGAATCCAAGGCTAGAAATGCACAAATAACTACCCTAGCCCCTAGGTCTATTTCGCGCTTGTCAGGTTAAATATCAAGAAATCAGCTGGTAAGAGGCTAAACAAATCCTTCAGGTGAATACAATTGAGTAAAGTGGAAAAACTAAAAGTTAAAAGTTGTAAAAATGCCAATTATATAACTATAATTTTACAATATTAGTAAATTTAACACTACTGTACATTACAAGTAAAAATATAAATAATCCAATTATATAAACTTTGATATAGCATAAAAAGATCCAAGTTATTATCAATTAAATATATTACAATATTAACACCAACAATATATCACAAGAATATTAATAATCCAATTAAATAAACATTCATATCATATAAAAAGATCTATTATAATATCAATAAAATGTATAGTACTGTATGATCATGTTATCTAACTACCGGTATATGAATTTAAGAACAGACTAAACTTTGTGCATATGTATTAACCCATACTGTACCAGGGACGTAATTTGTATCATATTCTGGCAACTATTTGACGATTTTATTCAGCTTAGGAAGGACCTCTAGCAAAAAAAAAAAAAAAGGCTTCAATCTATCTCAACCAACCCATTTAACTACCACAGATCCTTCCTAAGCTGCATAATGTCATCTAAATATAGCTAGAATATAATATAGCACACGTCACTGGTACTCAAAGGGTTAAATATATTCACAAATAATATAATTACAGTATAATACTGTCTACAATTTGTGTTTTATTCAGTTAAAAAGGACAAAACAAAATGTGTACTCGACCAAAATGCTTAGAAGGCTAGAAAGTCAATGAACATAATGAATGCAATTGTAAGCTACTCATTTGTTATGTGATTTATTGACCAGAATATCAAATGGCTATCCTAGCAGACAAACTCAACAAACCTATACTACACCGGTATTGTTTCCGTGGATTGACCTCCCAATCTACCAAGATTGGAAGCTAAAGCGTCACATTATTCCTTTGCCCCTCAACTTTCTCTTCATAATTGCTGAGGGCCACAGGGCCCTGGGTGGGGCTTTGATTTCCCGGGCATTTACGCACCCTCTCAGCTCCCCGCCATGGAGTGGCTTCGGTCACCCAGGCTTTATTGTGGTCGGCAGGGAGGGTTCTGTGGGGGCGCTCGTTTATGGCCTTGGCCTTACTCGGGGCTGTTCGGCCAGGCAGCTTGGGGGGGGGGGAACAACAACAACAACAACAACAACAACCCCTCAACTTTCCACCTACACTTGTACACATAAAACATTTAAATACTTAAAAACATATTAATACATAAATATATAAACATACCTTAGAAAAGTAGAACCCCAGTAAACACAAATATATACACAAACCCTACACTGATTATCGATCGCGTGGAAATTATATCACTCATGGTATGACCCCTCCCCATACACACATAGGTATGAACATACAATACAGTACATTGATTTTCAATCGCGTGCATGTTACAAACTCCTGCCATCCCCCCCCCCCCCGGTAATACGAGGTTCAGAGCATCTGAATTTGAGGTTCTACTGTATTTAAAAGTTATGAACGTTGAGGGACACTGGGGTTATATAAAAAAAAAAAGGAGACTGAACGCAGTTATAAATAGTGTGGTATATTGATCACCCACAAAAAAAAATACAAGCTAGATTAATAAACGTTTGTTAAAATGTTCCGTCATGGTCAGAAGTACTTAAATACCTATTAATAAAAAAACAAGACTAACATTAAGTAGTGAATTTGAGTGAGCTTATCATTGTTATCCAAGCAGTATATAAAAGTATTTAACCAGTTTATCATATTTGTGCTTCCAAATTTCCAGAAAATATTGATTACAACAGTAACTTAACTATCATACTTTTTGAAAATATACTTCTTAATTAACTCTACTAATATATGTAGAGTAGTACATAAGGCACTACAGTATCACAGATTAGTGGAATTTACTGCATAGGCCTACCTAGCATAGCTTTATACTTGGATAACTTGGCTTTCCTCTCTCTCTCCTTCTTCTTCTTGTTCTTCCGGTACTGACGAGCATACATTTTCTTCTTTAGCTTCATTTCCTCCTTTTTAGCTTCTTCAGCCAGATTACGCTCAACTGGTGTGACCAGTTTCAGTACGTAGTAGTGATCTCCTGGCTTACTGAATCTAAAGGTAATTTCTTGGCCTCCCTTAGCAGTGCCAGCCCACACTGTCACTTCTTCATACAGTTTACCTTGGACTTTGACCATATGTGGTGTTCCCAAACTACCTTGATGTTCTTGCATTGGTATAGGGCCACCCAAAGCAACTTGACTTTGCATTGCTACAGAGCCACCCATACCAACATGACCATCTTGCATTGGTACAAGGCCACCCAATTCAGCTTGATCTTCTTGCATTGCTCCAGAGCTAACTGATATAAGTTGACCATCTTGTGATAACAATCCAGTAATATGTTTTGGATTGATATACGAAAGAGACTCACCCTTTACCATAATACCCATTATCTGTAAGTCCTCTGGAATTCCAGCATTTTCCGGAGCTTGAGGAGGATTGTTTGAAGAAACATTCACCACTTCAGGTTCATATGTTAAATAGCTTTGAACTGTGTAGCTATCCTGGGTCGCCATTTTATGCAGGTTTCTGCACTCCCATTCTGTGTAAAAGAAAATATATAATGTAGTATATGACATATAGTCTATAATATACTACAGTACAGGTATATGGCTCCCGGTGATTATGTCCCAGGTTTAACTGGTCACACCAGTCAGAGAAACCATAAACATCCAAAACATACCTTATCCATTTCTTAAGGCAAGTCATAGATGAGTATGCCAATACTGAAAAAGAAATTATAATTAAAAAGAACTTTTGTTCTTGCTTCCCATCCAATGCGCATCACTCTGCAGATGATTTAACTGGTCTCTCTCTCTCTGTCTGGTGATCGCCGAGTGTAGACATATCTCTCGCTACCGTCAACTGGGGCGAATTCGGGCTCAGGGCGAAATCGGACTTTGTCCTAATAAAAATTTATTAAAAATTAATAATTAATTAATTAATATTTTGGAGCAGTAACAAGCAGTAACAAGAAATAGGGTGGTCAGTATGGAAGTGAAGAAGTCCTTGCATGACAGTGTGGTAATCCCGACACTGACTTACGGAAGCGAAGCATGGACGTTGGTTGAGAGACTCAGACCAAGAGTGTGAGAGCAGTGGAAATGAATTACTTAAGGAGTGCGTGCGGAGTTACATGGAGGGATAGACAGACTAATGAGGAAGTAAGAAGGAGGTGTGGTGTGGAGGTAGATGTGCTGGAAAGTGTGAAAAGGAACAACTTGAGATGGTTCGGCCATATGGAAAGTATGGAAAGCGAGAGAATGACTAAGAGGGTGTACGAGAGCGAGGTGGAGGGACAGAGGGAGAGGTAGACCGAATATGAGGTGGAAGGATGGAGTGAGGAACTACATGAACGAAGGCGGTGCTGGTTGGGGGGAGGGGCGTTGACTGACTGGGGACAGAGGTGCATGGGGGCGGTTCGTTTGTGGCCACCCCTTCGGGGATCACGGCGTCAGGCGATAGATAGGTAGATTATTTTGGAAACCTGTTTTCACTATTTTTTTGTTTTTTTTTTTTGTTAATGCCTTTCTCTTAATTTTGTGGTAAAAGATCTTTATTAATTACTGATACAAGTACAGTACTGTACAGTATTGAATATTGAATAAAAATTAATAACCAAACAAAAAATAAATTAAAATGTGTAATTTAGTAGCAGTCTCTACGTTTCCAACGTAGGGCTTATGATCTCAGCCGCTACCACAGCGGGCCGATTTATCGGTACTCACGCGAAGTAACCAAATAATCTCTAGAGTTGCACCTCAATTCACTACTAGGCACGTTGTACACACTCCGAGACGACTAAGAAGGAAGAGAAAGCGAAGGAGAGAAAGAATTGTTATAGTTACCCATTTAATCTAGCTGCTCTCCTCTAAGCCATGCTCCATGTTCTATGAGCCTGCGCCAGGACCTGCCAAAGTATCAGTCACTTCGCGCCCACCGTCGATGTCACACGCCTTTTTTGTCTGTGCTTCGCGAGTGCCTGCTTTGCATCCCCTTCGCTTCAACTATTAGTGAGTGTGAGCCTTTTCAGGCTGTTGAGGTTTTAGAAGGATGTTCAGTGATGTAGGCAGCACTTTATACGGATTTATGGCGTGTTAACTGGGTGTGCGCGTAGTGCTGGAGACGTGTTTATTTATTTGTTTTCTTCGGGGGTGTTTGGTCCGCGATGCCGCGTAGCGGTCGTTGTGTGTCGATTCTACCCTCGCTTTCGGGTTCATGTTCACTTTAATTACCCTTAACGTACTTGGGGGGGGGGGGGGAGAGATGCTTCCCGCGGGATGCATTATTGTTTCTTTCCGTTTTATTGTTTTTTCATATGACTACGTGTCGATGTTTTACAAGACTTGAGCATGAAGTTTCTCTGGATTCTGCTTTGTGTGAGCATAGGCCACATAACCTTTATTCTCTCACAAACATGCTGCTTTGGTCTCAACTGACCTATAGCCCTTCTGACTTGTTTATTAAACTTGTCCATGGTTGGTGGTCTTGTATTTCGTTCGCATGGTTCACGCTTTTGTCAGTTCCTTTTCGTTTCCCCGGGCCTAATTGACTCGTGGATACGTGGTTCTGGTGAAAATGTCGGTCAAGCCCTAGGCTATCCTCCTTTTATTTTATTAATTTAACGTACTTGTGGGGCTTCTCGGGCAGTGTTTAGCTTTGTTACTAGGTTTTTTCACTTAGGGATTGACGCTGCCCTAGTCTTTTCTCTTTTATGTGAATTGTGTAACTAGGCTAGGCCTGTGTTTTTTAACTTGAGCTGACCGCCGTCGGATTGGGCCACATAGTCCTGTCCTTCTGTTTTCCTCTTGTCTCTACTGACTTGCTGGTTGGTCTTCTACGCTCTTGTTAAAATTCTCATTAAACTGTGTGTTTAAGCTAATCGGTTTTTGCCTTGAGCTGCCCGCCGTTGGAATGTTCCACACAGGTCCTTTCCTTCTGCCTTCCTTTTGTCTCCACTGACTAGGAAGTCTCGGTCTCGTTGCTCTCGGTTAAATTCTCGTTTTTCTTACAGTTCTTCCCCTGCCTGTGGTTACTTGATCACTAAAAAGGGGGGGGGGGGGTGTCTGGAAACTGTACGCGATAGGGGCCCTGCTCACAGGGAGGATATGCTTGGACAAGTTGACTCGATTTTCGTGTTTACTCACGTTTTTTCGCCACACAGGCAAGGGTCTTCTGGTGTCCTCCGCTCCTTCATCTTTTTAAATCCGCCCTACAAGCGCCTTTATCTTTTTGTTGTGCCCTGTGCCTTGTCACGGCCTAGGCCACATAGCTTTTTCACTTGACTTGGTTTCTGCGCCCTGTTCTGCCCCCTATTTCATGTACCTGGACAGGGCTTCTTGGACGACGGCTGATTGGCTGTTTTTCCTATCCCTCTTGTCCTGTTCCTTGTGTCCTCCTTCTGTGCCTGGTTCCCGCCCTACAGGCGGCCTCCTTGTATACTGGCTGGACCCAAGGACCACTTGAAAGTGTTTCCCTCCCGCCCCGGCTATGCATTACATAAATATTCCCCGAAATCCGGGTGTTTTGGCCGAAAAACGTCTAGGCTAGGCTACCGTATCATTGTTATGCTGACTGCTTTCCGCATTCCCGCGTGTAGCTGTGTTATTTACCTGTAGAATGGCGTTAAGTAGAGCTCTCTAAGTCAAGTGCTTGATTTGTGATGGTGATTTCATTGGAGATAACTTTATGGCCAAAACAGCCACTTTACACTACTTTTCGATACTTAACAACAACATACAGGCACACACGAACAAGCGACGCTCTCCTTCTTGTGGCCGGAGATGCGGGGCGTCGGTCCAGCCGGCTGTTGTTTACGTGCGTCGGACCGACGCCTCGCACACCAAGGTCACAGGCTTTCAAGCAATGGTACAATGTTGTACCACCCGGGTTCCTGGGGGCAAAACATAATGGTACACACGTGTACCATCCGAGTTTGAAGGGTTAAGCTAATCGTTTTTTTGCCTTGAGCTGCGCGCCGTTGGAATGGTCCACACAGGTCCTTTCCTTCTGACTTCCTTTTGTCTCAACTGACTGGGAGGTCTCGGTCTCGTCGCTCTCGGTTCAATTCTCGTTTTTCTTACATTTTACATGTTTCTGTTCTTCCCCTGCCTGTGGTTACTTGATCACGATAAAGGGGGGGGGGGGATGTTTGGAAACTGTACGCGATAGGGGCCCCGCTCATAGGGAGGATATGCTTGGACAAGTTGACTCGATTTTCGTGTTTACTCACGTTTTTTCGCCGCACAGGCTAGGGTCTTCTGGTGTCCTCAGCTCCTTCATCTTTTTAAATCCGCCCTACAAGCACCTTTATCTTTTTGATGTGCCCTGTGCCTTGTCAAGGCCTAGGCCACATGACTTTTTCACTTGACTTGGTTTATGCGCCCTCTTCTGCCCCCTATTTCATGTACCTATGAACGATTGCTAAATGTAGAGTTTGAATGGGATAAGGAACAGCTTAGTATCGAAAAACCAATATCTGGGCCCCCTCCTTTGATAGCACCAGCTGTAGTGAGCGACGCAATCAATAAAATGAAGGACGGTAAAGCTCCAGGTTGCTCCGACATTGTCGCTGAGATGATAAAAGCCTCAGGGGAGATTGGTGTAAACTTAGTCACTGAGTTGATAAACACCATTATTAAAGATGAGAAAATCCCAGAGGATTGGCTCAAAAGTGTAATAGTAAATATATACAAAGGAAAAGGGGATGCGCTAGATAGAGGAAATTATAGGGGCCTGAAAATGCTTGACCAAATCATGAAGGTCTGTGAGAGAGTCCTTGAGGGTTTGATCAGGCAAAGCATCTCTATTGATGATATGCAGTTTGGTTTTATGCCAGGACGTGGTACAACCGATGCTATCTTCATAGTCAGGCAGATGCAGGAAAGATACCTACTAAAAGGCAGGGATCTTTACTTTGTGTTTGTGGACCTGGAGAAGGCCTTTGATAGGGTACCTAGAGATGTTGTACAGTGGGCTATGAGGAAACTTGGTGTGGAAGAGTGGCTGGTGCGTGTGATAATGAAGATGTATGAGGATTCGCGAAGTTCGGTGAGGGTGAAAGGTGTACTGAGTGATGAATTCGCAGTCCGTGTTGGAGTCCATCAGGGTTCAGTGTTAAGCCCCTCCTCTTTATTATGGTCTTGGAGGCGCTGTCTAGAGTTTTTAGAGGCGGACTCCCGTTGGAACTGTTTTATGCAGACGATTTAGTCCTAATAGCTGACAGTATGCAGGATGCTGAGGCCAAATTCAGAAAGTGGAGAGAGGGCATGGCGAGCAAGGGTTTAAGAGTCAATATTAACAAAACCAAGGTTATGCATTGTAGTTTGAGACGAGGCAATGTGGAAAAGAGCGGTGCATACCCATGTGCAGTGTGTGGAAAGGGAGTGGGCGTTAACTCAATTCAATGTAGCATCTGTCGATGTTGGGTACACCATGGGAGTAAGCGCTGTAGTAGAATAAAGGGGCCCCTGCCGAAGGATAAGTCAGAAATAGAGAAATTTGAGTGCGTAGTGTGCAAAGGCGAGCTTGTGTTAAGTGATGATCCTGTGGCTGTGAATTTTGGAAATGAGTCTTTGGAGCTGGTGAACAAGTTTTGTTACCTAGGAGATACCATCTCTGCCGGTGGTGGGGCCGAGGCTGCCACTGTTGCTAGAATTAGGTGTGGCTGGGGAAGTTCAGAGAATTGATGCCAATCCTGACCATGAAAAGAATGCCTCTCCCCCTGAAGGGAAAGGTGTATGCCTCATGTGTTAGAAGTGCAATGACGTATGCCTCAGAAACATGGGCCGTTAAAGTAGAGGATGTCAACAGAATGGAGCGTAATGAGATGAGAATGGTGAGATGGATGTGTGGGGCCAGGCTACAGGATAGAATAACAAATGTTGAGCTGAGGAGACGTTTAGGTATAAAGAGTATTAGCGAGGTGATGCGTACAAGTAGACTGGGATGGTATGGACATGTGGAGAGAATGGATGAACAAAATTGGGTGACAAAATGCAGGTCTGTGATTGTGGAGGGAGCTGCACCAAGGGGTGGACCGAGGAAGACCTGGGATCGGACTATACGCGCCGATCTCAAATCCAAGAACTTGACAAGTGAAGCAGCCCTTAACAGGGTTGCCTGGAACGCCGCCATTAGGACAAGAGACTGAAACTGCACTTATGTGTGGAACACTCAGTCTTAAAATGTTATGTATGTATGTGTGTACCTGGACAGGGCTTCTTGGACGACGGCTGATTGGCTGTTTTTCCTATCCCTTATGTCCTGTTCCTTGTGTCCTCCTTCTGTACCTGGTTCCCGCCCTCCAGGCAGCCTCCTTGTATACTGGCTGGACCCAAGGACCCCCTGAAAAGTCCTAGGACTCGACCCAAAGTGGCGATGTCCTGTGTGTTTTGGATTCCCTCCCCGCCCCTATTTACACTTATAGGGTTGTTGTTGTTGTTGTTCCCTAAGCTGCCTGGCCGAACAGCCCCGAGTCCCTGAGAAAGGCCATGGCCACGATCGGGCTTTCCCACAGAGCTCTCATTGAGTGTAGATTGTGTTGTTGGCGTAAGTGGTTGTGTGAAATGCAGTCTTCTATGATGTGTTTAATGGTATGGGGTGCTGTGTTACATCCCGGGCAGGCGTCGACAACGGAGTCATCCAGTCTCTTCTGATAGCTCAGGAGAGCTGGATGGTGTCCGCATCTCAGCCTGGCCAGGTGGACTCTGTCCTCGCGAGGAAGGGAGGATTCGGAAGGATGGATTTCGGGAGGTCGTGCATGCAGCTGCGTGTTGTCTGTGAGTGAGTGGATGGATCGGTGAGAGATATGAGTATGGATGTGCTTCTGGAAGTTGGTTCGGGGTGGGCAGGGAGGGAGAGAGGACAATAATTGTGTGTGATACCGTGTGCTGGGTGTTGTTTTGATATTTCTTGGTGTCTGTGGGTGTGTTGCCATGTAGTTTAGTGGGTGGTCTTGGTTCGTGGAGGCTGCTGCCAGGAATTGAGTGCCTCTCATGTCCAGATGGTCTTTGACTTTGAGAATTTTGGTTTCTTGATGTAGGTGATCTGTGGGGGTACTTATAGGGTACTGTTGGGTTGCTCACACTTGACCTTTTCCTTCCAGCTGGTGCCCGCTCTACTGCCGGCTGTCCCTCCGCCGCCGCCACTTCGCCACCTCCACCCTCCGCTCTCACAGAGGGTTCTCAGGTATTTCGGATGGGACAAATTTCCCCAAACTTTGGTTTGGACCTGTTCCCAGGGTTGGGCCTCGCTAAGGGGCTTGTCCCAGCCCTGGTGTTGAGGGTCTCCGGTGTGGGTGGTTTTTAATTGACTTTCCTGATATACTTGCTACTTAGCTTCTTACTGGATATTGTCTTCCTGAGTATTACATGCTGATTTGGCTATACTGCCTCATATTGCCTGTCTCACCTCCACTGGTGGGTAATGCTTCCCCCATTTTTCAGTGCTGTGATGCCGGCTCCTCCCTGCTCTCGGCCGACATGTCATGCCCTATACCTTGTCAAGGCTTAGGCCACATAGCTTTTTCGCTTGCCTTGGTTTTCGGAGCCCTGTTCTGGCACCTTTTTTCATTGTACCTGGACAGGACTCCTTGGACGACAGCTGCTTGGCTGTTTCCTCTTCCTTGTGTCCTCCTTCGGTACCTAGTTTCCGCCCTACAGGTGCCTCCTAGTATACTAGGTGGCCCCCGGGACCTCCTGAAAAGTCCTAGGACTCGACCCAAAGTGGCAATTGTCCTGTGTGTATTGGCTTCCCTCCCCTTCCCTATTTCCTCTAATAGGGTTCTGTTGGGTTGCTCACACTCTACCTTTTTCCTTCCTGCTGGTGCCCGCTCTCCTGCCGGCGAGACCTTCACCGCTTTGCCCCCTCCTCCCTCCGCTCTCCCGGAGGGTTCTCAGGTATTTTGGGTTGGGTCTTGCCAAATGGGCTTGTCCCAGCCCTGGTGGTTGTGGTCTACTGTGTGGGTGTCTTTTAATTGACTTTCCTTGCTACTTGGCGTCTTCCTGGATATTGTCTTACTTGGGTTTCAACTGCTCTTTTGGCTCTACTGCCTCATACTTTTCCCCTGTCTCACCTGCACTGGTGTGTGACGCTCCCCCCCATTTTTCGGTGCCGTCCTGACGGCTCCTCCCTGCTTCCGCCTGACATGCTTTCGGTCGTGGGTGCTGCCTCCGCACGGCCTGATACGCCAAGGATGTCTACGACCCCCGCCGATGTGAAGTTTGTCTCTCCGCCCTTCACCTCCTGGACGCACCCTGCTTCGGAGGAAGGCCAACGGGCCTCGATCGCCTCACAAGCGAGGATCTCCTGGTGTCCTCTGGCTCTTCATCTTTTATGGAATTCCGCTATACAAGCAAATTTTCTACTTTTTGATGTACCCTGTTTATCTGTATCTGGGAATCGGCCACATCGCCTTTTTTCTCGGTTATTGATGGAGTTGGTGACCTGTCTCAGTTTGAATGTACATATGGTCCTGGATATGGCTACTTGGCTGATTTCCTATCCTCTGTGTCCTCCTGTGCTACGTTTCCGCCCTACAGACGGCCTTCTAGTGTACTAGGTGGAGTCAGGGACCTGTTGCCTAGTCCCAGGACTCTGCTCGCGTGGCGATTGTCCTGTGTGTCTTGGATTCCCCCTCCTATTCGTACCACTTAGGTGTCGGGTAGCTCACACTTGACTTTTTACTGCCAGGGGGGTTCGGCCTTGACTCCGCGTTGTGTTTACACACGTTTTCCGCCGAACAGGCAGGGTGTCATCTGCCTCTTCCTCTTTCTCTAGAACCTCGCTCCACAGGTGGGTTTTATTGTCTTGGATGTACCCTGTGCCCTGTCTCTGTCACCAGGAATCGGCCACGTGTCTTTTTCCTCTGGTTCTTTATGCCCTTTGCAGTCGTATGCACCCAGGGACCGGCTGCTTCGCTGGGTTTCCCCCCCTTGATGTGTCCTCTGTTAATTTCCTTCTGTGCCTCGAATCCGCTCCACAGTTGGCCTCTTGCTCCTAGATCGCCACAGAGCCTCGCTGACAGGTCCCAGGCCTCCGCTCACGTGGCGTTGGTCCTGTGTGTATTGGATTCCCTCCTTTCTTCATTGACCTTTTACCGTCCATCCCCACCGTGGCCTCCACTTTTGTGTCTGGCCTGCTGCTCCGCCCCTCGGACTTCACTGGGTTCTTCAGTCCTACGTTGCATTCGCTTTTCCTGCCCGGTCCAGGACGTTCGCCACCCATTGCCGTCGACTGGTTCGGGTGGTTTCTCTGCTCGTCAGCCCCTGCCGACGTCCACAGCCACCTCCTCCTGCCGTCCCTTTTCAGTCCGGGACTGACGTTCCTGGGGGTGGCTTGGCAGGAGGCTTTCTTGCTTGTGCTCAGCGACACATGTTCCGCACAATGGGAGGTCGTGGCGAAGCCCTCGTCGTCCTCCTCCAACCATGCGAGTGGTGGTCCGTCGCCGGCAAGGAGCCCTGGGGCTTGGGCTATGGGCCGGGCCGCGGGGGGCATTGTATACGCTCCTCCCGTGACCGTTCGTACCCGGTTTGCCGTTCCGTCCTGTGGGTGGACTATGCTGGCAAGTTCCGGGACCCTCGTCCTCCGCTGCCTTGCTCGGACGGGAGGGGGACAAGCCGGAGCGTGAGGCCCGCTCTCCGTTTTCGTCAGGACGGCCAGGTGGACGGGGGTTTGGCCATAGTAGTTCCTTTCTCCATGACAACTTAAGGGAGGCTATGCTCCACACAACGCGTAGCTCCTCCTGGCCCATACCCTCTCCCCTCAACCGGCCGTCTCATCGACTTGGTGGTGGGCCTGACGCAAAGCGCCCGCACCGGCTTCTCCCGCCCCCACTTCCTGCGCTAGCCACGCCGGGGTATAGTAGGGTCTGGCCTGGAGGTGGAGGTCTCAACCTCCTCTCGGGCGCCCTCCCCGTCATCGACGCAGTGTCTCAGGAGGTGGCCCTGGTACTCCGGTCCATGTATGGGGGAGGTGCCGTCGCGATAACATCTCCACACATTGTGTCCTGGACACACTCGCTGTAGTCGTCCGTATCACGGGCCTGGGGTTCACCATCGCTATTTCACATGGCGGTCCTCCCACCTTCACACTGGGGGCCATGGAACCTCCACTCTGCTCCTGTTCCCCCGGGTCGGGTGTCCACGTCCACACTTGTCGTGTTCTGCCCGTTCTCGTTCACGAACGTGTTCTGGGTGTTTTCCCGGCTGGGATCTTTACCTTGGGCGGCACTGACCGTGCCTTTAGGCCAGCTCGGACTCGACTACCTTGTTCTACTGGTCCCCTAACACTTCCTTGTATCGCCCCCCCCCCCCCCCCTTTACTGGCTGTGGCCGGTACCGCGCTTGCTACATATGAGACTATCGCACTGGGTCGCTCGGGGCTCGCTCGCGGCAGCGGTGCCCTGGCCTGCTCCCCCGGCGGCCATCTGGATAGCCACAGATGCGTCGTGTGAGGGGGGTGGGGCTCCCGATCTAACATGGGTCTTCGCCACCACGGCGAGTGGTCAGGGCTCTTCTCTTTTGCGTCCGGGCCTTGATCCTGTTGGTACCGTTCTTCTTCCTGCGGGTTCGCTGTCTTGCCCTGGCGGGCTTGTCGGTGGCCTTTCGGTTGGTCTTCTTATCCGCTGATGCCTTCGGCACGGACTGGAGTGGGTGACAGTCGGTGTCCACATTGCCTCCACCCGTCGCACTCCTCATGTGCTACGTCCTCCACGGGCTGGGATTTTTCTGGCGCGGGGTTTGGTTGATCGCGCCCATGTGGCCGGCCCGTGCTTGGTACGCTCCGCTATACATACGTGTACTGGGTTCCCGTCATTTGTCCGTTCACATGCATTTGTACCGGCTCGGACGGGTTGCTTTTCGGTAGTTGGGGTGTACTGTAGGACAATCAGGTCCCACCTCACCACTGCCCTGCCCAGTCATCACTGTGGATGTTGTTGGTGTGGTGCTAACCGTGCCTCAGCACCACTCGCCGGAGTCCCCCCGCTGCGCTTGCTCCTGCAGTCTCGGTTACCACACCAGCCTTAACAGTGTTCCAAAGAGCCTGCACCTTCCCAAGACTCTCCTGTTGGTTAGACGATTGGCCTATGGAACACTAAAGTCCTGCCCCACCGCTGCTCCAACGTGTAAACTCTGTTGCCGCCGCAAGTGTGTTGCCTAACGGCTGAAGCACTGGTGTCCGTGTTCCGTTCCCCTCCCTGTCTCCGGCTTCCTCTTGGGCCGGATTGGGGCCCTAGGGACCTTGGCATTTGTGTCGTAAATGTTTGTGTGGCTGGGTGGTTGCCGCCTTTTGACCTTTGCTTGGCTGATATGCTTCATCGGCGCTGGCTGATGTCTCCGTGGAGGGCTTCAGTCATCTTGGATTGGGTTCCCTAACTGGCTCCGTGACGCTGGGTGGTGAGCACACAGCTCCCTCGGTTGCGTTTGTGTTCCGTTCCCTTCATCACTGGTTTGGGACACTCGCCGGCATCTACGGTCCTACATCTATCGAGGCCGCCTGCCCGCTCTTGGGGTCCTCTTGGAGGCCTTGACGGGGCTGGTGCTCCCTCACAAGGGGTGTCACCTTTCTGCTGTCTTCGTCCCATACTGTATTTTCTTCCTTTCCCTGACGAAGGGGGGGGGGAGGTCTTTTTGTATGCTTGTACAAAGCCTTTCTTTCAATACATGTCTGTTTGGTATGTGGAGGATGTCGCTCTTACGGTTTTTACATTATGACTACACTGTCTACGGGTTTTACCTTGGTATGCTTATGCCGCATACCCATGTCTTGTACATGACGAATGTCGGATGATGTCGTCAGCCGGCTATACCGTGCCGTTTTGTTTTGTAAACACTTAATTAACACCTGCCTTCACTTACGGTTTTCGCTCTTACACTTTTTCCGTTCTGACTCCACTGTCTCCGGGTTTTGTGTTGGTATGCTTCTGCCTCCTACCCATGTCGTGTAACTACAGAGTGTCATGTGGTGACGTGCACTGTCTCCTGTGTCTCTTCCTCCCGTACTGTATTTTCTTCCTTTCCCTACAACAGGGGGGGGGGGGTTTTGTATGCTTGTACAAAGACTTTCTCTTTCAATACTTGTCTGAATAGTACTGTCTGTTTAGTGTTATGGGTGTAACTCTTAAGGTTTATTACGTTTGGACTATACTGTCTACGGGTTTTTGTATTGGTATGCCTATGCCTCATACCCATGTCTTGTACATAAGAGTGTCTTCGGAGGTCATCAACATGCTGTGCCGTGCTGTTTGTTCTTGTACTACTTTACAATTGACTTCACCTTTCCCATGTTCGTGTGCCATTCCAAGGTCGGCATGACCTCTTCCTTTACCTGCCTGTGCATTTTAGACCCTAGACTGATACGCTTGTAACATGTACTTTCTAATATGCATCGTACTGTTACGCTCTTTTTCCTATAAACTGATTTGTTTATTTGTGTCTTTTCTTGGTCATCTACTTTTGCTAAGGCTTGGGGTTTTTAAGTTTTCTTGGATGTCCGCCTCCAATTTGGGATTCAAGCCCTACGTTGGAAACGTAGAGACTGCTACTAAATTGGGAGGTTTGACAACCTCCCTTATAACCAAATAAGGAAAACCTCTTATTTGGTAGCAGTCTCGGAGTATCCAACGACAGAGTATCCCGCCCTCATGCCGATCCCCTGCCCATCCAATCTAAACTGATTACTTGATACCTCGATACTTTGGCAGGTCCTGGCGCAGGCTCATAGAACATGGAGCATGGTTTAGAGGAGAGCAGCTAGATTAAATGGGTAACTATAACAATTCTTTCTCTCCTTCGCTTTCTCTTCCTTCTTAGTCGTCTCGGAGTGTGTACAACGTGCCTAGTAGTGAATTGAGGTGCAACTCTAGAGATTATTTGGTTACTTCGCGTGAGTACCGATAAATCGGCCCGCTGTGGTAGCGGCTGAGATCATAAGCCCTACGTTGGATACTCCGAGACTGCTACCAAATAAGAGGTTTTCCTTATTTGGTTATAAGGGAGGTCGTCAAACCACCCAATACTGTAGCCTACAGTACTAGCAAATTTGTATTGCCAGGAATAGTGAAGAGTACATACAATAAGCTCATGAGCACCCCACAGTATTGTACTCAAATCTGTCAAAGTGCAAAATAACTAATTGGCATTATCTTCATAAGTTGTTCACTAAATTGGAGATTTAATTAAATATTCAAAATTTTATTGAAATTTGGGTGAATTCAGACAGGGGAAATAATATGCTATTTTTGCACTGAATTGATACCAGCATGAGGTGTAGATGTTACTACTCACTCATGGATATCTAATGACCACTCTCCATAGTCCACCACCAGCATGTCACTATTGTCACACAGTTCTTACTATCCACCACATTTTTTGCATTTGTTCAATGTACGACCCTGAAAGACGGCACTTCTTGCGACGCACCTCATTAACAGACATCCTTTCTGACTCAGATTCATTCTCTTTCATAGCCATCTGTCATTTCTTGAAAGCTCTTAATCTATATACAGTAATGACATCTGACCAGTGACCTACAGTATATGACTTGATTTGCTACCTCCCCGCTGAACACTAGCCCTATGAGCCCTTAGGCCAGAGGGCTAATATAAAATAAATACCGGTACATCTTCAACAACAACTACTGTATAAGAAAATGATGAGCCACAGACTGAAAGAAGAGAAGCAGAACAGGTAACATACACTGCTGTAAACTATAGAGGCACTCAGTAAGAGAGCTTACCTATGCCTACGCTGGTGGAGGTATGCGCTATATCGATCGCCTCCTAAATTTAACAATAGCTACACCCACCAAACTGAAACCATAAAAAACAACAATAAAACTATACCGTTCAGTAAGACTACAGCAGCCTTATTTAC
The DNA here is from genome assembly GCA_032716605.1 of Paralithodes platypus. Lineage (NCBI taxonomy): Eukaryota > Metazoa > Arthropoda > Malacostraca > Decapoda > Lithodidae > Paralithodes > Paralithodes platypus. Next base: position 2,699,765 of record CM064485.1, on the reverse strand, counting down.
CAAGTTTTTATAATTTTCTTCTAGGAATACAGTATAGTGCTTTTTGTTGTTTTTCATGGTTTGAGTGGAGGATTTGCATTAACTTACCCATTATCCATCAATCTGAAGATACGGCGTCAAATGGCATCATTTATTGGGTGAATCGCGCTTTTACAGTAGGTGCGGGAAATTGTGGAGTTAATTGTCATCATCATAGGCCTACATGTTGATCTCTAAAGGGGTAAAAACAGGTTGTCGATACTTTGCAAGACAATCCCACCCGTACCCTGTGCAATTCTCCAACCCAAGAGTGAAACGCTATTCTTAATCTTTCTTCTATTCAACAGCTGAGCTCTGGAATTGGGTAGAATGTAGAGTTAGGGCGTACCGCCCGCCTTGTTTACACTACGCGGAGCAGCGGCGGACGCTTGCCATCATGTTCCAGTCTATTTTGACTGCTGTTGGGTACAATATGTTGAGGGGGGGGGGCCCCCCCCCCCCCATGACATATTATTTTCTGTGATATTTTTCGGTGAAATCAAGTTTTTCAAGCTGTCGATAACGATATTCCTCAATGCGGACTAGCCTAGGCCTATAGCCTAATGGGAAAAATATGGCGAGTCTATTGGTCCTATCTATCTATCTATCTATTGCCGGATGCCTTACTCCCCTTAATGGGGGTGGCCATACTCAAAATGCCCCCAAGCGGACCTATCCCCCGTAAGAGGGACAACCCATGCCAGTTTACTGAAGGACTTACAGGATTGACCATTCAATCCAGGGTCCATCCGACTCCGAGGCCTCTTATGGTTTTTTTAGCACTATTTTTCTACAGTGGTGTGCGGCTAATCCATCCACTAACCTGCTTCAACCTAAGGTGGCAGTACAGATTTGTATAAGGTTTACTCCCCTAAACAGGTTGCCGACCAAGGCTGACGAGTCCCATCCACCCGGATTTTTATAAGGTTATCTCCCCTAGATGGGTTGCCGACCAAGGCTAACGAGTCCCATCCACCCATATTGGTCCTTATTTTCCCTAATAAATTGTTTTTAGGATAAATCTAGTAATACTACCCCTATTTTGTCACTATTCTGTTGGTACTAATAGGTTAATATTATTAGTAGTAGACTTAGTATGGTTTGTGGGCAACATCAGAGGACTTTACCCACGAAACAATCAATGTAAAGTCCCTATGTTGGGAGAAATTGCAGAGGAAGACAACTCAATTTTTCTAGCCCTCACAGAAACACACCTGAACGAAAACATTTTGGATGCAGAGATCAATATCCATAATTTCACTCTATTCAGAGCCGACAGAGAGGACAGAAGCCACGGAGGAGTAGCACTCTACCTAAGGGAGGATATGGCTGCAAATACCGAAACTTTAGTTGCATTCTCAAACGGCACAACAGAGCTACTAGCAGTACACATAAGACAAACCGACATGCTCATCATAATTTTGTATCGACCTCCAAACACCACAGGGGAAATTTTCAAGGAGGTCACAGAGAAAATACAATCACTCCTACAAAATCTTCCAACTCCCGCTACAGATGTCATCATCACAGGAGATTTCAACCTGCCCATCATCAATTGGGCAACCATGAAAATAGATGGAGGAACCAGGGATGAAAAACAGCAAGCCAAGGAGCTAATGACTATCATGGACACTGCATACATGAAGCAATACATCGAGGAACCTACAAGAGGCAACAACACACTGGACTTACTATTTGGCAACAACTTCGACCTGGTACACTCGTACGAAACCGTAAAAACTATAATGTCCGACCACAGCCTCATCAAAGTTAGAACCCCCACACCAGCCGCCACACCACCAAGAAGATGTCAACAGGAATCAAGCCAAATACCCTGCACCTCTCTGAAAGATCTCAACTTCTACAGCAAAGATATAGACTGGGACAGACTGAGAGCAGAACTGGCAGGAACTGATTGGAGGGCACTATTCGAAGATAAAAACGTCGACGAAACTCTCAGTATCCTCCAGAAACAATGCCTGGAGACCTGTAAAAACACCATACCACCCAAATCAAGCAGGAAGCAGATCAAGCAGATTCCCAGAGATAGAAAAATACTAATGAAGAAAAGGACGTACTTGAGAGCCAAGCAAAGGAAGACCAGCTATGCGCACAATATCACCAAACTACAAGAAGAGCTCGATGAAGTTGAACGTAAACTCATCCAGTCACACCAAGAGCAAAGAACACGCGAAGAACTCCAAGCAGTTGCAAACATACGAGTAAATAGCAAATTCTTCTATGCATACGCAAAAAGGAGACTCAGGAACACCACAACAATAGGACCACTTGCAAAACCTACGGGCGAACTTGAGAGTGACCCAACCGAAATGGCCAAGATACTCAAACAGCAGTATGAAAGTGTCTTCAGCCCACCAAAGGAAGACAAGAAAATCGAGAATGCAACGACTTTCTTTGGCAACGCTCCAGAGACACCACATCAACTCTCCTCGGTAACAGTATCAACAGAGGACATAATAGCAGCCATCGACAAGATTGGACCAAACTCTGCGGCAGGACCAGACGGCTTTCATGCCCAACTGCTAAAAAACTGCAAACATCAGCTAGCCCTGCCTCTAAAACTGCTGTGGAGCAAGTCCCTCCAAACTGGATATGTACCACAATCCCTAAAAGAAGGTAATGTCACACCAATACACAAAGGGGTTAGTAAAGGCATAGCCAAAAATTACAGACCAGTGGTGCTGACGTCACATCTTATTAAAATCATAGAAAGAACAATAAGAGCTAAGATGGTCAGCTTCCTGGAAGATAATGAGGCGTTCAACGAGGGGCAACATGGCTTTAGAAAAGGCCGCTCCTGCCTCTCACAACTACTATCACACTACGACAAAATCCTACAGGATATTCAAGACGGAGAAAATGTAGACGTCATATATCTAGATTTCGCCAAAGCTTTTGACAAGGTGGACCATGGGATCCTTCTACATAAACTCAAATCACTGGGAATAGGGGGAGACCTTGGAAGATGGCTCCACAGCTTCATCACCAACAGAAAACAAAGAGTCACGGTTCAAGGAAGCCTATCAGAAGCAGGTGGGGTCATCAGCGGAGTACCACAAGGATCAGTACTGGGACCTCTCCTATTCCTCATCATGATAGGAGACATCGACAGGGACCTGGAACACTCAACAGCCACATCGTTTGCAGACGACACCAGACTCATGAAGAAAATCACCTCACAACATGATGCTCAGCTACTACAACAAGACTTGGACAAAATCCTGAAGTGGGCAGAAGAAAACAACATGGCCCTAAACGGAGACAAGTTCGAGCTTCTAAGGTACGGGAACAAGAGAGCACTACAAAACGACACCAACTACAAAAGTGGACAGCAAGAAATTACCGCCAAGGACACAGTGAAGGACTTGGGAGTAAATATGAGCAGTGACGCCACTTTTTCCCAGCATATTACCAAAGCCACAACAACAGCAAAACAAATAGCAGGCTGGATCCTGAGAACCTTCCACACAAGAAATGAGAGGTGTATGCTAACACTGTGGAAGTCACTGGTCCTACCACGACTGGAGTACTGCTCCCAGCTCTGGTCTCCCCAAAAAGTAGGAGAAATAACAGAAATTGAAGCCACCCAGAGGACATTCACCAGTAAAATCCATGGGTTTCAACACTTTAACTACTGGGAGAGACTTAAGGAGCTGCAGCTGTACTCACTTCAAAGACGTAGGGAGAGATACATCATCATCTGCGTCTGGAAGATTTTGGAAAAAAAGGTACCAAATCCAAACATCCAAGAGACTCCGCACCAAAGGCGAGGGAGGCTGTGCTATGTGAGGACTACGCCGGGATCAACACAAAAAATCAAATCCCTGATCCATCACAGCTTTACATACAATGGAACCAGACTGTTCAACTGTATACCAGCCCCTCTCAGGAACATGACCGGGGTGTCTCCAGACACCTTCAAGAAACACTTGGACATGTGGCTGGCCAAAATACCGGACCGGCCACCAACACCAGGATACCCCAGCACCAACTCCAACCGACTTCTGGAATGGAGAGTGGAAGAAAGGGAGCTGCCTGGTCGCAGTGGAGCCCCAGCTCAACTGTGTCACTAACGGACGGAATACAACTAAGTGTAACTAAGTGTAAGTGTTGATGATGTGCGGAAATGCATATTTGACTTGAAATAGATACATTGAAGTATTACAAACCTTCGGCAAAATGAGACTCGTCCACCGCGGTTTCTTCGTCCGCGGTTTGTTTACCTGGGTGTACATTTCGTTGAGCCGCGGCTTACTTGTTTTTTTACCCCTGCTGTCAATATATATGATGATGACAATAAGTCATGGGGGGTGAGGGTGGCTTTGGAGAAAACAGTTTCTCAGAGGCTTGTAATTACTTCCAAACACTATATATTGATGAAAATTAACACAGATAACTAGCCTAGCCTATATAACTCCATGGGAAAACTAGTGACATTAATATAAAACAAAATCAGTTTCCGCTTCTGCTGAACATCCAAGGTAAACCTGACTTTTTGGACAGACAGCAATTTCAGTAAGTTTTATTTTTTGTATTTTTGTATTTTTCCTTCAGATATAGTGTTGTTTTATACTGAAGAGGAGCTGAAATGAGTATTTACCCATTATCCAACAATCTAAAAACACGCCCCACACTAGTGGGGAGGGCTATGAAGTTCAGGGAAAATGAGGGGTAAAAAGCGTAAAAAAGACATTAGCCTAACCTAACAACCTTACCTAACCTATCCTAGTATTATGGGTGGGGGCTGCCGGCCCCACACCACCGCTGGTTGGATAACAGTGCAAAAACACATTATTATGAGACATACCTTACTCCGGCAGGCGGCAATGAGTGACAGCGAGAGGGCCGAAAGGTTTACAACAATAACATGAGTGCGGCAGCGGACGTAAGTTAAAATAAGAAATCATTGTATTAATTACCCATTAATTTCCGGAAATTTAAACCTAGGCCTATGCGAAAAAATCTTAATCTATATGTTACTTTGCCATCACCCATTAAGAGTGCACTGCTAGCTGTGGTGCGTAATTTAGCGTTTTATTTGTGTTCTCCCTTATAAATAATACATTTCAGCTCCTAATGACATATATAGCAATGATGTATATGCTCTGCCAGACCTATTAGGCCTAAAAAGATCAATGGGCTAACTGTCGGTCCAAATCATCAGTATAACCCCATCCAAAACCATGCTAAAAGGGGTGTTTTGAAGGGGGGAGGTGTGGGGGTAGTGGGGGAGGGCTAGTATAACTAGATTTACCGTTTCTAGGCCTAATAGTGCTTCAGTAGCTTAGTGTTGCTTAAGATTATCGAAAGGTATGATGTGATAAGACATAGCCTGGGTAGTGGGTTAGGCTAATTAAATCAGGGTGTCAAACAACGCTGTTTTTTTGAGTGATAACGCAAATTAACTTTTTGTATAATGATAACAGAAACTCCCCCAACCCCCTTTTTTTTTAAGAAACAAAAAAGGTAAATTGACATAATTTTGGTCTCCATATTTTCCATCTGGAATGCTTTTAGATTGCAGAAAATACTGTTTTAGACACCTAAATTCTCAACAAAATCATGGGGGGGCATGCCCCCGGGGCCCAGACCCCCCCTAGAGCTCGCGCCTTCGCCGCTCCGTCGCGCTATAATGATAACAAAATAATAAACCATAATGATAACACAATTCATATTTTGTGGATTGACACCCTGAATTAAATCCTCCTCACCCAATTTTACCATCCCATCCAAACTTTCAAAGGGTGTCATATGACACTTATATAGGCTATTAAGAGCTTAGGCTACTTCAAGGACACTACATCCGCCTTATTAGAAACAATTTATTAGGGAAAATAGGGACCAATAGACTCACCATATTTTTCTCATTAGGCCTATAGTCCGCATGGAGGAATTTAGTTATCAACACTTGAAAAAACCCGATTACACCAAAAAATAACACGAAAATAAGAAGTCCCAACCGTAAACAAAGCATTGCGCACAATGAATCCTTCGCCTTGACCTCCTTCTTGTTTTGAAAGATGCGGTGAGTGCGATTCACCCAGTACATGGCATGAACGTTACTCGCAAAAACTAAATAGGCCTACCGGCAACCTGTTTTTGCCCCCTTACAGATCTACATATATGAGGATGACAATAAATCAAGGGGGGGGTGAGGGGGCAATGCCCCCCCTCAACCCATCGTGTATCCAATGTACCCCACAATATCCCATACCTAGCCTACTATAAAAGTGCGATTCACCCAATAAATGGCGCAATTTGACGCTGTATCTTCAGATTGATAGATAGGCTAATGGGTAAGTTTATGCAAATCCTCCACTCAAACCATGCAAAACAACTATGAAACACTAGCCTAGCCTATAGGCCTATTCCTTGAAGAAAAAAACAAAAAACAAAAAACATGGTAGGCCTAAATAAGGCCGATGTAGGCCTAGTCTTGTTGAACGTTACCACTTCAAGATCTTACCAACTACTGTAGGCCTTTAGTGAATGAACTGAAGATAATAATCTGGTATTTGTAAACAGGGGCAGCTATCTCAGGGGGGCAGCTATCTCAGGTGGTGTTCCTTGCGGTATTGCGTGATTCACCCGTCATCTCTGGCAGCTTGGCAGTGGTGGGGCACATCTCAACCAATGATAAGCCGGATTTTGATCTACGTTCCCGGCAGCAGAGCCCGGTTAGTCACCGGTGCATAGGTGAGCTGGCTTTGAGAGGGGACAGCAACTCCACAAAAAGAAGAAGAAGGCAGAGGTTCCCGCCTCCCGGAGAGAACATCAGAACATGTTGTAACGAAGGCTTTTCATTGGTTAATTTTTCCCGCCCATAAGAAAAATAACAAAACCTCTTAGGGAAGTGCCGACGTTAAGGCTAAACTTCCCGAATTCCAACTGAACTGAACTGAGAAGCTCCGCCTCCCTGTTCCAGTTCAGTTCAGTTGGGCGGACATTTAGTGGGTGTGGTAGTACGTCCTAGCATGTTTCACATGCTCGCACCCAGTCAGGGGACATCCTGACGACGTATACAGACTAAACACACATAACAAAGCCACTCCAACAGCTTCCTCTCTCTCCAACACCCCTTCTCCCCTCTCAACACTCTTCTCTGAGCTAGTGCCGATACAAATGGCCAGTCCTGTATAGAATCGTGAGGTTCAGAGTCGTAAAGATTCCAGGACGAGCTCCATAGAAACTGAAACTGAAACTGAACTGGAATTCGGGAAGTTTAGTCTTAACGTCGGCACTTCCCTAAGAGGTTTTGTTATTTTTCTTTTTGTGACTTTTTGTGACGTGCTCATTTGTCTAAAAATAAATATATCTCATTTTTCATCCCTTTTTCTGAAATCTTTCTTCAGGGGGTTGTTTCTTCTCTCTTCTTCCTTCATTCTTGTTTCTTCTCTCTTCAGTCTTCTTATTTCAGTTCTTTCAATTTTTTTCTCTCGTACTCTCCACATTTGATAGATTGTCTGTTTCACTCTATCGCCTATTTCTTTGTTAAATAAAAGATGTCCGATGACTTGGTTTTCATTTTCAATATAAGGCTGTTGGAACCCTGGATCTTTTATTCTGCATACTTTATAAAATGAACAGTGTAGTAGAAAATGTTTTAGGTCTTCTGTTCCTTCCTTACACAGATCGCATTGTGTCTCTCCTCCCACATGCATATTTCTATCTTTTAGATTTAAGTTATTTGTCCTACATCTGTAAAATATTATAGATGCCTGTGTGTTGTCATAAATATCTTCCTCGCTCTTAATCTCCTTCTTATAACTTCTATACACTTCTAGGCTACTCTTCTCTGCCAACTCCTCTCGCCATCTTCCCGAATCCCAGTCCAGAACTCTTTTTCTAATGTCGTCCTTCTTAATATTTGCTAAATTTGTTTCTCCTAACTTCAAATTCCCTACATACTTTCTAATTTCTGCAGTCCAGGGATCTTTACTATTTCTAAGTTTTTCCTCTGTGATTCTTCTTAGCAAGTCATTACTTTCCTCTCCTACTAAATATTTAAGATATTTTATGTTACCTTCCATAATTCTTGCCTCCATTGATGAGGCTCCTATTTCACCCCTTAAGGTTACCTTTTGGGCATATCTGGGTGCCCCTAATATGTGTCTAAAAACCCTATTCTCTATATTTTGTAATTTATTTATTTCTGTTTTTGAAAAACCTATAACATTCGAGCCATACAGAACTGCTGGTATCACAATACTTTTCCAATATGTTTTTCCAATAAGTATCTTATTACAACTTTGTGATATTACCGGGTATGTAAGGTTAGCCATTCTATTTGCTTTATCCAAAGCTTCTATTTTCTGGGTTTTAAAACATTTTGATAATATTCAAGGACAGTAGTGCGACGTTATGAGAAACAATTTATTAGGGAAAATAGGCACCAATAGATTCGTCATATTTTTCTCCATATAGTCCGCATGGAGGATTTTCGTTATCAACAAATTGAAAAATACCCACTTCACAGACAAATACACCAAAAATCTAAGTCAAAGCGGGGGTGTGGGGGCGGCAGCCCCCACCTATATACTAGGTTAGGTTAGGTAAGGTTGTTAGGTTAGGCTAATGTCCTTTCAAAGGGGTATATGCTAGTAAACACTAGGATACCCTATACCCAGTCAGAGGTAAGAAGAAGAAGAGTCCTGCAGTAGTCTCCTTGAATGTTACCAACATTTTTTATCATTAATTTGTATTCCTAGATATTTAATTTGTGTTACCACTTCTATTTCTCGTATGTTGTTTGGTTTGTTTTTCATATTAAATATTAGGATTTTACTTTTGTCTTTATTTATACTTAAGCCACACTCTCCCCCTATCTATATTAATTTATCAAAGGCATTTCTGCTTCCTGGATTGTATGAGCCAAGAGTAGCCCGTCATCGGCATAAAACAATTAATTTATTTTGAAACACTCATCTACAAACCCTCTTTTATTTTCTAACTGCTTAATTATCTCATAAGTTATTAATTTAAATAATGTTGTGGACCCCGTACAGCCTTGTCTGATGCCGCTTGTTACCTTAATCTCCGTCTCATTTACTTGCCCCTTATTTATAATTGTACTATACACCAAGCGGCTCGCTTGGTGTAGTGACTAGCGTCTCGGACTTCCACCCAGAAGGCCCGGGTTCGCGCCCACGCTCGGCGCATTAAAGATTTTTCACAAGCACTGAGTCGTTACCATCCCTCCTGAGCAAAGGGATGGGGTAGTAGTACAGGACCCCAATGGAAATACGCCTAATCAGCCTTATTGAGCTATCCTTAGCTAGCTTAGCATGCGCTAGCTTTAAGAACTATTATTATTATTATTATTATATATATGTTACTTACTATGTCTATAACATTTGAATTTATATTGTAATCTTTTAATACTTTTATCAGTTTCTCCCTTCTGATTGAGTCATAGACCTTTTTAAAGTCTATTGAGATTACTATGAGTGACCTTGGCGGGTGCCCAACTCCGAAAGGAGTTGAAGTAGGGGAGCTATCCCCCCGCCAAAGGCGGCTTTCTAGGGCCTTTCCTAGCTGATGCTGAGAGGATTGGGTTCTAGTCATGTGGTGATGGGCTGGTCTATCAGAGTGAGAGCTGAGCGATCTCTGCCATACCCATAGCTTACTCTGACTGTTCCTTTTACTTATACAGTATATCTTCTAGATCTCAAGTGACGGCGTCTTTTCCGTGGATCGACCTCCCTACTGCCAACCTAAAAGTTGGCAGATTGGGAGCCAAAGCGTCACATATTTCCCTTGCCCCTCAACTTTCCTTTCATAATTGCTGAGGGGCACAGGGCCTTGGGTGGGGCTTTGGTTTCCCGGGCGTTTCCGCGCCCTCCTTAGCTCCCTGCCTTAGAGTGGCTTCGGTCACCTGGGTTTAGTTAGTGGTAAGCAGGGAGGGTTTTGTGGGGGCGCTCTATGGCCTTGGCCTTGCTCGGGACCTTGGGGCTGTTCGGCCAGGCAGCCTGGGGAACAACAACAACAACAACAACTATGAGTGACCTCTTTTGTGTAAATATTTTATCTATACAGTATTTCAATATTGCCATTGCCAACACAACAGATTAGGGGCGTATAGTTCCTATCGAATAAAAGAAATCAACAATCTATACCATGTTATTTTCATATCTTTTTAAAGTTAGAACATTAACAGTACAATAGGTTTTGTAAGAATAAAACATTAGGATTTGTTGAAAAGTTTGGTAAATTTTAAATAATGGAACTAACCAAAACAAATATAGCCTACATTTTGGTGGATGTGAACGAGGACTGTCAAGGGGAGGGTCACAGCTGTTTTGTTTTGTTGTTTCCGCATTAGTTTATTTGTCAAGTATGTCGGTTACTTGTTTTATATAAACCTACTTTACACATCCAGCATCCCACATATTTATCAAACTATTTAATCCAAGGACAAAAGACAAATTTGTGGTGGGTTCATGTCTAGTTTGTTTGCCTGCATTTCCTCCCTTTACCCTTACCCTAGGCCTATTTACATTATGCAAATTACAATTCTTGGATTAAGCTAAACCATAAACAAGATCCATTATCCTATTATAGTTAGGGGTCAATATTTAGTAGGTCACAAATGTTTTTTTTTTTTGGGGGGGGGGGGGTATTGATTTCATCTGCAATTGCATTTTACTCATTATCCAACAATGTTAGACAAGAGCTAGTCATGCACCAAAAACCGGTAATTAGGCCTATAGGGAATAGGCTCACACCTTTATTTCTCGTTTTTTTTTCCTCCAGATTTTGATGATTTGAGTTTTTCATAGTTTAAGTTATAATTCCAATGTGGGATACATGATGGGTTGAGGGGGGTCTTTGCCCCCCCCCTCACCCCCCCCATGAATTATGTTGCCAGCAGGGGGTATATATCGATTATACTGCATAAAGAAGGCGTTTGTAAACAGTAAGGATGTCCTAAAGAGCTCTGAGATTGATTCAATGGGCGTTTTTTCAATTAGGCTAATATCGGGTTTTATAAATTGTAATCAAAATTATTCTCCCACAGTGGATTAGGCTATACATGAGTACAGTATAAGGATTCCATAGACCTACATTGTCCCTAATACAGTATGTATAGGCTAATAAGGCTGCGAGCCTATTCCCTATAGGCTAATTATCCAAAAAATATTTTGTCATTAATCTAACCTAACCTAGGGGTCCCCAGACCCCTGCTGGTCTTAGCAGTGATAGGCCGTAGGCTATAGCCTAGCCTAGAGAATGACAAAATAGGTAAAAATGGAAGAGACCCAGGCAGCCTTGGGCCTTGGGGGTCTGGGGGCGGCACGGCAGCAGCCCCCACCCATACTACTAGGATAGGTTAGGTTAGGCTATAATGTCTTTTCAAAGTTGACTCGATTTATATAACCTAAGGTTAGGCTATAATGTATTTTCAAAGTTGACTCGATTTATATAACCTAGTTAACCTAGTTGTGGGGGCGCTCGTTTATGGCCTTGGCCTTGCTCGGGCCCTTGGGGCTGTTCGGCCAGGCAGCCTGGGGAACAACAACAACCTAGTTAACACTTGGTAAACAAAAAAAAATGGTAACATTCAAGACAGCTACAGCCGCCTTATTTACCAAGTTTCTTTATATTTTTTCCAAGGAATCTATCTATCTATCTATCTATTGCCTGACGCCGTGATCCCCGAAGGGGTGGCCACGAACGAACCGGCCCCATGCACCTCTGTCCCCAGTCAGTCGACGCCCCTCCCCCCAACCAGCACCGCCTTCGTTCATGTACTTCCTCACTCCATCCTTCCACCTCTCATTCGGTCTACCTCTCCCTCTCTGTCCCTTCACCTCGCTCTCGTACACCCTCTTAGTCATTCTCTCGTTTTCCATACGTTCCATATGGCCGAACCATCTCAAGTTGTTCCTTTTCACACTTTCCAGCACATCTACCTCCACACCACACCTCCTTCTTACTTCCTCATTAGTCTGTCTATCCCTCCATGTAACTCCGCATGCACTCCTTAAGTAATTCATTTCCACTGCTCTCACTCTTGGTCTGAGTCTCTCAACCAACGTCCATGCTTCGCTTCCGTAAGTCAGTGTCGGGATTACCACACTGTCATGCAAGGACTTCTTCACTTCCATACTGACCACCCTATTTCTTGTTACTGCTTTTAGCGTTCCTACAACCCTCTTTCCCTGTTGTACCCTCTCCCGCACTTCTTCATCCATAGTCCCATCTTTACTCAACACACTGCCCAGATACTTAAAAGAGTTGACGATCTCCATAGCCTGACCGTTCAGCTTCACCTCACACTCTGTGACTTCACCCAGGCTTTCGAAGACCAAGGAATATAGTGTTTAATTGTTGTTTTTCATGGTTTGAGTGGAGGATTTGCATTAACTTACCCATTATTAATTAATCTGAAGATACTCCGTCAAATGGCGCCATTTATTGGGTGAATCACGCTTTTACAGTAGGTAAGGAAAATTGTGGGGAGGCCATGCACGCTTCCAAAATGTACAAATATATAAGATGATGACAATAAGTCATGGCCCATGGGGGATGAGGGGGGGCAGGCGTATCGCCCGCCTAGTTTATACTACAGTAAAACCTCGCTCATCCAAACTAATTGGGGAAGAACCCTGGGGATGGATGAAGAGTTCGGGCGCACGGTCGTCATGTTTACATAGGGCGATCGCCGTGTTAACTTCGCGTCTATTTTGACGGCGATTTTTCGGTTATTTTCCCCCTGCTGGCAATATATATGATGATGACAATATGTCATGGGGGGGGGTGACATATTATTGTATCCAATGGCATTCAAAATAAACGGGAACATGATTGCAAAGGTCCGACGTCTCCCCCGCCGCCGCCACCGTCATGTTTACATTTGTCAATCGCCGTGGTTAAGTTCGTGTCTATTTTGACGTCTATTTTTTCGGTAATTTTCCCGCTGCTGGCAATATATATATGATGATGACAATTTGTCATGGGGGTGGTGAGGGGGCACATATTATTGTATCCAAAGGCAGTCAAAATAGACGGGAACATGATGGCAAAGGTCCGACGCCACTACGCGTAGTGTAAACAATGATGGCGGTACGCCCGCACTTAACATTCTTGCCGAACCCTGTCTGGATCTGCCAGATGTCCGGATCTGCCGAAAGTCTGGACATATATTCAACCATCCAGACAAATCTGGATGGCTGAAACATGAGTCCGGATATCTAACTTAACCCTCTCACGTTTTTTACGCAATTTTGAGCCTATTAGGGGTACTTTAAAGCCTTTGTTACCATCAGGGGTATTTAGAAACCTTTAGTTTAGTTACTTCAATATCTGCAGTTGTCTTTGAGTTAGCTGTGGGCAGAAAACTAATTTTGGAGAGGTAATTATAAGAGTGAGAGAACTCTATTTATTATTGCTAATCTGGCAACCTCTGCGTCATAAAAACGTGAAAGGGTTAAACAACCAGACTTAGGTTTCAGCCATCCAGACAAATCAGGATGGCTGACATACAAGTCTGGATATCTAACACAGGATGTAATTAATATGTGTGGAAACTTGTATTCGTCTTGTTCGTTTCCAGATTGACTTATATTTTTCCCAAGCCATCCAAACAAGTCTGGTTGGCTGAAACATGATTCTGGATCGAAATGCCTGTCTGGATCTCTTGGGTTCCCGGAGAGCACCAGATGGGAGGGGTTCTACTGTACTTTCACGCTCGTGATCACGACGTTCACGTTCCCATCTATTTTGACTGCCATGGGATACAACTCAAATGTACTCTGCAAAGCCTTCAGCGTAGGAAAAATAAAAACGTTGCTAAATAAAGGGAGTGCTAGTCATACAAAATGTTACACTTGAAAATAACCAACTTAAGGTTTAGGGTTTACCAAAGAAGGTGCAGTACTGTACTAGGATACCGGTAGTTCAGTACGGTACACCATCAGTGTTCATATTTAGGCAGTGGTTAGACTATTCACCTGAAACTAGGATAAATATCAAAATTCATTACAGCCTAGCTAAGTTTAGACCTAAAACTTACAAAGCTAACCTTACCTAGTCTATCAAATAATATCCTAGGTGTAGCCAAAATTTGGTCAGGTATAATTACTCAAGTTCATTATCCAAATAGCCCTTTAGTTTTAAAATGGAGTGGTGAAAATATAAACATAAGGACAGAATCTCAATAACCTAAATACCGGTATATGGTAAATTTGCCGTTTGATTCCCAGCCTGTTAAAATATGAAACCTGTTTTTCTATTGGTTTAGGTGTGATTTGTTTGATTTTGACATTTATCACAGAGTACATACCAAACCCAACATGGGCCACCATCCCAAAGAGATATGCTAGTAGAGTACCGTACTAGTACCGTACTGTATGAATAGAAACATTATTTGAGGAGCACTTAATAGATGTTTCACAGATGCAGTAGTTTCAGGTCACTGAGTGACCTGAACAAGCCATCTGCAAAATGTTGTCAATAAAGTGCTCCTCCTCAAATGGTGTTTCTATTCATTCTGTCAACTTTTCAAGTTTATTTTAACACTGGTATTGTGCCAAATACATTCTCATTTGGTCAAGGCTGACAAACGAGACCCTTCAAAACCATGATAATAATATCTTTATTCCAGGCTCAAATATTACATTCTAATGAACATAAATATTGGTCCATAGGCCTATCTTAAGATATGGATATACAGTACAGTACAAAGTTATATACAAATATAGTCTGTTCAAATTTAACATTATACTGTAACCTAGTTCTTATTGTGTGTTAGGAATCAATGCGAGACATACAGTATACTGTACAGGAAATTTTTACCAGACATCATTGTTTTTTCTTACTTACAGTTTCTTACAGTAGATCCTCTGGAAAAAGGCAAACTAGGCCTGTGTATCCAGCTCAGTACCAGTACTTGCACTGCTGCAGTCGTTCACGGTGGTTCTCATATTACTTAGTCTTAAAACCAAATTGTCTCGGTTTGCCACCTTGATTATTTTTTGTGTTTTCAGAGCATGAAGGTTGCCAAAATCCCCCGGGAAGAATTGTCCTACACTAATTGTGTCATCGTCAACAAAGATGACTTCCCCACCGATGTTAGGTAAGAGGCAATATTTTATAATCTTTTTCTTTTTCTTTTTCTTTTTAATAATGATAATAAGTTGGTCAGTTTTTAAGGACCAGTTCTTGCTTAGGAATTTGTCAGCTCTCGGAACACTTTACCACAGTTTGTTAATTCCAGATGTCTGCTAAATCCAGGTTCCTATTTACTGCTAGGTGAACAGAGGCATTGGGTGTTGTTGTTGTTGTTCCCCAAGCTGCCTGGCCGAACAGCCCCAAGGCCCCGAGCAAGGCCAAGGCCATAACTGAGCGCCCCCCACACAACCCTCCCTGCCGACCACAATAAACCTGGGTGACCGAAGCCACTCCATGGCGGGGAGCTGAGGAGGGTGAGGAAACACCCGGAAAGCCAAAGCCCCACCCAAGGCCCTGTGCCCCTCAGCAATTATGAAGAGAAAGTTGAGGGGCAAAGGAAAAATGTGACGCTTTGGCTTCCAATCTTGGTAGATTGGGAGGTCAATCCACGGAAGAGACGCCGTCACTTGAGATCTAGAAAATATACAAGTAAAAGGCACAGTCAGAGTAAGCTATCGGTATGGCAGAGATCGCTCAGTTCTCACTCTGATAGACCAGCCCATCACCACATGACTAGAACCCAATCCTCTCAGCAACAGCTAGGAAAGGCCCTAGAAAGCCGCCTTTGGCGGGGGGGATAGCTCCCCTATTTCAACCCCTTTCGGGATTGGGCACCCGCCCAGGCATTGGCTGTTATGAAGATTTGCTCATCCATCTCATCCTGCCTTGGAATCGAACCTGGGTCCTCTCAGTTGTGTATTGAGCTGCCTACCAATGCACCACAATTATCAGTTGGCTCTTTGCCCACAGTTTATTCAGATGCAAATAAAGATGGATTTACATAAGCGACTTTAACCGTAATCTCACCTGAAATTTGGAAGCAAGAATAGTTTCAAAAACTTTAGAGATACAAGAGATGAGAGCAATTGGACGATAGTTGGAGGGTTGAGAGCGGTCACCTTTCTTTGGGACAGGTTGAATGAGAGCAATCTTCCAGCAAGAAGGAAAGACGTTAGAGGAGAGACAGAGACGAAAGAGTTTGCCTAGGCAGGGGGTCAGCACGGAAGTACAGTTTTTAAGTACAACAGGAGGAACACCGTCCAGACCGTACGCCTTCTTAGTATTAAGCCCAGAGAGGGTAGAAAGTACATCTTTAGAAGAGATTAGGATATTAGGCATAAGTAGAAAAGGGAGGAATAGCACCGGAATCATCCAAGGTAGAGTTTCTAGCAAAAGTTTGAGCAAAGAGTTCAGCTTTGTCAGAGGAAGAAGTGATGGTTGTGCCAACAGAGTGGAAAGGGGGGGGGGGGGAAAGACGAGGAAGAAAAGTTGTTGGAAAGGTTTTTGGCTAGATGCCAGAAAGCTTGGGAAGAGTTGGAATTGGATAGTTCAGTGCATTTATTATTGATGAAAGAGTGCTTGGCAAGTCGAAGAACAGATTTGGCTTGATTCCGGGCAGAATCATAGGAAGAATGAGATTCTTGAGTGTTAAGGCGTCGGTACCGTTTGTATGCTTCCTCCTTGTTGTGGACAGCAGTAGAACAAGCGTGAGTAAACTAAGATTTTTTTGCATTAGACTGAGAGAAAGAAAATAGAATGTACGCTTCCATGCCCGAGAGGATTACCTCGGTAATGCGTTCAGCACTCTCCGAGGGTCCTCAGCCACGGCAGCAGAAGTCATTCCATGGGAAATCAAAGAAGTACTGCCGGAGAGCCTCCCAGTCGGCAGCGCCAAAGTGCCACAAGCGCCGCCGGCTGGGAGGATCGGATGGCCGTACTGAAGAGATAGGACAGGTGACGGAGATAAGTTTATGGTCGGAGGAGCCAAAAGGAGAGAAAAGATTGACAGTATAAGAAGAAGGGTTAGAAGTCAGAAATAAGTCAAGAATGTTGGGCCGATCTCCGAAGCGATCCGGGATACGGGTGGGTTGCTGGACCAGCTGCTCTAGGTCATTTATGATAGAAAAGACGTAGGTTTGTTCACCAGCTTTGTCAGTAGAGTGAGAGGAGAGCCATTGGCGGTGGTGAACGTTGAAATCTCCTAAGATGGAGATTTCAGAGAAGGGAGAGATAGATAGAATGTGTTCCACTTTGGAGCTTAGATAGTCGAAGAATTTGGGAAAGTCGGTAGAGTTAGGAGAAAGATAGACAGCACAGAAATATTTATTATGAGAATGACAGGATAGTTTGAGCCATAAAGTTGAGAATTCAGAGGAGTCGAAATCGGGAACACGAGATCAAGTGAGTTTGTTGTGCACGTATGCACAACATCCGCCTCTGGCTTTGAAACTAGGATAGAGAAAGTATGAGGATACAGAGAAGGGGCTGCTGGCAGTTGTTTCAGACACCTGAGTTTCGGTGAGAAAAAGAAGATCAGGTTTGGAGGAGGAGAGATGGTGTTCGATAGAGTGAAAATTAGAGGAAAGGCCACGAATATTGCAAAAGTTGATAGTAAGAGTGACAGGCCATGGTCCAGAGCATTTAGAGGGGTCGTCAGGGGAAGGTCGGGCATGTGTAGGGGTATTTATGGTCCCCCTCCCCCCCCCCGGGGACTCCGAGGCTCGGCCTTTGTTCATAATTTTTTTAATAATTATGAAGGAGGAAGTGTGGTGTGCATATTAAGTGTAGTGAAGTAGATAGGAGGAGAAGGGGTTTGTGAGAGCATCCTGGACTACTCTCAGTGTAAGTGAGGCACAAAGGGAATCAGTAAGAGAGGCCAAGCAAATGAAACAGGAGATCTAGTGATTCCTTATCAAATGACCACAGCCTCTCCTGGGTATAGCCCTGTTCGATTGGTGCCTACAATCTACCCCCATTCCCCCTATTAGTCGCCTTGTACGACACGCAGTAGGATGCGTGGGGCATATTCTTTTTTTCCTCCACCATAAGATGGAGGCCCCCTTACCCCCAGGGGGGTAATGTCTCAAAATTGGGTGACATAGAAAGTAGTGGTATCATTCCATACCACATCCTCCACTCCTCCCCCCATTTATCCCCCCCCCCCCCCCCTCCCTCAACTTGACCTTTTACTTTGCACAGATTATTCCTATAGGTTCAGGAACATTTCATAGCGAGGTTGGTCCTTAGAGATCTGTGCCCCATACAATGTTCTTTCCTTTCACTTAAACAGTACACTATTCAGTGTGCAGTTGGGTCTGAGTACATAATTAGATTGATATCCAGTATTCGATAAACGGATATAAAATCATAGTCATGTACTGTACTTACATTTAATTGTCTTGATGGTGTAATGGTTAGTGTGTTTAACCCCTGGTACCCGGAAGGGCTCTGAGGAGCCCATAACAAACTAGGGCCCAAAACCCGGATGGGCTCATGAGCACTGTAAGCTTGAAAGCCTATTAACCCTTCCTACCCGGTCTGCCTTAGGTAAGGACAGCTCGAAAGAAGGGCCGCTACCCGGTATGCCTTACCTAAGGCAGCAGCTTAATAGCCTAATTAAGCTTGGTCTGAACGCCGTGCGTACGACGTATGTCAACAAACCCAAGCGTTCGTCACCGCACCTCCGAAAACAAGAAGGAGAAGACTCCTCAATGTTATTGTTCTGACATCATGACGAAATTAGTGTCTGAAAAGCCCCCATATTGGCAACATCTCTGCAATATTTGCTCCACTGAAATCGTCATCACAACTGAACCAGTTGACTTACAGAGCTCTATTCAATGCCAAAATACAGATTGAAAACCGCACTACGGTTATAGATGAGTGGGAAAGTTCTAGCAGTGAAAATAAACATAAATACGGTAGCCTAGGCCTAGACGTTTTTCATCCATTTCGCCCGGGTAGGGGCGACCGTCATTGGGTAAGACAGCCCGGGTAGGAAGGGTTAAGCGTGTTTTGAAAACCGTGCGTCCGACGCATGTAAACAAAGCCTGTCGGAGCGATGCGCACCTATCAGAACAATAAGGAGAAGCGCACTTTTGTTGTTATTGTTTCGGAGAACAAGGAATAGTGTTGTTATTGCCCGATTATTGCTAACATCTCCTCGAAACTTTCTCCACGGAAATCGTCATCACAACTGAACCAGTTGACTTGGAGAGCTCTACTCAATGCCAGTCTACAGATACGAAACAGGGTTACGTTTTGGAATGTGAGTTAATTCTCTAGCAGTTAAAATAACAAAGATAGGGCTAGCCTATTACAAAAAAAATTGGCCAGATCCCCCGGGTTTCGGGGATATCCTATAGAAGGCGAAACCGGTCTGTGAGGGTTAAGATCTGTATGTGGTAACCCAAGTTCGAATCCCGGAAGGATCACATGCTTTCATTAATTTCATTGTGAGGTGTTTGGTTACCAAGTTGGTAGTGAAATAAATAAATTGGATTATTAGCCTGAATAAATTATAATATTACACCATTGTATCTAATGGGATTACATAAGTAAAGATTTTGTAAGTGAGCGGTGTTGTTAGGAGGTAATTACAGGAACAGAATATACTGTATACAGCATATAACAGTTTCGTGAGCGGCCTTGCTGAAGATACCGAAAGATATAAATGTATCTGTCGACTATCTGACAAGAGGGACAACGGATTGTGTTCTGTTTTAGTGCTTTTACTGTACTGTACTGTAGTCTGTTTTTTTCCAGCTGATGGTAAATTGCTATTTCGCCATCCTGATTACTCCGCTATTACCAAGATTTTGTAGCGAAATATATTGCTAATTATGAAAACCTGGCAATAATATGACGCAGAGACATAGCAGCAGCATATTTGTCCACTAATAAACGATAAATCAGATGCTAAGGGATTCAATTTACCATCAGCTGGGAAATAACAGATACTATAGGTAGAGCCAACGAACTTGATAATAATCTTGATCCTCAACCTTTATATAACTCAAAAGGGCCTAGAGCAAACTGGCTGTAAATATCCACACCTATTTCCTGGTGGACTCTTCCCAAATGATAGAAATGTCAGCCCGATTGCTTTCATTAATTTTGAGTTATAAGAAGTTAAGGGGTCAAGATTATTGTCAAGTTCGCTGGCGTTACCTATAGTGAGGATCAGTTCTTCTGTAATGTACAAAGTTCTTACTCTTCAACAAGCATCCTAGTGAGGATCGGGAGACCTAGTGTTGTTGACTTTCCTTTGTACTGTATATAATTCTTTCATTTACATTTTATTCTTTATTTGTATTCATTATCAGCAGAATTAAATTTTAATCAAATATATCTGCTGTTGATTTTAAAATGATTTTACAAATACTGTACTATCGTTTCTTCTATGTATAATTATTAAGTGATAAGCATATACAGTATAAGGTTACACCAAATACAATCTTTGAACCTTTAAAGCCAAGTTTTGAAGCATCTAGGTTATTATAAAGTATTGTATTATTGCATTCAATATCGTATGTACTGTATTGCCATTTATGCTTGGCTGTACAGGTACTGTAATTGATTTCGTTCTACAGATATATACAGCTGTTTGCCGATACAGGGAAGTCGTTCATATACAACATCCAAAGTGATCCTGGCATGAGATCAGGCTATATGGGACTAAATGCGATTCAGAGAAAAGAGGCCTATCTCTCCCTTGACCAAGAGGTAAGAAAGAGATGTAGTACTTTTTATTTTTGTTCTATGTGTATGAAGGAGACAAAAGGCAAAGCTGCCAGTAACAAGTGACACTTAACCATTGTACAGTGTATGGATGTGTATGTATGTAAATACAGTGCTCCCCCACTTAATGCGCCTTCAGTAAATGCGGATTCCCTATATGCAGTGGCTAATCAGAAATAATATATTTTAAGGACTCTGTAAATGCGGCTCGAAATTCTGTATATGCGGTTTGGCCATTTTGATTCAAGGGGAAATACGTACTTTCCGCCATATTACCGAGTGTCGCCTACCGAAAATGCGGCCGATAGATGGCGGGTTGGGAGCGGTAACACATTCATCCCAATGTTAAGGTAATGTTTTTGCCCCCAAACACTACATCTTTGGTACAGCCACTTGACCAGCAGTCCTCTATCTAAGGTAAATGGTGTTATATTTGTTGTTTTATTTGATATTTCTAATGTAAAGTGTATCTTTCTTTCAGAAATGGTTATTGGGTGGGTTATCGGGTGTATGGTACGCTAAAAAGGGGTTAGTTCGGAGGGGCTGTCTGACCATAAGCATTTATTCCCATTGATTATTAACTCCACAATATGCTGATTCCGTAAATGCGGCGCATTTTGCAGTCCATATAGGCGCATTTACTGGGGGTGCACTGTACATGACCAGGTTCAAGTGGTGCCCTTCAAGCCCAACCTACAGATCCTTATGATCATCATTATGGTCCAGAAATTAAGTAATTTTAAGATGCTTCGCTCTATTGATTTAGCGAGTACAAGACTATTTATCACATTCAATTGTCAATATTCATTAGGCAAGCAAGGTTGGTAGAGCACTCGCCTGCAAACCGTGAGGTCGACGGTTCAAGTTTCGGGCCAGCCAGTGAGTATTATTGACAGACGCCAGTGCTGTAGGTGGACGGCGCGCGCGATCTAGCAATCTGTGGTAACTATTCACTGATGTCCCTGATCATCAGGGCACTCGCCCTAGCCCATCTTTAGAGCATCTTTAGTGGTGGTAAAAACCTCATCAGCAAGCAATAATAAGCCTGCAATTTAGGAGAAACTCGCCTTCTGATGAAAAAATGTACAAATTTAACTTGAAGGGGACCTGGGGAAATATTATTTTTATTCTACTGGGGAAACTCACTGTATTAATGTACAGTACCGGTACCTCCTTTACATGACCAGGTTCGAGTGCAGCCCTTCAAGCCAAATCTACAGTCCCATATGATCGCCACCATGGTCCTGGAAGTAAGCTACCTGCAGAAGAAGGTCATGGCTCCAGACAATTACAACACTGATGAGATGGCTGTATTGTTCCATGAGCAGTTCACTAGAAATGTGTTCGTCGCAGGCCAAGAAGCGGTCTTCAAGTTTCAGAACAAGAAAGTCCTGTTGGTCAATGTCAAGGAGCTAGAAGGTAAGACCGGTATCACAATAGTTATAAACACTGGTCTGGCAACTTATGAGGTAATCATCCTTTTACCCTAAATTACTTTATCTTCAGTCTAATTCCCTATACTAATGCAAATTATCCCAGAAATGCAAATGGAGAATTGTTGACCATCGATAATTAATGATAAGAGTTTTCAGTGTACGTCCACAGAAGATTGTTTTTCTTTGCACTTCTCCTGCCAGCCTGACTTTCTTCCTCATGCTACCCAAGATCTTTAAAAATAAATCCCTTTTATCAAAGTTATCATGCAGGCTATTATCAGACAACTATACTTGACAAATACATACTTACATACAAAGTTTAAAAATAGTTTTCAGGGTGTCAAACCGGAGCAATTTTGTTTGAAGACTGAAATGAATATGAGAAGTAATACAAGAAAATTAACATGAAATAGCCTTGTTTTGGCCATGTTATCTCTTCCAAAGACTTAATTTGAACTACTGTATAAACAATAATTATAGCTATACATACTGTATATAATAATAAAGACTAAAAATTATGGACTCTGCCTTCGTTTGACACCCTGATCGTTTTGTCCACAGACTATGTGGTTACTGTCTCACGTCCTAAATGGCGGCTTTCAAATGGCGGTGTTGTCAAATTCTTTATTTTGTGATCGGACCGGAGTACCTGCTCCCAAGTCATTCTAGGTCTACCCCTATGTGCAGCTCCCCCAAAGTTCACAGTCCGGCATTTCTTCACCCAGCACTGATCATCCATTTCTCTCCATGTGTCCAAACCAACCAAGTCGGCTTGTGTGCATCACTTTACTGACACTCCTAATGCCCAGAAGCCTTCTTAATTCCTCACTCGATGCCCCGTCCCTGAGGTTAACCCCACATATCCATCTTACCATTCTCTTCTCATTCCGTTCCATTCTATTAGTATCCTCCGCTTTAACCAGCCACATCTACGAGGTATAGGTCTTCGTATTCCTAACACACGAGGTATACACCTTCCCTTGAAGGCGAAGTGAGAGTGCTCTCATGGTCAGGAGTTGCAACAGCTCTCTAAACTTCCTCCAGCCACTTATGATTCTAGCAATGGAGCCAGCTTCAGCGCCATCACCGGCGGAAACCGTATCGCCCAAATAGCAGAATTTATTCACACACACCAGCGCTACACTGTCAAAATCAACACTAACAGGCATTCAACATAAGTTCTGCCTTGCACACTGCACATTCAAAGTCTATGATTCTCATCAAAGGTCCTCTATCCCCACTACATCTCGTGTACCCAGTCACGACAGACGCAACAAACCTAGGTATATATATCCACCCAGCATATGCTAAAATACTGCAAACAGCAGTGGCCTCCTAGAGAGCAATTGGGTCCCAGCAACAGAGAAAGGGTTAAACATGCCGTCATTGTTTATAAACAGTAGGTGAATGACTATAAGGGATGGTTTTAGTTATATAATCTCTCTATTGAAATACTGAACAAATAAATCTATAATCGCACACATAAAGTTTTAATGACAAAAACAGGTTCATATGGCTTGACACTGGTACTTTAATCCCTCAGGTGCAGATGTTCAGTCACTAGCATCTGGCCACAAGAAGGACCCCATCAAGCTGGCCTATGGTGTCTTGCAGCCTAATTCCAGTGTGGTGTTTGAGAAGGGGGAGAGCTCCACCATCATGCTCACAGGGAAGGCCAAGGTGGGTCTACAACAGGGCGTCAAACTGAGACAATTTGGTTATAAGATAGGAATGAACATGAGAAGGAATACAGTAAATTATCATGATATTGTATTGCTTTGGCCATTTTCATTACAGTACTTCCAAAGACATTATATATAAGAGCAGTAAAGCATAATTTTGATGTTGGTGAGACATATATCGAGACGTAGGTTAAGAGTATGAGGGTTGAAATAAGTTACTTCAGAAGTGCATGCAAAAACACGAAATACACAGGTTGCAAAATATAAATTAAAATGTAAAACTTGCAAACAAGTTGGATTGACTGGCTATGAATCAATGCAAGATCAAATTTAATTGGCTGGCTTTGAACCAATGCAAGACGGTCATCGTGAATTACAAAATGGTCATGTTGCTTTGGGTGGCTCTGCACCAATGCAAAATGTCCATATTGGTTTGGATGGCCCTGTACCAATGCAAGGTCAAGTTGGTTTGGGTGAACCTGAATCTGAAGTGGTGAATATGTCTTCAAACCATTCTCCTCAAGCTCAGGAATATGTTATCATTACAGAGGCTTGAACCATAATTTGTATTGTGATTAGGTCGAGTCTGTTTCTTTTAAAAATTCAGAAGATATTACTAAATTGTTATTATAAGATGGTCAAATTATACTAGCTGGCTCTGGAGCAATGCTGAATTGGGTGGTCCTGTACCAATGCAAGATGGTCATGTTGGTTTGGGTGGCTCTGTGCCAATGCAAGGTCAAGTTGGTTTGGGGGTCCTGTACCAATGCAAGGTCATGTTGGTTTGGGTGGTCCTGTACCAATGCAAGATCAAGTTGGTTTGGGTGGTCCTGTACCAATGCAAGGTCAAGTTGGTTTGGGTGGTCCTGTACCAATGTGTGTGACTGGACAAGTTCGAAGATGTACATCTGAATCTGAAGTGGTGAATGTTCCTTCAAACTACCCTCCTCATGCTCAGGATGACTTTAGAGTGAAGCTCGATATATTGTAGAGGTATGAAAGTTGAGGGAACTATTGATTTTGACTAGACTATACCAATTGTATTCCAGGCCCGAGCTACCCACACCAGCCTCTTCACAGCCGACTGGGACTTCCAAAAAATGGGAATCGGCGGCTTAGATGAGCAGTTTATACAGATCCTCCGGAGAGCTTTTGCCTCACGCGTCTTCCCCCAGGAAGTCACTGAACAGTTGGGCATAAATCACGTCAAAGGACTACTACTCTATGGACCTCCAGGTAAATGCAAATAATTAGAAAATATATAATTCAGGGACCAGATATGTATAACAGTTACAGCACTTGAAAAATCAGGTACCAAATAACATTTAATGCGTCTTATCTCCCTCTGATCGTCATACTGTATTCTAAATGCCAAGATTGTAATTCTACTGCTAATTGTAATGCTCAATAGCAAATCATAACTGGGTATTATAACTTGTGATATCTAGTTTTAAAGAGTATGAGGAAGACATGATGTGGCAAGGTTAGAGCTGCTATTTGTAAACAAAATTATGCCTCTCACTTTGCCTCAACTTCAGACATCTTTTAGTATCCAGGCCCAGGTTAAGGGACTACATTTACAGTATAAATTAACACTACTTTATTGATTTCAACACCTTTTAAAAAATTTCAAAATATTGGGACATCTAGCTATGAATGGTCAAACTGGGTAGGCACCAGTACAGTAGAAGGGAAAATACAGGAAATGTATTGTATGTATGTACAGTATATACTCAGGCACATACCCCATAGCTGGGGGTGGCCGACTTGAAACAGAGCTCGAACATAATTAACATTTAAAGTTCCAAGTCTTAAGGGTCCGGGGCCACTTTCGCATTCCCTCGCCCCTTACTCTGTCTCGTATAGTAGGTGAATTTTACAAGGGGAGGAGGATTCCAAGCCCCCTGCCCCCAGAAGGAAAAGTAAAACCGTAAAAGAGACAGACAGAAATGGCTAAGGTTGGGTAGAGGATGCCAAACCTCACTGGATAGGACCAGCCATCACCCAAAATATCCTAATAGCTTTAGCTAATTCTTTATTCTTTAATTTTGTATACTCTAGAACTCGTCTTCAGAGAGAGATATATTTCTAAAGACAAGTTCTATATAGTACAAATTTCAAACTGTAAACATTGATAGAACGACGAAATACAAAGCTAAACTAAGTTTATTGTAGGTGGGAATGCCCATCATCCTCATTCTGTGGCCAATATATTGATAAAAAAAAAAAAATTCACTGGAAAGTTTATCGGGTCAGTGACTAGTTGCACTTTCCAGCATCACATCAAGGTGGTTTGACAACATATCCCAGAGTGCCAGTAAGGATATACAGTCCTGTAGTTGGGAGTACAGTTTTTGTTGTTGTTGCTGTTCCCCAGGCTGCCTGGCCGAACAGCCCCAAGGCCCCGAGCAAGGCCAAGGCCATAACCGAGCGCCCCCACAGAACCCTCCCTGCCTACCACAAAAAAGCCTGGGTGATTGAAGCCCAGTACAGTACAGTAGTGTGTTGTTCCCAGAGATCTTATGATCTCAAAAGGTGGTAATGTGGTGTTGGGAGCCGGGCACTCTCACAAAACTTGTGTGTTACCGTTGGGGATTACCTACCCTCTCTGTTTACACAACTAACTTTGGGTGACAACGGCTCAAATGTGTTTGCAAGTTTCTAAGTCTTATGTTTCTTCGCCTGGTTAACCTCGGAGGTAGTCTCTTGCCTTTGAGGATAAACATGTGAGCGTGAGGATTACATTTATTACTGGGATTGTATCAACTATCAGGGCTTGTGAAGAGTAGATGATATATATTAATAAACAATAGTGTATGTATATAATGTATATACTTTGGCACCTTCCCCAGTTTTCCCTTTTTTTTTTTTTTAATGGGGGTGGCCGACTCTAGACAGAGCTCGAATAGGGACAACACAATACAACAGCAAACAATGAACACACATAAACAAAAAATAAACAATATTAATATATATAATAATATGGATGAAGAGGTGCGGGAGAGGGTACAACAGGGGAAGAGGGTTGTAGGAACGCTAAAAGCAGTAACAAGAAATAGGTTGGTCAGTATGGAAGTGAAGAAGTCCTTGCATGACAGTGTGGTAATCCCGACACTGACTTACGGAAGCGAAGCATGGACGTTGGTTGAGAGACTCAGACCAAGAGTGAGAGCAGTGGAAATGAATTACTTAAGGAGTGCGTGCGGAGTTACATGGAGGGATAGACAGACTAATGAGGAAGTAAGAAGGAGGTGTGGTGTAGAGGTAGATGTGCTGGAAAATGTGAAAAGGAACAACTTGAGATGGTTCGGCCATATGGAACGTATGGAAAGCGAGAGAATGACTAAGAGGGTGTACGAGAGCGAGGTGGAGGGACAGAGGGGGAGAGGTAGACCGAATATGAGGTGGAAGGATGGAGTGAGGAACTACATGAACGAAGGCGGTGCTGGTTGGGGGGAGGGGCGTCGACTGACTGGGGACAGAGGTGCATGGGGGCGGTTCGTTCGTGGCCACCCCTTCGGGGATCACGGCGTCAGGCAATAGATAGATAGATAGATATATATAATCTAATTTATTTAACTCCCAATACCAAATACCTCCCAATCAAATTAATGAAAGGATGTGATCTTCCCCGGGATATGTACAGTATAGTATACTCCTAAGAACATATATAAAATAATTTCCCTCTGTCACACACTACCATACTTTTGAGTTTCTGCTAAATATCAATGTTTACAGATTGAATTTATCTATAACTCTAAATATAGAAAGGGTTAATAAAGGATCATCCCTGCAATTTCTTCCCATCCAAAAGTGATCAAGTGTCTCACATGAGTGAAAAAATGTAAGTGCTGTGAATAATAAACTGGAAAAACAAAGCCCGCATATTGAAAATGTTTTTTGTTGTAAAGACATCAGTTTTGGCTAAGTAAACCTACATATTAAAAAATAACATTAATATAAAGACATGACAGTTTTGGCTAAGCCGAAACTGTTGTCTTTACAATAATTTTGTTTTTCAATATGTGGGTTTAGTTTTTTTTAGTGTCTCAAAGCTTATATCCTGTCTTCTGGGAATGCCGGATTCGCAACCGTATTCTTATACTGTACAGTATGTGTTAAAAGTGCGTTGTCTATATCAGATTGGACTAATGTTTAAAAACTGAGTGCTGATTTATGAATGAGAACTCCATATCGACCAGTTTTTAAGCTTAAGAATTGCATTTTCTGCAATCAACATGTATTTCTTAAATATTGGTGCCTCTTCATATTCAAAACCATGTACAGTTACCTGTATTTATATATCTATCTATCTATTGCCTGACGCCGTGATCCCCGAAGGGATGGCCACGAACGAACCACCCCCATGCACCTCTGTCCCCAGTCAGTTGACGCCCCTCCTCCCAACCAGCACCGCCCTCATTCATATACTTCCTCACTCCATCCTTCCACCTCTCCCTCAGTGCACCTCTCCCTCTCTGTCCTTCCACCTCGCTCTCATACACCCTCTTAGTTAATCTCTCGCTTTCCATATGTTCCATATGGCCGAACCATCTCAAGTTGTTCCTTTTCACACTTTCCAGCACATCTACCTCCACACCACACCTCCTTCTTACTTTCTCATTCATCTGTCTATCCCTCCATGTAACTCCGCACGCACTTCTCAAGTAACTCATTTCCACCGCTCTCACTCTTGGTCTGAGTCTCTTCCCGAACGTCCATGCTTCGCTTCCGTAAGTTAGTGTCGGGATTACCACACTGTCATGCAAGGACTTCTTCACTTCCATACTGACCACTCTATTTCTTGTTACTGCTTTCAACGTTCCTACAACACTCTTTCCCTGTTGCACCCTCTCCCGCACTTCTTCATCCATAGTCCCGTCTTTACTTAACACACTGCCCAGATACTTAAAAGAGCTGACAATCTCCATAGCCTGGCCGTTTAACTTCACCTCACACTCTGTGACTTCACCCCTTTCGAAGACCGTAACCTTGCTCTTCCCCGCATTTACCTTCAAACTCATTTACCAGACCCTGCAACTCCCATTCATTATCGCTCATCAGAACTGTATCATCCGCAAACAGCAGTATAGGCAGCTTCCACTCAATTCCCTCCCTTTTCAGCGATACACCAATATCCACTGCTCTTCCTAGTATTTCTTTCATGACTCCATCCATATATACAGTAAACAACCACGGGGACATCACACACCCCTGTTTCAACCCAACACTCAGGTCAAAGAACTCGCTCTGCTCATTCTCCACACGTACTGCCGCCTTTGCACCCTCATACTGTACATGCTCTTCACTGCTTTCAGCAACTTGCCATCTACTCCGTATATTCTCAGTACTTTCCACATGCCTTCTCTATCCACTCTGTCATAGGCCTTCTCCAAGTCCATAAAGGCAACATACACCTTTTGTTTCTTCTCCAGATATTTCTCCACAACACAATTCAGGGTAAAAATCTGATCTACACATCCTCTTTCCTTCCTAAAACCTCCCTGCTCGTCGCCTATCCATTTCTCCGTTCTCACTCTCACTCTCTCAATCACTACCCTACACACTACACCTTTAGAGGAACTAGTGTTTACAGAAAATTATGATGTGATTGGCATAACAGAATCTTGGCTCAATACAGAAGATAGAGACTTTTTAGCAGAGTATTCACTTCCCGGTTATGTAATGTTTGAGAACAGCCGCATAAATAAAAATGGAGGTGGCGTTTTATTTTATATCAAAGAAAGTCTTAACCCGACCCTCGTGTCAAAACCTCAAATTGTGAACGTCGACACATCTTTTGTGCTAATAAAGAATAATAAAGGTACAAAAATAATACTTGCGTTAATATACAGACCTCCAGCTCAATCAGTGCAAACTGACCGAGAAATTTACGAACAAATTGCAGATGTAAGTAACTCACAAGATACCGTAATTTTTGGCGACTTCAATTTACCTGTGACCAAGTGGGGCGATACTCTTACTTCACACTCCGGACATGACTTGTATACGAACTTGCAAGAGAGTTCGCTTTATCAATTTGTTCGAACGCCGACCCGTGGTAATAACGTTCTTGACATTGTACTTGCAACAAAAGAAGAATTGATAGAGAATTTGAATGTTGGTGATGAATTCAGTAACAGCGACCATCGTACGATAACTTTCACTTTAAAGTTTACTAGTAACGAACCAAATAGTAGCATCGAAAAAGTCCCTAATTTCAAGAAAGCAAACTTCCATAAACTTAGAGCTATGTTTAAAGAAACTGACTGGAGCTTTTTAATTAACAATAACGACATAAATACATCTTGGAAGTTATTCGAAACCACTTACCTAAAAGCAGTGCAAGACTGCATACCATCGAAAATACGGCATCCAGGCCATAATAATAAGCCCAAATGGTGGAATAAAGATATTTCAAACTGCCTGCTTGCTAAAAAATTTGCTAATGATAGATTAAAATCCTCACAAAATGACGAAGAACGGGTGAAATTTGTAGAGCTACGACGCAAAGCCAAAAAGTTAATTAAGCAGAGTAAAAAGACCTTAGAGTTACATATTGCGAATCAAAGTAAAACAAACCCGAAAGAATTCTATAGTTATATCAGAAAGAAAAAAGTAGTTACTTCAACTGTTGGACCGTTAGTCGTTGAAAATGGAGAATACACCAAAGACGAAGTACAAATGAGTAATGCCCTCAATACCTTCTTTGCATCAGTTTTTACAACAGAAGACCTCAGTGATATCCCTACACCATCGCCGATTCAGATTGATAATTCAGATGTTCTAAGCAATATCACCGTTACAGAGAGAGAAGTATTGAATTGTTTAGATAAACTCAAGGTAAATAAAACGCCAGGACCTGATACAATCTCGCCTAGAGTTCTAAAGGAAGCTAAGGATGAGCTCTCCAAACCACTGACATTACTATTCAATAAATCCTTGCAGTCTGGAACTATGCCTGATCAGTGGAAGCTAGCCAACGTAACACCGATATTCAAAAAAGGCAGCAAATCCCTACCCAGTAACTATCGTCCAATTAGCTTAACTTCAGTTGTTTGTAAAATGCTAGAAACGGTCATACGAGACAGACTCGTAAATCACTTAGAGGAAAATAACATACTTAAAGATACTCAACACGGCTTTCGTAAAAAACGTTCCTGTTTAACAAACCTCTTAGACTTCTTCCACGATATCCTCAACCTCTACGATGAGAGTAAAGCTGTAGATATTATATACCTTGATTTTCAAAAGGCCTTTGACAAAGTTCCCCACAAACGTTTACTGCTAAAACTAAAAGCGCATGGAATACAAGACGGTGTGTTGAAATGGATAGAAAATTGGCTCAGCAACAGAAAGCAAAGGGTAGTCATAAACGGTAAGGCATCTAAATGGACCAATGTAAGTAGCGGGGTACCCCAGGGATCGGTACTAGGACCAATTATCTTTCTAATTTACATCAACGACATAGATGAGGGTCTCACCTGTACAATCTCAAAATTTGCTGACGATACAAAAATTGCAAATAGCGTACTCTCAAAAGAACAAGTTGACGATATGCAACACAATCTAGATAAATTGTCATGTTGGGCCCAAATTTGGCAAATGAGTTTCAATGCGGATAAATGTAAAGTACTACATGTCGGATACCTAAATGAGAAAGCAAACTATTCGATGAATGGCACTCAGCTTAAGAATGTAAACAGAGAAACCGATCTGGGAGTAACAATATCGAGTAACCTAAAACCGAGTCAACAATGTTCAGAAGTTGTTAAGAAGGCAAACAAAATAATTGGCTTTATAGGCAGGTCATTTGAGCATAAATCCAAAGAAGTTATCCTAACCCTTTACAATTCCTTAGTCCGCCCTCTTCTGGAATACTGCGTTCAATCCTGGTGCCCTTATTACCAAAAAGATATAAACAAGCTAGAACGAGTTCAACGTAGAGTTACCAAAATTATACCTAGCCTAAAGAACAAACCATACGAAGAGCGTCTTAGAGAATTAAATCTATTTCCTTTAACCCAGCGCAGATTAAGAGGTGACTTAATTCAAGTGTTCAAAATCATCAAAGGCATCGACAATATGAACTGTAGTAAGTACTTCACTATCGACCAATCTAATTACACGCGGGGAAACGGTTGCAAAATTATTGGTAAATCTTTTAACTCGCACGAATCTAAGAATTTCTTCTTCAATCGAGTTGTCAACTTGTGGAATGGGCTTCCCCGAAACGTTATAGACTGCATCACCGTTGATTCATTTAAACTCCGCCTAGACAAATATCTCTCATTAAACCCGCGACTGACTGCGTTTGTAAATGAATAACTTTATTTTATCCCCCCCTCAGTTACTAACCCATCTGTCCTCTACTAACTTCCTAATCCTGCCACGGACATTAGTTCCAGGGCAGTAATTCCCTTTCCAATGTTCCTTTACCCACTCTAAACCACTGTTTGGACACTTGATCCTCAGTGTTTTGGAGGACAAGCAACCTAGAAGGGTCACTAGACCTGTTGTTGCTTGATTTCCTTTGTACTCCTTTGTACCTTCCCTACTACGCTTACTACGCTGTATTTATATATGTACAGTTGTTGTTGTTGTTGTTGTTCCCTAAGCTGCCTGGCCGAACAGCCCCGAGTCCCTGAGAAAGGCCATGGCCACGATCGGGCTTTCCCACAGAGCTCTCATTGAGTGTAGATTGTGTTGTTGGCGTAAGTGGTTGTGTGAAATGCAGTCTTCTATGATGTGTTTAATGGTATGGGGTGCTGTGTTACATCCCGGGCAGGCGTCGACAACGGAGTCATCCAGTCTCTTCTGATAGCTCAGGAGAGCTGGATGGTGTCCGCATCTCAGCCTGGCCAGGTGGACTCTGTCCTCGCGAGGAAGGGAGGATTCGGAAGGATGGATTTCGGGAGGTCGTGCATGCAGCTGTGTGTTGTCTGTGAGTGAGTGGATGGATCGGTGAGAGATATGAGTATGGATGTGCTTCTGGAAGTTGGTTCGGGGTGGGCAGGGAGGGAGAGAGGACAATAATTGTGTGTGATACCGTGTGCTGGGTGTTGTTTTGATATTTCTTGGTGTCTGTGGGTGTGTTGCCATGTAGTTTAGTGGGTGGTCTTGGTTCGTGGAGGCTGCTGCCAGGAATTGAGTGCCTCTCATGTCCAGATGGTCTTTGACTTTGAGGATTTTGGTTTCTTGATGTAGGTGATCTGTGGGTGCAGTAGCTGTGCAGCCTGTAATGATCTTCAGGGCTTTGTTTTGAATAGTCTGTAAGGTCTTATGATGTGTTTCAGCTAGGTTAGAAGCCCAGGCTGGGCTTGCGTATTCCATCACTGATCTTATGTATTGTTTATATACTGTGGTGGTAGTTTCTTTGTTGTGTCCAAATTTTGTGTGAGCAAGTGACCTGAGGGCGTTAAGTCTGGGTGTCAGTTTCTTTTTAATGTTTGTGGTGTGCTGTTTGAATGTCATATGAGTATCATATGTTACTCCTAGGATTTTGGGTGTGTGTGTATGTGTTAGGGGTGTGTTGTTTATGGTGAGTTGAGGGATGTATTCGTGTTCTCCTGTCCAACTTGTGAGCAGGGTTGCGGTGGATTTGGCTGGGGCTAGATTAAGTCTGTTTGTAGTGCACCAGCCATGTAGTGTGTTGAGATAGGGTTGAAGGAGATCTGTTGCTCTTTTTGGGTCATGGTGTGTGCATGTGAGTGTTATGTCATCTGCATAGGAGGCTAAGTTTATTTGGGGATTGAAGAGTGCGGGCGATAGGACGGATCCGTGGGACTCCGTTTGGAAAGTTTCTGATTTTAGATGACTGACCGGCAAAAGATACGTGTGCACATCTGCCTGCTAGGAAGTTGGCCAGCCACCGTTTTGTGTTGTTGTGCATGTTTGTGTTGTAGATTTTGTTTGTTAGGTTGTGGCGGGGGATGGCATCGAAGGCTTTACTAATGTCGAGTGTGGCTAATAGTGATCTGTGTGGTGGTCTAGCTGAATTGATGCCGTCGAAAGCTCTTTGTGTAAGGTCTGTGAGAAGAGTGTTTGTGGAGTGCAGTGGCCTAAAGCCATGTTGTGTTGGAGCTAGGGGTAGGTCAGGTGTAATTAGTTGTAATACTAGGCGTTCCATGACTTTAGAGGGGGAGCAAAGGAGTGTGATGGGGCGGTGCGAGGAGGGTAGCGTGGGGTCTTTGTTAGGTTTGGGGAAAGTGATGATGATACCATGCTTCCAAATGTCTGGTATTGTGTTGTGTGAATAGCTGTAGTTTGATATGTTAGTGAGTGCTTGTATGCCTTGTATATGCTTGTATATGTACAGTTGGTCAAAGTTCCAGCTGACCCACCCTCGCTCTGGGGCTCGCAGAATTAGCTGGCAATACTGGTGTAGTGGTTCAGGGATACCACTTGCCATTGATGTGTTACCTGTGTCTGTCCTGTATATTACTGCAAATTAGACTATGTAATGTTCACGTTGTGAAGACTAAATGCGCCTTCATTAAGCAGCCACCAATAAAACATAAATATGTATTCCTATAAAATCGAGCAAAGTATGTTGTGGCAGACAGCAGGCTTTATATGCGTTGTTGCCAATCAGTGGATATAATAACTTGAATATTTAAAAAAATCTACGAACTTTGGGTGAATGTTCGGGATCATACATAGCGATGTATGCATTTCTGTTTGAGATAGGCTTACTTTCCCTTGTTTAGTATGTGTTCTAACAATGATATAGCCGAAATTAGATCTACCAACCCCAATCTTTGTAAGAAACACCTCCTTCCTACACCAGTATTGCCAGATAATTCTGCGAGCCCCAGAGCGAGGGTGGGTCAGCTGGAACTTTGACCAACTGTACATATATACTTGGGCACATACCCCATAGTTGCGGGTGGCCGACTCGAGACAGAGCCCGAACAGAAACAAAAAATACAAAATTCACACACATCTAGGTCGCCCAGAAGACCCAGAGACCAAGGATCATGATGGGTCTCCAGCAAAAAAAGTTCAAGACCATGATTGCATTAAAAAAAGTGGGTGAATTTTGCTCAATTAGGCTACATCATCATTTATTCTATTTATTCTAATGACACTTCTTATTCCAGACTGCATAAATTGGATAGTTGTAAGTAGGCTGTTAGTATTCTCTTGTAATATAAGTATAATGTATAGTCAACTCCCCGCTATCGCGTCTAATTGGTGCCGCGAGTGCGTGCGATGGAGGAAATACACGATAGTGGAACTTAATAATTAATGGGATTAATTCTAATTGGTGCCTCGAGGTCCCCAACTCAACCATATTATCGACTTATCCTACTTTTTGCCATTTATTAGTGTTTTTTGGTGAGTAAATTATTAAATAGTGGTTAAACGTTTGGTGATTAAATATTGGTTAAAAATTGCAAAACCACCATCAATAAGTTTATTAAATTCATGTTATGGAGAGTATGTTAGTTGCTTCACTGCTCTTGAAGGTCCCTGGGTATGCTATTTGTCTGATTTTGGGGTGTCAAAAGTGGTCATTGTCATCAGCTCTGGGTGCGCTATGGTCGGTTTTGATAAAGCTGGCAGCTTTTGAAGTGAACGCGATAGAGAGAAATTGTGATATTCGAATTCATGAAGGAGGGGGGGTTGACTATACTGTAGTATAGAATTATATGAAATATGTATCCTTTTATTTGAATAGCTTATTATGACTGATACATGCAACAGATTTGGTCTGCTGTTTTCCATAGTTGTATCCATATGTACTGTAGCTTATTAAATAATAAAATACAATATAAAAGGTGTTGCCTACAGTGTAGCTATATATCATAACTGTATTTTTCTACTGTTCACGTTGACTTTGGAATATTAATTATCCAAGTAACTTGGTCCTTGCAGGACATCCGTAGCATTATGAATCAGAGTTTGATAACTGTTCATGTTGTAGCTAAAGTCACATTCATGATAGTATACTTATATATCCACCTCCAATATATATAATATTGTAAATAATTTATTGACCCACAACAGGAACTGGCAAGACCTTGATGGCTCGTCAGATTGGGAAGATGCTTAATGCCAGAGAACCAAAGATCATAAATGGTCCAGAGATCTTGGACAAATATGTTGGTGAGTCTGAGGCCAACGTGCGACGCCTGTTTGCTGAAGCAGAGGAAGAGGAGAAGAAAATGGGACCCAATTCAGGACTTCACATCATTATCTTTGATGAAATTGATGCCATTTGTAAGTCGAGAGGTTCAGTTGCAGGCAACACTGGCGTCAATGATACTGTTGTCAACCAACTGCTTTCCAAGATAGATGGTGTTGAGCAGCTAAATAACATCCTTGTTATTGGCATGACCAACAGAAAGGATATGATGGATGAGGCTCTGCTAAGGCCAGGACGACTGGAGATTCAGGTAGAGATTGGACTTCCTGACGAAAAGGGGCGGTTTGATATCCTCAAGATTAAGACTGCAAAAATGAGTGAGAATGATAAACTGGAACAGGATATAGATTTGACAGAAATTGCTACTCTTACTAAAAACTTCTCTGGTGCTGAACTGGAAGGTCTGGTAAAGGCAGCTTCTTCTTGTGCCCTACAGCGCTACATTCACTTGGGAAATAAAATTGAGGTTGACCCAGATGCTATTGATAAACTCAAGATAACAAGGAGTGACTTCATCTACTCTCTTGAGAATGATGTCAAGGCTTCTTTGGGAACAAGTGACGAGGTTCTGTCTAATTTCATCAAGCGAGGTATCATCAACTGGGGAGCAACTAGAGAACTGTTAGAAAAAGGGCTAATGTTTGTGAAACAGGCTCGGTCACCAGAGACTAACAGTAGCTTGTGTCTTTTGTTAGAAGGAGCGCCCACAGCAGGAACCTCAGCCTTGGGAGCATATCTGTGCAAGAACTCTGACTTCCCATTCATAAAGGTCATCACCTCCAGTGATATGGTCGGCTTCATGGAGTCATCCAAGTGCCTGAGGATCAAGAAGATCTTTGATGATGCATACCGCTCTGAGCTGAGTTGCATCTTCATGAACGACCTTGAGCACTTGATGGGTTACTCTCCCATTGGTCCTCGATATCAGTCCTTGGTGCTGGATGCCATATACTCCCTACTATCAGCATCACCACCACCCGGCCGCAAGCTGTTAGTGGTCTGTACCTCCAAGAGACGCTCCGTCCTAGAGGAGCTGGGCCTCCTCTCTGCCTTCACTGCTGTCATCAGGGTCCCTTACATCGCACACCAGGAGGACCTAACACTGGTGTTGCAGGAGTCTCAGGTCCTATCACCACCGGAGGTAATGTAACCTATACTTATTATTATAGAGTTTACTATGGTCAGGTCATTTGACATTATTTTTGTTGTAGTAGCCCCAAGATGCCCTTTATGGGAATCCCGCTTCATCCAGGTATTCCCTGGTGCCGCACCTCCCCAGGGGGAGGTAGGGTGTGGTGAGATCCATTTTTAGAGGGCAGCAGGGGAGGAGGTCGTCGGTCTATGGGCTCGTAGCTTTGGGTCAAATGACATGAATAATTTATTCAATTGCACATTTCAATTGGCAACAACAAAGCATCTTTGTCATTATTTAGTGGTCAAATAAAGCGAATGGATGGTGGTAGACTGCCTAAAGAATATCCGAAAGTGAGGTGGAATTAAGGAGTGGAAGGGTTAGGCAAGATGAGGTGGATGGATGGAGAGGTTATGTGAGGGAGATCGATATTGGTTGGAGAGGAGGCTGCATTCAGACAAGAGGATGGAGCCACTTGGAGGCATTTCGTTTGTAGCTAACCCTTCGGGGATTAAGGCATGTAGCAATGGAGAGATCACCAATATTCAGTAATGTTCACTTTACCCCCAAAGTGGTTCTTCCTATTCCAGTCCCCCCTTTCTTAACCCTTCCGCGCACCAGGAAACGATTGCGTCCTTTTGGGGATACTTTAAAACCTTTGTGACCATCAGGGGTGTTTACATAAGAACATAAGAAAATGGGAGTCTGCAGAGAGCCGATTGGCCCAAACAAGGCAGATCCCTCTCACACCGAACCCTAATTATCTAATTATAAGGCCTTATAAGCTGGGCTTATAAAGCCCAGCTCACTAACACCATTATGACTGACCTCACCGAAACGGTCAGAGGTCAGAAAACGGGAGTCTACAGAGCGCCGATTGGCCCACACCTGACAGATCCCCCTCACACCCAACCCATCTCACCCATATGCCTATCTAATTTTATCTTAAAGCTCCCTATCGTTCTTGATCCCACTATAGCACTTGGTAGCCTATTCCACCTATTTACAACTCTTGTTACCAAACCAATATTTGCCTATATCCTTTCTGAAACAAAATTGATCTAATTTGAAACCATTTGTTCGAGTTCTTTCGCTATCACTGAGCTTTAGTACATTTTTCATGTCTCCTTTATTAATCCCACTTGAACACCTCTATCATATCCCCTCTAACTCTGCGTCTCTCTAACGAGAGACCATTAGTTCAATTACTTCAACCTCTACAGTTGATGATCGAGTTTTGGGCAGAAAACTAATTTTGTAGAGGTAATTATGAGATTAAGATAATTCTATTTCTGAATACTAAACGGCAACCCCCGGACCTGAGTTAAGAATTCTCTTCCTGCTATTTCAGTGATTCCTATGGTACAGTTGGTCAAAGTTCCAGCTGACCCACCCTCGCTCTGGGGCTCGCAGAATTAACTGGCAATACTGGTGTAGGGGTGCAGGGATACCACTTGCCATTAATGTGTTACCTGTGTCTGTCCTGTATATTACTGCAAATTAGACTATGTAATGTTCACGTCGTGAAGACTAAATACTCCTTCATTAAGCAGCCACCAATAAAACAGAAATATGTATTCTTATAAAATCAAGTAAAGTATGTTGTGGCAGCCAGCAGGTTTTATATGCGTTGCCAATCAGTGGATATAATAACTTTAATATTTAAGCAAAGCTACGAACTTTGGGTGAATGTTCGGGATCATACATAGCGATGTATACATTTTTATTTGAGATAGGCTTACTTTCCCTTGTTTAGTATATGTTCTAACAATGATATAGCCGAAATCAGATCTACCAATCCCAATCTTTGTAAGACACACCTCCTTCTTACACCAGTATTGCCAGATAATTCTGCGAGCCCCAGAGCGAGGGTGGGTCAGCTGGAACTTTGACCAACTGTACATACACTTTTTTCATATTGGAGTGTGATAATGGAATGTGATCTATTTGGAACATGATCAGTGCTGAGGTTAGTGGAGAGGCCATGCTTTATAGATCCAAGCATGATTCTACTCTACATATCCGCATAACTCCTCTCTACTTTTCAGATTAATGCAGTGGGGCGGCACATCAGCAAAGGCCGGGTGTTCGTTGGTGTTAAGAAGCTACTGGGGCTACTAGACTCGCTCAGGGTTATGACTGAAGCAGATTCACACAAGAGAATCTCAACCTTTGTCAACCTGCTCGAGGATGAGGGGGTTTTCCTTCCAGCGTTATAGTTTGATTTTATGTACTGTATGGCAGGGTGGCAAACTGGAGCAATGTTGTTTTGGAACTGAATTGAGTGCGAGAGATAATACACAAAAATTTGCACAAAATTAATTTGTTTAAGTCATTTAATCACTTCCAAGAGCATAATGGGAACTATAGATCAATCGAGTGAGAGGGAAGACAGTGTATGAAAGTTGCTTGTATGGGCCATTTAATCACTTGTATGTACAGTATGTATATCCCACTTTTCCTAAAAAAAATTGAGGGGGGGGGGGGGTTGACTCACTTTAATCACTTACAGGAGCATAATGAAAACTATGAAGCCCAACATTAGCTTGGGCTATTTAATAATAATGAATAATTACAAAGGACTTTTTTTGGACTGGATGCTTTGGATATTTAATAATAATGAATAATTACAAAGGACTGTTTTTTGGACTGGATATGGAAAATCTCTTTGTTTGCCTGCCTGCCTGCCTGCTGTGTGGATTTCTGTATTACTTTCATTTCTATCCAATCCCTTATCCTAATCTTAGCTTCCTCTATATTCTATCAAGATATTTATTTATTTATATGATTGGGAGTTTTGTGTCAATACAATCCCCTGAAGGGGGGGGGGGGAAGAGGGTTGTTTTTTTCTGGACCTCCTTCTCCCACGTGTTTAGCCCAATTAGTTTTGAGATTGTAAGACATTCGGCCCATTAGCTTGGCAATTTTAACACCTTTACCCCATTTCCTTGTCAAGTTTAACCCTTCCTGCCCGGGCAGCATTTTATAAGGACACCGCGGCAGATGGGCAGGAACCCGGATGTCCTTACCTGGTCAGTAAGCTTGAAAGCCTATTCAGCTTGGGTCTGAACGCTGTGCGTCCGACACATGTAAACAAAGCCGATCGTTGCGTCACCGCACCTCCGAAAACAATAAGGAGACGTCGGATCAATGTTATTGTTGTGACGTCAAGACGAAATTAGTGTCTGAAAAGCTCCGATATTGTCAACATCGCGGAAAAATTCGCTCCACGGAAATCGTCATCACAACTGAACCAGTTGACTTAGAGAGCTCTACTCAATGGCAGTCTACAGATTGGAAACCGCACTACGTTTAGGGATGCGTGGGAAATTTCTAGCAGTTAAAATAACAAAAATACGGTAGCCTAGGCCTAGACGTTTTTCGGCCAGATCGCCCGGATACGACCTCCGTCCTTAGGAGGACCTGCCCGGGCCACGAGGGTTAAGACCTTTCGTGCCATTTAGGTTTCACTTTTTTCCTGGAGAGCAATAGCGAGCCTAAAGGAATCGGCCTTTGTCCGGGACATTTTTCTACAAATTTGTCTTGGATCTAGGGATTTTTTTTTTTTTAAGCTTGATTGAGGTCTAGGGAGGAAACTAAAAAATATATGAATAAATGACTAAGTAGACCAAAAACAATAACCACTACCTCCCTTAACTTTACCACAGCTTATAATTTGTTAGTGGTTGTCAATACATTCCCTTATCTTTACCATAGCTTCCTCCTTTATTCTATGGAGATATTTATTAATTTGATTTGTGGTTTTGTTTTAAAACAATCTCCTATACCATAGCTACTTTGATTTCTTTTTTTTTTTTTTAGAGGTTTTGTGTTAATACACTCTGATGCCATAGTCTCTACCCCACTCATAAATATTTGTGGACTTCACCTATTTATTATTATGGAAGTATAATGCTGGAAACAAATTTATTAATATAATTTTGTATACATCAACTACAAAATTATATACGGTATATATTTATCAAAAAGCAAGTTCTATCTAAATATCAATCCAGACAGTTATAATAATAATATAAAACTTACAAAATAAAGAAAAACTAATTCTTATGAGTGGGCTGGAAACTATGGCATCCGAGTGTATAATCTCCTATCCTAAACACAGCCAATA
This sequence comes from Paralithodes platypus, assembly GCA_032716605.1. Taxonomy (NCBI): domain Eukaryota; kingdom Metazoa; phylum Arthropoda; class Malacostraca; order Decapoda; family Lithodidae; genus Paralithodes; species Paralithodes platypus. The sequence goes on along the minus strand of CM064485.1, from coordinate 2,658,505 downwards.
CATCAATCATGATGCTATATATGTAGATGTGTACAATTTAATCACTTTCTATATAAGAAAGGGGTTTATTCTTATAAAATTATATAAAAATATATTATATTCAGATATTTTATTACATAGATTTACCGTCTCTTTTCCTAAACATAGCTTTGTCTAACCTATTCTCCTTCAATTCTATCTAAACACATTACATGACTGATGCACTACAAACACTCAAATTAGCCCCAGCCAAATCCACTACAACTCTCCTCACAAGCTGGACAGTCGAATAAAAAAACACCCCCCTAACACACACAAACGCACCCAAAACCCAAGGAGTAACATATGATACTCTAATGCCATTCAAGGAACATATCACAAACATAATAAATAAACGGACACCCAGACTTAACGCCCTCAGGTCACTTGCCCACACAAAATTTGGACACAACAAAGAAACTACAGTACTACCACAGTTGTATACAAGCAATACATAAGATCAGTGATGGAATATGCAAGCCCTGCCTGGGCTTCTAACCTAGCTGAAACACATCACAAGACCTTGCAGAATATTCAAAACAAAGCCCTAAAAATCATCACAGGCTGCACAGCTACAGATAACCTACATTCAGGGGAGGTGTGGTGGAGTGGTCTTGCCACTGGATTGGTAATCCAATGGACCCGGGTTCAAATCCCGATATGTCAATGGGAAGATATTATTGGGATTGAATTTGTGCTGCTGTATCAGTGCATTACCACAAAGCCCACCGATATGCCAAAAAAAATACCCTCATTGTTCCCTGATTAAATAGCACTGTATGAATATTCCCATAATCAAAATATGCTACAGGGGGACAATGCCTAGTGAGTTCACTACTCAATAGGTGGCATTCTGAGAGTGAGGGTCTGAGTCTGGAGGGTGAGACAGTGAAGCACTTGAACGAAGCAACCAGCCGCTTCAGAGAAGGAGCTGCTTCGAGCCATGAATGGATGCTTCACATGTCTCACTCCCCAGACTGGAACGAGACCTCACGGGCTTCACCGTGTTGAGCGGTGGAATGTAGAGGCTCTCAGCCTATGCCCGAGAGGGATTAGATGGAATATATAAAAAAAATCAAAAAAATCCTTAAAACTTAGCTGAAACACATCACAAGACCTTGCAGAATATTCAAAACAAAGCCCTAAAAATCATCACAGGCTGCACAGCTACAGATCACCTACATCAAGAAACCAAAATCCTTAAAGTCAAAGACCACCTGGACATGAGAGGCACTCAATTCCTGGCTGCAGCCTCCACAAACCAACACCACCCACTACAACACCCAGCACACGGTATCACACACAATTAATATCCTCTCTCCCTCCCTGTCCACCCCGAACCAACTTCCAGAAGCACATCCATACTCACATCTCTTGCCGATCCATCCACTCACTCACAGACAACACGCAGCTGCAAGCACGGCCTCCCGAAATCCATTCCTTCCGAATCCTCCCTTCCTCGCGAGGACAGAGTCCACCTGGCCAGGCTGAGATGCGGACACCATCCAGCTCTCCTGAGCTATCAGAAGAGACTGGATGACTCCGTCGTCGACGTCTGCCCGGGATGTAACACAGCACCCCATACCATTTAACACATCATAGAAGACTGCATTTCACACAACCACTTACGCCAACAACACAATCTACACTGGTGATGGGCTGGTCTATCAGAGTGAGAACTGAGCGATCTCTGCCATACCCATAGCTTACTCTGACTGTTCCTTTTACTTATATATTTTCTAGATCTCGAGTGACGGCGTCTCTTCCGTGGATTGACCTCCCAATCTACCAAGATTGGAAGCCAAAGCGTCACATTTTCCCCTTGCCCCTCAACTTTCTCTTCATAATTGCTGAGGGGCACAGGGCCCTGGGTGGGGCTTTGGTTTCCCGGGCGTTTCCGCACCCTCCTCAGCTCCCCGCCATGGAGTGGCTTCGGTCACTCAGGCTTTATTGTGGTCGGCAGGGAAGGTTCTGTGGGGGCGCTCGGTTATGGCCTTGGCCGTGCTCGGGGCCTTGGGGCTGTTCGGCCAGGCAGCTTGGGGAACAACAACAACAACCTTGGATACACACACCAAAATTCTGCACACTATGCACTAGGCTTCAAGACAGATGCAAACTGAGCAACTGAATAAGCTCTTATCTATCACTAGACTGTTTTACTTATCACCTCTTATGCCTTGTCGGATTGACAAAGAATTAGGCTAAATTTGACAATGGGTTAAAATAAAAGTATGTTATCTCAAGTATTTCTTGAATGTATTTATTAGATATATTTATAAGTATTCATCTCGTATGTATTTATGGAATGTAATTTGGGGGAAACAGGTACTTGGAGGGGTGACTGTTGCACAAGTGTGGAACCAAAACCATTTTCCCATAACAATGGCCCAATCTTCACTAATTCAACCTTCGGATTTTTTTTTTTTTCAGCACCAATTAGCCGCGAAGACCGGTGCACCAATTACGTGGACATTATTATTATTGTTATTATTATTATTATTGTCAAATTTATCTTCTCCCATACCATCCACTTTCAATTGCTTAGAATATAACTAGAAGCCTATAGATAGCTAAAGGATATATCACTATCTATACTCACATTACCATCATGCAAATTTGTTATCAATTCTATCCACATCCACTTAGTGCTTGGACTTTGACTCTGTTCCTCCAATACTAAATTTCTCATTCTTTCATTAACTTAATTTGGAGTTATTGGTGTTAAAAACTATGTTAAAAATATTATCTGCAATCCTCACCAGGTTATCAGTGTACTAGAACCAAAGCAATGTGATTAGTATTATGAATACACAAGCAACTGGTGTTCAGTGCATATTATGTACAAAATGTTTACCATCCAACACAAATCAGGGGGTCAGCTGTGTATTGGACAACTGAATGTTCATGTATGAGCAATTTCTCCATCTATCTAACCATCACAATCTTTCACACAAGTATCCCTTACCCTTCAACAATACACAAATCAACCCTAGGGGATTTTAACTTGTGTTACAAACAACGAAATAATAGGCTTGTACGAGAATATAGGCACATACTGACAATGCACAATCACAAACAACTCATCACAACCCCTACACGTATCTCTGAGAACACTGCTACAATATTAGACCATATAAATTGTAACAGAGGACAAAATATCACAATCAGGGGTTATACAGACTGGGATACGTGATCACTTCGTCACATATTGCACACGTAAAACTCCAAAAATTACCCTAGAGAATCACAAGGTCATTAAAACAAGGTCACTCAGAAACTACAACAAAGAAACATTTCTGGACATTTTATGGAATACAGATTGGTCTCCAGTGTTTGGAAATACAAACATTAATGATGCATGGGTTGGCTTCAGAACCATCATCACAAACATCCTAGACGAAATAGCTCCTCTGAAAGACACAAATTAAAGCAAGGTCAGACCCATGGATCAACAATGACATACTACACCATCTGGAACATAGATACAATCTGTTAAAAAGGCTAGTGAAACATGAGTTCAACAGGGCTAGGAATAAACTAGGTAGGAAAACTACATCAGCGAAATCTAATTAATTCCACAGTAAGGCAGAGGAATATCAGAATAACCCAAAAAAACTATGGAGGCACTTAAAAACAACAGGCTACAGCAACAAGGCAAGGGATTCGTCTAACACTAATATTGCTCTCAACATTAATGATCAGGTTTGCCACGATAAACGACAAATTTTAACCTATTTCAACTCCTTCACCTCCATAGCAAACACACTTGCACAGAACCTACCGCAACCTCTCAATAAATACACAACAACAACGGCCACCTTTTGAAATTTCTACAGGGATAAAGGCATACACCTGAACACTTTTGGATTGCAAAATGTTACACCAAAATACACATTTGATGAGCTCTCCAAGACTCTAACCTAAATGTACATAAAAGCACAGGACCAGACAAAATTCCTGCCAAATTTCTACGAGATGGAGCCATTGGTATAGCAGGTCCCCCTAACCCACATCATCAACCTGTCAATTAACACCAACACTGTACCTGCTGAACTGAAGGAAGCTATTGTAACCCCTCTATTTAAGAAAGGAAATAAACTAGATGTTGGCAACTACAGACCAGTTAGCATATTATGTATTGTATCAAAAATCCTTGAAAGAGCTGTATACACCCAAATTGAACACTACCTCAAAGAAAATTATCTATTCTATAAGTTTCAAATGCATGTACTCGACAGACTCCTGTCTCATCCACTTAACAGATAACATTCGTAAAGAAATGTCTAAAGGTAACTACACCGGTATGGTTCTTCTTGATCTACAAAAAGGGTTTGATACAGTAGACCATGATATCCTCTGTAATAAACTACAAGCAATAGGCATTGGGTCAGTGAACTGGTTTAAATCTTATCTTAGTGGTAGAAGTCAAAATTGATAATATATTTGATCCTATGCCAATTAACTGTGGGGTCCCGCAGGGAAGCATCCTTGGTCCCTTATTCTTTCTGTTATGTGAACGACATGGAACCGAGCATCTCGTGTAAATTATTACTGTATGCTGATGACAGCGTGCTTCTGGTTTCAGGAAAAGACCCAATAAGTATTGCCGCTTCACTTTCCAAAGAACTAGAATCGTGTAGCGATTGGAGTGGATAATAGACTATCTCTTCACCTGGGCAAGACTGAAGCCATCTTATGTGGAACAAAACGCAAACTGAAAGACATTGTGGGCTTCTCGGTCAACTGTAATGATATTCCTATAACTGTACGCGTCACAAGTGAAATATCTCCGACTAAAACTGGACTCGACTCTGTCAGGTGAAACAATTTCGGAATCTATCCTGAGTAAATGTAGAGCACGTATAAAATACCTGTATTAAAATGTAAAACTTGCAAACTAAACAAACCAAAATTGGGACAAGGACAATATAAAGTCAAATTAAATTATCAAAATCGCTATGTGGAAACAACACTTACTAAAATGAAAATTATTAAATAAAAGAACACAATCCACCACACAGGTGGGATGCTTGCCAGCGGCGACCAAAAAGACCCTATACCAAGCGCTTGTTCAATGTCATTTTGACTATTCTGTGTCATCCTGGTACTCTGCATCATCTAAATCAGCACAGCACAAACTTCAGGTCACTCAAAATAAAATGGTTAGGTTCATGTTGAACCTAGTACCCAGATCGCATGTTGGCCAGGAACAACTTCAGTCACTTGGTATGCTCAATGTCTCTTGACAGGGCCAATTCTATGTCATTCTATGACAGAGCTCCAGAGTATTTAAAAGAGTAATTTTGTTAAAGCAAATGAGAGGAGTGGACATAATACAAGAAATAGGATGTTTAATTTTACGGTCCCGAGAATCCAAGGACAGGGTAAGCTAACATTCTTCTTCACTGCCATCAAAGACTGGAACGACCTACCCCAGTCAGTCCGTGAAAAGAGAACACTGTATTCCTTCAGACGTAGCTTGAAGGAGCACCTGAACCGGACAGCTGCGAGAAGGGAGCACAAAGCTTATGTCTACTACTAAATACGACATAAGAGATAGGCAAAACAAACTGAAATGATTACAGATGACTGATAATTACTATAGGATGCAAGGTATCTTAAAATAACCCCCTAGAAATACTTTCTCTAAAGTATCTCCTTTTTTTTATCCTCCCCTTTTTCCCCAGCTAAACTAATCCCACAAGGACCCCAATGGAAATACGCCTAACGGCCTAATTAGGCTATCCTTAGTTGGAATTATGCAAGGCTGGTACATGTCATATTTGCAACATATTATGTGGTACCAACATTGTAAAATGCTAACTTAATAAATATTATTATTATTATCTTTTCTCAATTTTCTCAGCCTTTCTTGTTCTTTTGACCTTTCTTGGAAAGACCATATTACCACTCTTGATAAAACAGCTTCCCAGAAGTTAGGTGTGCTCAACCATCTTCGTGGGTTCTTCACCCTCGCACATATCTTGCTCTGTACAGGGGCAGTGTGCCCATGTATCGATTACTCTTCGCATGTGTAGAGAGGTTTACCCATACCTCTCTTCTCGACATGGTCGAGTCAAAAGCATTATGTCACAACTCTCCTCCTCTTGCTAATTTTCTACAATCTCTCTCTAGACACCAGATGGTTGCAACTCTCTTCTACCGCTATTACAATAATCAAGTGTTCTTCAGAGCTTTCTTCGTGTACTGTATACCCCCTCCCTTGCGGAGAGTAGGTGACACCCACTTTTTAACTCTCTACCATCACTACGTTGCCCAACTCTCTAACCAAAGTGTACCAACTTTCCTAGTCTTTCTTCCCTTCAACAAGTAAATGCTGAACTCTCCCATAATCTGGCTTCCCCTCATCTTTAGACTGCTTTAGACTGTGTTCAGACATTTCGACTCTTGCACCTTGAATTTGATTTTATGCTTTCAATTTTGGAGGCGGAGGGACGTATAGGCAGCTCTGCCTTTTGTCTCCTTCATACACAATAATTTCCTCCCCTACAACATCGAGTGTCATACCAGTTGCTGTTTTGTCAGGATGTCTGTTGCTAACTTTTACCAAGTACAGTACAGTACAGTAGACCCCCGCCCTTTCGGAATTCCAAGACTTTCGGACGAGCATTTCAATTCGGACTAGAAAATACCTCAATCCTTCTCAGACTACATTTAACTTCGGACTCTTGGTTCAGCCTTTCGTATTTGTCCGAAAGGCCGAGAAAAATTAAATCTCATTCGGACCGACGAGCCGAGTTTTGGACTTTAATGTGTACTGTATTTGGACTTATAAATAAACTTCGGACATTATTTCAGCCATTCGGGCTGAAGTGTGAAGTTCGGACTCGGCCCTTTCGGATTTTTGACACTTTCGGACAGGGGTCTCCCCCGATTAGTCCAAAAGGGCGGGGGTTTACTGTATACATAATTGAGTAATATGACCTATTTATCCTTTAAGAGAGTTTGTGTCTAACCTATATGAAATAAAAGATAGCAAAGTATGAATGATTTGCCCGAGAATACTGCAATGACTAAATTGATAACCTGCATTTCATTAACCAATAATTGCCAAGAGGATATAAAACTCATTACTTTCAGTAAAAAACATTTATACAGTATTATTTTGAAAGAATAACTTAAATCTAACTTCAAGCTCCAAATTTGTTTACAGTACACCAACACTGGCATGCATTAATCATCGGTGTGTAATTTTTTTTGTAATTAATAATTGTATGCATTAGATTCTAATCCTCAATTGTGTACTTTTGGAATCTGAGCATTTCTTCAGTATGGCAGAACATATGAAGTTTGTGTTCTGCCTGCAGTGGTGATCAATTCCTCAGCAACCAATATGGCAGTTGAAGATACAAGTTGTGCAGAACCCTCACTCTAGCAGAATACGGGGAAAATATCATTAGAATAGGATTTCCTCATATTGCTTCAGTAATCCGACAGTTGCAGATTTATTATATGCAACAGCAATTCAACCTAGCAGAAAAGTGGGAAAATATCATTAGTCTACCCCCTCACATTTGTCTGCTGAAAAGTTGCTCCAGGTTTCATACAGTATGTGTTGGTCACCTGATGGCCGCTCTCCATGCTTCAGGATTCCCCCTAAGTTCCCTAACCCCGAGATCCTTTCTCAAAACCTCATCCCAATCCCAAGCCTTCGTCAGTCTACCAACCGTAATCCTTTCGACTACTGTACTTTCATACTTCTAGTGCACTTTAAGTAGTCAAATCATCCAAGTCTGCCAGTTGACATCACTTCACTGATATATCACTCCAAGTCATTCTTTCAAATCTGTGCATTGGTCCCTCTCTCACTGTGGCATTACACTTTTATCTTACCATGCTTATTTCAGTATGCTCAAGTCTTGTGCTGTCATCCGTTTTGACTGCCCACATCTCACTACCATAAAGGCAGCACATTTATCATACATGCAGCACACAGCTTTCCTTCAATTTGGAGGGAGATGCCTCATTATTAACAATATTAACTCCTCTTTCACCCACAACTCTTACAACCACACCAATAATCATGTCACTTAAGTACTGTTTAAGAATTATTCATCGACACTCAAGGCACATCTTATATGTCTATTCTTTTCAGCCTAGGCTTAGTTTAGCAGTTCTCACAGCGGGTATGTCATATCACAGCATTTAAGACTACTGTACTTTAAAACTCTTATGCACTTTGAAGAAACTAAATATGTTCACCGTTCTCTGCTTTCTCCCTTATGAAGTCCACACTTTTGAGCAAAACTACCTCAAAATGGGCAATAATACACAATCCTAAAACACTTCTTAAGCTTCCATTATGCTTTCTGTCCCTAGACTTACCTTCAATGCAAGTCCTATTACAACCAAGCTGTTTCTTCAAGTCCAATTAAATAATATAACTAGCTTTACATGGCGGGTGCCCAACCCCGAAAGGAGTTGAAATAGGGGAGCTATCCCCCCACCAAAGACAGCTTTCTAAGGCCTTTCCTAGCTGATGCCGAGAGGATTGGGTTCTAGTCATGTGGTGATGGGATGGTCTATCAGAGTGAGAGCTGAGCAATCTCTATCATCCCTTAGCTTACTCCGACTGTTCCTTTTACTTATACATTTTCTAGATCTCAAGTGGTGGCGTCTCTTCTGTGGATTGACCTCCCTACTGCCAACCTAGAGGTTGGCAGGTTAGGAGCCAAAGTGTCTAATTTTGCCTTTGCCCCTCAACTCTCCCTTCATAATTGCTGAGTGTCACAGGGCCTTGGGTGGGGCTTTGGTTTCCCGGGCGGTTCCACACCCTCCTCGCCTCCCCGCCTTGGAGTGGCTTCGGTCACCTGGCCTTTATTAGTGGTAAGCAGGGAGGGTTTTGTGGGGGCGCTCTGTACGTTATGGCCTTGGCCTTGCTCGGGACCTTGGGGCTGCTCGGTCAGACAGCCTGGGGAACAGCAACAACAACTAGCTTTACAAGAGATGCTCTACTATATATACAGTACAATTGGTTATTGGCTTTATATTGTCCTTGTCCCAATTTTGGTTTGTATAGTTTGCAAGTTTTACATTTTAATTTAAAGAGCTAATCTGGACCCACCTATAAAGGAGTCCTCATACCAAGTATATACTCGAAATCAATAGTTCACCATAAAAGTACGTTCTCAAAATCATTACTTCACCATAAACCTATCTCAAAAAATGGCAATTCCAAATGTTTATCACTTTTCCACGAGTCATGGGTGTTGCTCGAGATAAATTATTACCGAGGATTCAGTGAAATATTGATTTTAACCTTGCTTCTTCCAAGGGAAACCACCACTAAAGGATACCCATGACAAATGCCTCCAAGCTAAAATGAATAAAGACATGCTTCCTTTATCCACTCCACAATGCCCCGTCCACTATGTGGAAGTTATTTATTTTGTTTTTAAATATATTTTTTATTTGTTCTTATGCACAGTTGTATGAAGATGAAACAGGCATATGAGCCGACTCAATTTTCCCATCAAGGCTTATTCTATAGTATACAGTAATTATTAATTGATGACTTTACCCACTTCTTACAACTAAATTGCAACTGGATAAGCTCTTCCTTTCAACTGGAAACTTTAAATCAATCCGCAAGAATACTATACAGTATTTAGCCACATCATTATCTGCTTCATCTGTCTATAACTGTACAGGTATCTTTCATTCTTTGAACATGACAACCTGCTCAAAATACTTCACATGTCAAGTGTTGAAATAAAACTACAATGATACATGTATTGGTACTGTATAGTTACCATACTTGGGAGCTTTTAATTAGCTTAGGATTTTGTATAAGAAAAACAACACTAGTTCTGGACCCTCTGTACCAGTGGTTCTCCTCTTCAGAACATTCCTGTGCCCAGTATGCTGCTGGACAGGGCTCTCGCGAGGGTAATGGAATTAGCAAAATAGAGGTGGAAGTGTCGTTAGGTGAGGGACTGCTCTTGGTTTACTCCTTTGGTTCTAATAATCTGAATTCAAAGAGTGGCAATAGTATTGATAAGTGGGCAGTGGGGGCATGTCCGGGAGCCTGTTTCTACCATGGCCATCCCTTTTGGGTAGCTTCTTGAGGAAGCAAGGAGTCAGATTCATTCGCTCATACATTTCCAGTTACCCAAGTTACAGTAGTATATATTCATGAGAGCCACCCCCAGCTATGGGGTATGTGCCTGAGTTTATACATACATATACTACTTCCTAAGTTCAAGTACAGTAAGGTATATTAGAAAAGCTTTGGATGACATCAATAGGCCCCAGAAGCTATTTGATATCGGTTTTCAGTATATTTTGTTTAAAAAAAAAAAAAAAAAAAAAAAAAAAAATAAGTGATAATACAACAAAATAGGGAGGATTGGCCTTACCGTACCTAGTCTCCATGATGTAAACCAGGTTTATCCAGTCCATCCATCTGGTCAACAGGGTCCACTTCACCCAGAAGGTACAAAGACAAGTTTGTCCATCCATTAGCCAGTTCGTTCATCCATCCTGCTGATTGATGCAGTCAAGTCTGGTTCAACTATGAGGTCTGCAGACTCCATCTATCACATTGACAGGCTCTAGTCCATCCATCCATCTGGTTGACAGGCTCTATTCCGTTCTTCCATCCATTCCACAGGGTACAGTTTAACGAATTTACCTTACAACCAGCATAAATATACCCTTATAAGCAACATTTTTAAAACTTCCCAAAAATAAAGAACAAAGGGAGTGTGAGGCAAGAAAAATAAATCGGCTAACAAACCAAGGTAAAACTTAAGACGGCTTGTGCGGCATTATTAGAACAAATTTATTAGGGACAATAGGTACGTATCTACTCGTAATAATATTCTCAAAAGTCCCCATGGAGGATTTGCGATAACAGCAACTATAAAAAACCCGATATGACTCGCGCATAAAAAATTTAGTCGACTTTCCTCTGTAAGGGTTGTGTTGGCGGCTTTGGTTAATACGCTCGCAGTTGTTGTTGTTGTTGTTCCCCAAGCTGCCTGGCCGAACAGCCCCAAGGCCCCGAGCAAGACCAAGGCCATAACTGAGCGCCCCCACAGAACCCTCCCTGCCGACCACAATAAAGCCTGGGTAACCGAAGCCACTCCATGGCGGGGAGCTGAGGAGGGTGCGGAAATGCCCGGGAAACCAAAGACCCACCCAGGGCCCTGTGCCCCTCAGCAATTATGAAGAGAAAGTTGAGGGGCAAAGGAAAAATGTGACACTTTGGCTTCCAATCTTGGTAGATTGGGAGGTCAATCCACGGAAGAGACGCCGTCACTTGAGATCTAGAAAATATATAAGTAAAAGGAACAGTCAGAGTAAGCTATGGGTATGGCAGAGATCGCTCAGTTCTCACTCTGATAGACCAGCCCATCACCACATGACTAGAACCCAATCCTCTCAGCATCAGCTAGGAAAGGCCCTAGAAAGCCGCCTTTGGCGGGGGGATAGCTCCCCTATTTCAACCCCTTTCGGGGTTGGGCACCCGCCCTACGCTCGCAGTAATGTTCCTATGTAATTTGACATTTTTTTTCTAAATTATCCCAAAACCAGTTGTTATTTGCCCTCTGCTGGTAATTATATGATGATATGTCATGGGGGGGGGGGGGGGGGGGACGGTTCAACCCATTATTGCATCCCACGGCTGTTATGTCTACTACTACTGCTTATGTCTATTACTAAATATGACATAAGGGATAGGCAAAACAAACTATGATTAACTAAATATTTTGACCAGTCCAACTTTAGAATGTAAGGTATCTTAATATAACCTCATAGAAATACTTTCTTTAAAATATCTACCAATCATATTCATTTACATTTTTTATTCTCCCCTTTTTCCCCAGCTAACTTAATACCACAAGGACCCCAATGGAAACACACCTAACGGCCTTATTGGACTATCCTTAGTTGGAATTGTGCAAAGCTGGTAATGTCATATTTGTAACATTCTGTGGTATACTAACATTGTAAAATGCTAACTGAATAAATATTAATATTATTATTATTATTATTATTATTATTATTATTATGGGTAAGCTAATGCAAATCCTCCATTCACTGAATGATAAACAACAATAAAACACTATATTCCTTGAAAAAAATAATATCTTGATAAATAAGCAGACACAACCAATTTTTGTTCTTCTATGAGTGAGGGAGACAAAAGGCAGAACTGCCTGTAGCGAGTGCCTCTCCCATAGTTGAAAAGAGTGACAGGGCCAAAATCAAGGGATGTTCGAGCCAAAATGCCTGGACACACTGAAGTGCTACCCAAACCAATTATCTTTCTTAAAATGTAATCAGCACAAGATCATTCAAATTAAATGCTGATCAAAGAGGATGCCATCAGAAGACTGAGTGTAGGCTAACTGAAATGTGCAAGGTGAGTGATGTACAGTATACAGAGACGGCCCTATTTGAGAAGAGTTGAGAGCATCTTGGTAGTTTAATGTTTTGGTGAGGTGAGGAGTAATGACTGACTGCAGTGGTTTGGCCATGTGGAGAAATAAAGGAGTATGACTGGGTGAAACATGTTAGAAGCAAGGTAGTGGAGGGAAGGACAACAATCTGTAGACCGAGGAAGAACTCTGATGAGACTAAGGAAGGATCTCTATATAAGGGGACAGAGACACGTACTGGAAGGAACCATGCAGCACAGAGAGCAGCCATAATATGAGCAAGGCATCTGAACCGTCTTGCTACCAATATCGTAAATCCTACTTGTATTCTAAAGGGGGTAGTGGAATGGGAGTAGACTTTGACAGAATTATACCCAGAGATTTAACCCAAGCCAGTGGAAGGCCAGTGTCTTCCATGTGGTGATGGGCTGGTCTATCCGAGTGAGAACTGAGCGATCTCTGCCATACCCATAGCTTACTCTGACTGTTCCTTTTACTTATATATCTTCTAGATCTCAAGTGGCGGCATCTTTTCCGTGGATTGACCTCCCTACTGCCAACCTAGAAGTTGGCAGATTGGGAGCCAAAGCGTCACATTTTTCCCTTACCCCTCAACTTTCCCTTCATAATTGCTGAGGGGCACAGGGCCTTGGGTGGAGCTTTGGTTTCCCGGGCGTTTCCGCACCCTCCTCAGCTCCCTGCCTTGGAGTGGCTTCGGTCACCCGGGCTTTGTTAGTGGTAAGCAGGGAGGATTTTGTGGGGGCGCTCGTTTATGGCCTTGGCCTTGCTCGAGACCTTGGGTCTGTTCGGCCAGACAGCCTGGGGAACAACAACAACAACCCAAGCCAGTGGGAAATTAATGACATACTTCAGAACTTTAAACACGCCTCAAAGCAAATCCAAACTATCAGCGCACTAGTCTTCTTTCAAAGCAGCGTCCGACTCCTACATAATGGGATATACACAGGTTAAACCATGCTAACATAGATATAGGCTTTTAATTTCTTCTGCAGAGTCAATGGATCCATCATTTGCTGAATCAAGCCACTGAAACATTACCTTGCTTAGTTTAAGGTTTTAGCACTCGCAACATTGGTCAATACATCTATACTAAAGGACTCAGGCGCGTACCATCCGCTCATAATGCGGTTATGCACTTTCAGAATTGGATTCTTCCTTTAACTAGGGCCGCAAAAGTATAGCATCCCTGATGGCTGTAGCAGAGGTGTTATCGATGTATGGGTGGGCAACAGTTATTCTATATATCTATATATCCCAGGTTTACATTACAGTACAGTACAGTACAGCACTTACACAAGTCAGAAAAATGGACGTAAACATGAGAATACAATCTGTCATCACCTATGTGCAGATTCCACGACCACCATAGAGGTTCTGCACTGGCCGCGTTCTCTTTTTGTTTTATTCAGAAGAGTCCCTAGGTTCTTCAACCAAGGCCTATAGAAACTGATTTAATTATCTGACCATATCAAGATAGTTAATACTGGAATTGACATCTCTGGCAGTTAAGCAGGTCATAAATTTCTTGGCAAATGTGCCTTTTTTTAAAAGTAACTTACTGTACTGTCAGGGTATGTGGATCAAATATCAGAAGATATGAATAATAGAAAGCCTGATAACTTATCAGATAACAGAATGAAGCTACTGTACTTTGAAGTAATGAATCTCGAAAAGGCTTAGGATCATGGTAAAAGTAGGGAATCGTGGCGATTACAAGTTGGAGGTGAATAGTGATTTATAACTTTGTATTTTTTTGTTAATACAGTTCTCATCCTCTTTGGTATTCAAGGCAGTGGGAAATGTATTAACCTACAACAAAGAAACCACCACCACAGTTTATAAACAATACATAAGATCAGTGATGGAATACGCAAGCCCAGCCTGGGCTTCTAACCTAGCTGAAACACATAAGACCTTACAGACTATTCAAAACAAAGCCTTAAAAATCACTACAGGCTGCACAGCTACTACACCCACAGATCACCTACATCAAGAAACCAAAATCCCTAAAGTCAAAGACCATCTGGACATGAGGCACTCAATTCCTGGCAGCAGCCTCCACGAACCAAAACCACCCACTACACTACATGGAAACACACCTACAGACACCAAGAAATATCAAAACAACACCCAGCACACGGTATCACACACAAATACTGTCCTCTCTCTCCCTCCCTGCCCACCCCAAACCAACTTCCAGAAGCACATTCATACTCATATCTCTCGCCAATCCATCCACTCACTCATAGACAACACAGCTGCAAGCACGACCTCCCGAAAGCCATCCTTCCGAATCCTCCCTTCCTCGTGAGGACAGAGTCCACCTGGCCAGGCTGAGATGCGGACACCATCCAGCTCTTCTGAGCTATCAGAAGAGACTGGATGACTCTGTCGTCGACACCTGCCCGGGATGTAACTCAGCACCCCATACCATTAAACACATCATAGAAGACTGCATTTCACACAACCGCTTACGCCAACAACACAATCTACACTCAATGAGAGCTCTGTGGGAAAGCCCGATCGTGGCCATGGCCTTCCTCAGGGACTCGGGGTTGTTCTGCCAGGCAGCTTAGGGAAGAATAACAACCTAATTCAAATTTTGGTGGTAGGTAGGGAAGCCCATTATCTACTTATTTAAACTAAGTCCTACGGTCCTACCTAGTGAAGCTCTGCATAAGTGACAAAAACTGTTTCTAGTACCCCTGGTATCGCTTTACTGGGAAGTTAACAGGGTAGGTGAAGGTGGACTCGTCAGCTAAGCAGGCAGTTAATTATTTCCTTGCAATGGATGATTATGAATATTTATACTAGCCCACTGTAGCAGAACTCTCAAAAGGTCAATCCAGATAAAAGAAAGGAAAAATCTTACCGTTATCATGACTAATCTAGTTACCTGTGCACTGGCTGTCTAAGTCCACAAGAGAACTATTGTGAGGTTCATACAGGCTGGGCCAGATTCACATGGATGTAAGCCTTTAAACCACTTACAGTTGGGCGAGGGCTGGTCCTATCCAGTGAGGTTTAGCACCCTCTACCCTACCATAGCCGTTTCTGTCCGTCTCTTTAACCTGTACTACTTTTCCTTCTAGGTGCTAGCGAGATCGCCCGATAAGGTGGCACTGCAAGGAGAGCTGCGGACGGTGGGGGCGTTGACCCGTGGGCTGATGATCCCGCCCACACTTCCTTCTCACACAGATCTCGTCTCATCCTGGCCCCTTCAGTGGCCCGAGCATCTGGTGCAGCTTCGGCCAACTGAACTTGGGACTGCTCGGACAGACAGTCTGGGGAACTACAACCACTTACATCCATGTATTTTATGTTTTATGTCAAACTAATTTCGTTGCTGTAAATATTTACTCATAATACAATAAATTAATATGCTTCCATATAAATTATTGTATTACACTCCAACTACTGGAAGGCAACCCTGTCTAAGCTGTTACAGTGTAATGGAAAATTATGCCAAACCATTGTATGTACTGTATATCAATTCATATGATAAACAAAATACTTACCCAAAAATATGTAGAGATTTCAAACCTTCCAAGCTATGTTTCGTTCTTTCTCAAAGTAGCAGACTGTCAATCAGTCACTCAACTTTGGGTAGTCAGCCTTCAATCTGCAGTGTAGTATAGCTGCTAGTGGTTTATCTGGTTGAGTTTTCAGGAACTCTATTCTAGTTCTAGGATTAGAACTACTATCTGAAAGGGGATTAGTGCGATGATCTGAAAGGGGATTAGCGCGACGATCTGAAAGGGGATTAGCGCGATGATCTGAAAGGGGATTAGTGTGACTATCTGAAAGGGGATTAGTGTGACGATCTGAAAGGGGATTAG
The DNA here is from genome assembly GCA_032716605.1 of Paralithodes platypus. Lineage (NCBI taxonomy): Eukaryota > Metazoa > Arthropoda > Malacostraca > Decapoda > Lithodidae > Paralithodes > Paralithodes platypus. The sequence continues at coordinate 2,642,220 of CM064485.1, read as the reverse complement.
TGTGACGATCTGAAAGGGGATTAGTACATATTACATAACACCCCAACCACGGAGCTGTGGCAAGGGGACTTTTGGCCTCTTCTTGGTGATGTCCAAGTCCATGTCTCAAGAGTCATGGTGATACATGGCCATCCCTCTTTTAGTTTCTCAGGTCCACATGATCAGTTATCATTTCGCAGGCGGACTGAACTCTTGAATGTAGTACATTGCTGGTGGTTTGTCTCTTAGGATCTTCAGAAACTTGTCTAGTCCCAGGATTAGTGCAACAATCTGAAAGGGGATTAGTACGACGATCTGAAAGGGGATTAGTAAGACGATCTGAAAGGGGATTACTACGACGATCTGAAAAGGGATTACTACGACTATCTGGGTTGTGAAAGCTCCAGACATACAGCTATCACGAGTTAATTGGCGCCAGGGGATTTGGCCTCGCTTCGAGTGATGCAAGAAGTCCATGCCTCAAAGGTATGCTATCCACTGAAGTATCCATCACCTGTCCAGTTTCCACTTGTCCTGCCATCAAAGTTGAAGGCGCCCTGGAGGTTTTACTGTAGCCCATTGCTGGTCATCTGGTAGGTCTTCAGAAACTTGACACTTCTAGGATTAGCATGACAATCTGAAAGGGGATTAGTACTAAACCCCCCAACCACGGAGCTGTGGCAAGGGGACTTGGCCTCTTCTTGGTAATGTCCAAGTCCATGCCTCAGAGTCATGGTGATACTGTACATGGCCATCACTTTTAGTTTCTCAGGTCCACATGGTCAGTATCGTTTTGCAGGCAGACTGAAGGCTTTTGAACGAAGTACATTGCTGGTGGTTTGTCTCTTAGGATCATCAGGAACTTGTCTAGCCCCAGAATTAGTGCAACATCCTGAAAGGGGATTAGTACGACCATCTGAAAGGGGATTAGTACGACCATCTGAAAGGGGATTAGTACGACCATCTGAAAGGGGATTAGTATGACCATCTGAAAGGGGATTAGTACGACCATCTGAAAGGGGATTAGTACGACCATCTGAAAGGGGATTAGTACGACCATCTGAAAGGGGATTAGTACGACCATCTGAAAGGGGATTAGTACGACCATCTGAAAGGGGATTAGTACAACCATCTGAAAGGGGATTAGTACAACCATCTGAAAGGGGATTAGTATGACCATCTGAAAGGGGATTAGTATGACCATCTGAAAGGGGATTAGTACGACCATCTGAAAGGTGATTAGTACGACCATCTGAAAGGGGATTAGCACGACCATCTGAAAGGGGATTAGCACGACCATCTGAAAGGGTATTAGTATGATGGTCTGTGCTCTACAAGTCCTAGACACAAAGCTGTGACGAGTTGGTGTTAAGGAGTTTGCCTCGTCTCCCGAGATGTCTTATACCCACGCTTGACAGTTGTGTGGTCCACTGCGGAGTTAATCCCTTAGGTCACTTCTCACAAGGTCCACTTGGTCCAATGTTATGTTGAAGGCGATTGGAGGCTTGAGTTGCAACACACCACTGGTGCTTCATAAGGTAGGTTCTTCAGGAATTTTCTTACTTGAAAGGAGCAGTGTAAGGACCTGAAAGGTGCTTAGTTCGACGACCTGATGGATTGGTATGATGGCCCGAAAGATTTGTTTGACTATCTGAAAGCGGATTAGTATATCCTGATACTGTACATACCATTATAACTTCTATGAAGAATATAGTTTGACCCTTTACTTACAAATGTATGTGCTAATAACCAGTATCTTAAAAATAACTCCCGCAATGCATACTCTCAAAACATACATAGAATTTCACTCTTAAATGCGTTCACAGATACATACATACATGTACCAGCGTTTCCGAGACCTACAACTGTTCGTATTATCCCAACCCAACCCCACAAAATCTAAATACCCTCCCTATAGCTACGTTAACATCTTCAATAAACCTATTGACTAAGTTGTCTATCCACATTACGACACCAATTTACCACAAAACGCACATCACTGGGAAGGTATAACGACACTGGATGAGTAGAATGAAGCAGGTATTACCAGAGTAGGAAAGATGTAGTCACCCCTAAATATTCTTGACCCTGTTTTTCATTACACAATTATAACTATCTTGATGTATGGTTGTAATTCTCCCTACAATGAAAAAATACAAATTATATAAAAAATTACATTCCTCACTCAGTTTATAGTTATATTTGTTTAATGAGAAACTAACGAGGTACAGTCGCAGTCTTAAGAAACATTTTGAAGCCTCCAAAAATTTAAAAGAACCTTGGCAATACAAATGGCAGGTAAATAATGTTTCGATTCAACTCTATTCATCAACATTAACCCTTTCAGCACGGGGAACTTTTGTTATATTAGAGGCTGGCTATATTTAGACGATATTATGCAGCTTAGGAAGGATCGGTTTACATTGTATGCCATTATTACCAGAGGGCCTTCCTTAACTGAATAAAATTGTGTTGAAATAACCTTGAACAGTCGACATAATGAATATAAACACTAAATGAGGAGCACTATAAAAGTTTTGAAGATAGCCTTTTCAGTGACCTGAAGAAGCCATCTGCAAAACGTAAATAAAGTGCTCATACAAATATAATAAGTCTTACTAACCAGAAGAAATTTAAAAGGACCTCACCCGCATCGAAAGGATTAATAACCGTGACTGTACAGGAGTAATTATGAGTGACTGTACGGGGCCCTAGAAGGATATACAGGACTAAAGTACGAAAACATACGATTATAGGGAAGGAAAGAACAGGTAGTGTCCAGTCACAACACCAAGTCGTGTATTCCCTCCAGAATTGCCACTTTCATTACCTCTCAAAATTAATATGGCTGAACAAACTTGAACAAAGGTTTCATATACAAGCTTTATTCAATTTTGTTCAGTATATTTTTTCTTATATTACACCGCTTATGCTCATGACTGTACACCAAGGTGATAGTCGGGGACGATTTTTCCTTTGTATTTAAGTAGGCCTATATACTAATTTTTCCTTTGTATTTAAGTAGGCCTATATACTAATTTTTCCTTTGTATTTAAGTAGGCCTATATACTAATTTGTATTTAAGTAGGCCTATATACTAATTTTCGTATTCAAAACAGTTTTTTTTCACGATGTGCAAACGATCAAGTACTTTGAATTAAAGATTTGTATACATATCCTCTATTGAGGCAATATTTAAAAAATATAAAGGGTACATACATGAAACATTTTCATAATTATTGTATAGGATTTTATACAGCCATCTTCCTTTATAGTTATACTGATGTAATGGTAAAGACATTTTAATTTTGTCAAAATATAACTTGCTTTAAGAAAAATCTTGGTTAAAATTTATATGAAAGTTCTCTAAAAAGAAATTTTGCAAGAGCATTTTCAATAAAAGATGTCTGTATGCTTAAAACAAATTGAATAATAAATAGCATGCAAGAAAATAACAAAAAATGGCTTACTGAATGCTTTGTACAATCACAAATTATACAAATTTTTAAGTCAACAAAAACTTTAGAATAAAACAAATAATCATGCAAGTCATGATACAATTGAATTGATCTTACATTATTTTTGTCACTGCTTATTGCACTAGCATTGCCATTATTTACCATGCAATAAATAATGGGCAGTATTTTATCACATTTTTGGTTTTAATAGTTCAGCTGCTACGATTAGTAGTTATCTTAATACAAAACTTATGAAGGTTTTGCTTGAGGCAATAATAAATTACTATTTCTAAAGGAGCATATTTGAGCCTGGGAACTTACGGTTTGTATGTATTATTAATCCTCTTTGTAATATATAGAGCTACAAAGACAAAATACTGCCCAATGTTACTAAAAGAGAAAGAAATTATATTCTTGGAATGGTTGAAAAGGCAAAACATTGAAATAACAGTACTTACATGGCTGTGAAGAAGCTCGTTGGCCAAGAGAATTCTCTATCTATATCTATCTATTGCCGGACGCCGTGATCCCAGAAGGGATGGACACGAATGAAACAGCCCTATGCACCTCTGTTTAGTCGACGCCCCTCCTCCCATCCAGCACCGCCTTCACTCCTACTTAACTCCATCCTTCCACCTCTCACTCTGTCTACCTCTCCCTCTCTGCGCTTCCACCTCCCTCTCTGTCCTTCCACCTCACCCTCATACACCCTCTTAATCATTCTCTCCACATGGCCGAACCATCTCAAGGTGTTCCTTTTCACACTTTCTCACTGGCGGTAAAGGACATCGTTACGGTCACTGGCCTATAAAGCTATTGTAGTCAGCATCTACTCTTTAACGTGAGGTTGTATTAGAGCGTACCATGTACGTGCGAGTAAGCCTAACTACATACAAACTAGAAACATTACCGGTAATTTAAAAAAATATGCAGGATGCATGTATCTAGGTATATAAAGTAGTCATTCACAACACAGACAGGTAATCGTTGACAGTGCAACCAGAAGGGAATAGCACTCGGGTAATAAAATTCCCCTACTAGACGAGACAGAGGAAGGGGCAAGGGAACGTGAAATTGGTCCAAGACCCTAAGAATTCGAGTTCTCTAATGTTTCTGTTCGGGCTCTGTCTTGAGTTGGCCACCGTCAGCTATGGGGTATTCTGCCTGAGTATATACATACATATACATACAAAATATTATAGTACCATTCCAAGAACATAAGACAGGGCATACACATGATATATGAGCATGCACAAAATAATTGCATAAGTAAACCTATTGATATATTTCACTGACTTATCTACCAACTTTGGACTTAATATCAATCTAATTATAAGTTATATAGTTATCTATCACACCATTAGGGACCCAATCATTGGCCAAATAAAGCCTTTATCAGCCAATTAAAGCCCTGATCACTAAACAATTCGGGCCCTTATGGACCAATTACGGTCCATATCACTGACCAATTAAGGTCCCTATCCCTCACCAATTCAGGCCCATCACAAACTAATTCAGGCCTCGATGCTTGGGACCATAGCCTATAGCCCAGCTTGGGCCCCATATAACCCAATTTGAGCCCCATACCATAACCCAATTGGGGCCCCAATTGGATAAACAATGTTGGGCCCCTATCACAGAGCACTTTATCATAACCCAATTTGGGCCCCCTATACAGACCACACTAGGCCCCTATCATAGACCACAGTAGACCCCTATCATAGACCACATTAGGCCCCTATCATATACCACATTAGGCCACTATCATAGACCACATTAGGCCACTATCATAGACCACATTAGGCCCCTATCATAGACCACACTAGGCCCCTATCATATATCACATTAGGCCACTATCATAGACCACATTAGGCCACTATCATAGACCACATTAGGCCCCTATCATAGACCACACTAGGCCCCTATACAGACCACATTAGGCCCCTATACAGTATACAACCACATTAGGCCCTTATACAACCACATTAGGCCCCTATACAGACCACATTAGGCCCCTATCAGACCACATTAGGCCCGTATCATAGACCACATTAGGCGTTAATCATAGACCACATTAGGCCTCAATCATAGACCACATTAGGCCCCTATCATAGACCACATTAGGCCCCTATACAGACCACATTAGGCCCCTATCATAGACCACATTAGGCCTCTATCATAGACCACATAAGTCATATCCTAGCATCCTACTGTCAGAACCTAAGAAATTGTAATCATACACTCACACTAATGATCTTGATCAGTGTTGGGATGGTCCAGCGTTGGCAGTCCCTCGCTGGCCGGTTTCCTCTCAGTAGCGGATCCAGGCGGGGGGTTAGGAGGAGAGGGGCAGCCCCACATTTATCCTTCACGTATTACTAAAGCTCACAGCATAATGTATAATTTAAAAAATAGATTACAACTTCTTTGAGCGCCCCTCTCCTCCTTTCCCACCCTACCCCCCGGGATTGAGCTGGATTCGCCACTGACTCCTTACCTGTGAAAAATATATGGCATTACTGAATAGTATGCTATAAAAACATTACTATGACATAAGGCCACTGGGGCTAAAACAGTAGTCATCCAAAATAAATAAATTACATATTGTACCTAACCTAAAATCACCCCAATCACCAGTAAGTCATACTGGCATTAGTAATATATAATTCATTGTCATTTTTTTTTTTTTTTTCTACAGTATGTGAATGAGGGAGACAAAAGGCATAACTGCCTGCAGCGAGTGCCTCCCCCAGATTTCAAAGAGTGACAGGGCCAAAATCAAGGGACGTTCGAGCTAAAATGCCTGGACACACAGAGTTTGAAGCAATTTAAGTCATAGGAAGAGGGAAAGACTGATTCTGGACTGATTCTGGGAGAGTGTTCCAGAGCTCAGCAGTTGAATATAAGTCTGAGAATAGCATTTCACTCTTGGGTTGGAGAGTTGCAGAGTAGGGGTGGGATTGTGTTGCAAGGCGGGTACTACGTACCCTACGTAGAGGAGGTGGTATACACTGGGAAGGTTCCGAGGAACGCTGATTATTGTAGTAGCGATAGAATAGCGAGAGAGATGCAACATTGCGGCGAAGAGAGATATTGCAGAGTTGGTGAGTGGACGGGAGTTAATGATACGAAAGGCTTTCCTTTCTACTTTGTCTAGGAGTGCGGTGTGAGAGGATCCTCCCCACACATGTGAACAATACTCAATACAAGGACACACTGTGCCCCCTGTACAGAGCAAGAAGCTGCGCAGGGGTAAAGAACCCCTTGAGGCGGTTGAGCACACCCAGCTTCTGGGAGGCTGCCTTAGCGAGACTGGTAATACAGTATGGTCTTCCAAGTGAGAGCAGAATAAAAGAGACACCGAGAACATTGAGGGAAGATGAAGGGTTGATTTTTGTATTGTTGAAGAATAAGGGATAGTCCTCTGGAGGTTCCTGATGGGTAGTAAGATGGATAAATTGAGTTTTGGAAGCATTAAATGCAACAAGGTTTTCTCTACCCCAATTGGAAATAGTAGCTAGATCAGAAGATAAGCATTTTATGGCTTCAGTACGTTTACTTTTGAGGGATGCTGGCTGGGGCGTTCTGGAAAACTAATTGAGTGGTGTAAAGTAGTCGTCTGCATATGAATGGATGGGACTGGATGTACAGTTGAGAAAATCATTTATGAAAATTAGAAAGAGAATAGGAGATAGGACTTATATTAGTCTTGTTAACCATAAAGGGAATTAACAGGTCCTTTAAGACCTTTCATAAGATCTCAAGCTCTCAAATCCTTGCCAGTTCCTCAAGGAAGCACTGCATATTAAGCTCACCATCATATCTGTACGTTCCAACCCTACAAATTAGCATTGCGATTTCCTTGGCAATAACTTCACACCAAGAATTCAAGTACAGTACAGTCTAGTACTGTACACTATTGGCTCTATGCACAGATACTTCCCTTAATCGACTCCATACACCGCCCATCCTTGAGTATACACCGCCCTTCCCCTATTCCATGCTAAGATTTGCTCATCCCAGACTCCACGCTCTGCCCATCCCAGGCTCCACGCTCTGCCCATCCCAGGCTCCACGCTCTGCCCATCCCAGGCTCCACGCTCTGCCCATCCCAGGCTCCACGCTCTGCCCATCCCAGGCTCCACGCTCTGCCCATCCCAGACTCCACGCTCTGCCCATCCCAGACTCCACGCTCTGCCCACCCCAGACTCCACGCTCTGCCCACCCCAGACTCTACGCTCTGCCCATCCCCGACTCCACGCTCTGCCCACCCCCGACTCCACGCTCTGCCCACCCCCGACTCCACGCTCTGCCCACCCCCGACTCCACGCTCTGCCCACCCCAGACTCCACGCTCTGCCCATCCCAGACTCCACGCTCTGCCCATCCCAGGCTCCACGCTCTGCCCATCCCAGGCTCCACGCTCTGCCCATCCCAGACTCCACGCTCTGCCCATCCCAGACTCCACGCTCTGCCCATCCCAGACTCCACGCTCTGCCCATCCCAGACTCCACGCTCTGCCCATCCCAGACTCCACGCTCTGCCCACCCCAGACTCCACGCTCTGCCCATCCCAGACTCCACGCTCTGCCCTTCCCAGACTCCATACACCACCCTTCCCTGACTCCATAATGATCAGTTATATTTGACTCATCAAATGGAAACAAATTTCAATTATCTAATGAAAATAAAATTAAAAAATTACAAGTTTTCTTTACAAAATAAATTTTAATCATAATGTTAAATTTGCAATAGGCCTAAAAGAAAACAAAAAAGGTAAATCTTATCACTCAAAACATAAAAATACAAGGTAAAAATTGAAGACAACCCGGACAGCTGGGATCTCATTTCTAATGGTAGTTTTGGGTTCCTATCATGTTATGCTTCATTGCTATATACTTTTTATCCACAGGAAAATATGTTTTACCTATTTTTTCTTTTTTTTTAGCATTAACCTAACCAAAAAATCTAACCTAACCTAACCTAATAACCCCCTACATTTAGGTTAGGTTTTTTGGTTAGGTTAATGCTAAAAATAAAATAAAATAAAGCCAAGAAAAACAAAATTCCGGTGGATAAAAAGTATATAGCAATGAAGCATAACATGATAGGAACCCAAAACGGATTTTTTTTATTTTAATACCACAAATTTTCCGAGTGTTTTTTATAAACAAAATTGGTCATTTGCATCAATATATAGCGTTTGTAATTAATTAGAAATCTCGGGAAAACCTATTTTTCCCCATTAGGCCTATCGATCGATGTTGAGACAGCCCCTCGATAGTGATTTGAAAAGACATTAGCCTAACCTAACAACCTTTACCTAACCTAGTATTATGAGTGGGGGCTGCCGCCCCCACACCCCCGCTGGTTGAGTACTAATCTCTTAATAAAAAAATTGGCTGTCGATTATACGAAGGTGAAAGAAAAGTCGATGAAGTCTATGGTGTTTACTCTGCAATCTTCAGCTTGATTGTACATTGATAACGGGAAAGTACCGTATTGACAACCTTGTTACGAAGATTAAAATTTAGTACCATACATTTATATAAGGTTTTTCCGAGGGTTTAACACATTTTCATATGATCTTTAGAGCTATCGATGACTGAAAGTACCGTATTGACAACCTTGTTACGAAAAAGAAATTTTAGTACCATACTTTTTTATTAGGTTTTGCCGGTTAAAACAAATTTTCTTATGATCTTTAGAGCATATAGATTCAATATTTATCTTCAAATATATCAACAAAATTCGTGGTATTAAAATAACATTGAACCCCCAAACCTACCATTAGAAATGAGATCCCAGCTGTCTGGGTTGTCTTCAATTTTTACCAAATACAACTTCGCATACCTTGATGTTGAGTGGGGGAGTGGAAGGGATTACCACTCCCCCAAATCCTGTATCCCGACTCCAATGGCACAGGTTGTCTAAGAAGACCCGCGCAACACATGTTCTCGGGCACTGATATTTGCGGGATTTTCACACAACACTCGCACACATACAAGTCACATCTGCAAAATAAGGCAGTAAGAAAAATTAGTGGTTATAATAGTTTATAAGATAGGGAAAGGTATCAAGCAAGAGACTATTCACAAGCAATCCTAATCCAAATAACTTCTTTTTTGTAATTATTATCAATATTAGGTACAGTAGCCTATGCAGTTAAATTTTTGGATGTGATACAATAGCCAAAGAACATTTCATGTTAATTTTCCTGTGTTCCTTCTCATATTAATTCCATTCTTAACCCGGCAAAAGCGATATGCCTCGCGGAAGTGTGCTTAGCAGATACGATAGGCCTCGCAGAAGAAAGCTTATAAGAAAAAAAACAAAAACAAACACAAGCACTCAAAAGCAATGTGATTAAGTTTCATATTCATCCTTTGTTATCTCCTTCCTCTCCCTTTGTGTGTCCCAGCCCCCTTGTCCTTCTCCTTCCCCACCTTTCTCCACAATTATTAGTTATTTTTCCTTCTATTTTCACCATTCCTCCCTTTCCCTGCAAGAAATTGGAAGTCATGGTCTCTCACACTTCCTCGTCGTCACCTTCACATGCGTGGATGACAGCTGGGAGAGAAAAACAATTTACGTCAAGCAGGCCCAGGAAGCACACCTGTGACCTGTCGCTTTCTCTCACCTCCCTCCACCCCCTCCTATCACACATTACGTTTTTCAATATATATTTGCGGTTTACACCTATTTTCTGGTCCTCTGTTCACATGCTCATCATATAAATAAAATATACAGACATGGAGCAGAAATAATGCTTTAAATGGGAAATATGACAAGTTCTGTCAGAATCGAAGTTCTTTTTCGGGTAGCATTCAAGGAGACTACTGCAGGACTCTTCTTCTTACCTCTGACTGGGTATAGGCTCTCCTAGTGTTTACTACCCTATACCCCTTTGAAAGGACATTAGCCTAACCTAACAACCTTACCTAACCTAACCTAGTATTATAGGTGGGGGCTGCTGCCCCCACACCCCCACTTTGACTTAGATTTTTGGTGTATTTGTCTGTGAAGTGGGTATTTTTCAATTTGTTGATAACGAAAATCCTCCATGCGGACTATATGGGGAAAAATATGGCGAATCTATTGGTGCCTATTTTCCCTAATAAATTGTTTCTCATAACGTCGCACTAGTGTCCTTGAATATTATCCTTTTTCGCATATGCGGCACTTATAAACACCTCGCGCTCCTCGTGTTAATTTTAATGGTTCGCAGTCTGATCATAGGCTTGGTTGGCAACAAAAGCAGAACTTCCCCCAATCATGTGGGGCGTGCAGGTCCTGGTGGATCGCGCCAGGCTGCTAATATTTTGAGCATGCACAATATTTTCACAGCTAGTACTAGCCCTAGTACTAGTGGCGCTATTTGCAAATTACGACTATGAATTGATTACACTGCTAGTCACCCAGGTTGCCATAAATTGCTTGTCACTGTGACGATCACAAAGGCCGAGGGGATCTGGTTGCATTCACATTGAAACATGTTGCTACAATGGTTGCAGGGTGGCACTGCATCACATACGTCGCAGGTAACATGTCGGGGAAATAGGCTAGGTGCAAAGTGCGCCGCGTACACTGCGCAACACAACAGACCGAGTTCAGTTTTTAACGCCCCACATTAAATCGCAACTAGCATGTACCTGGGTCGCACCGGCCTCGAAGCGAGACGCAAAGTCATCGCACCTGACACGCAGGGGTGTTGGCGAACTTGGCGTGTGTCATAAGTGGTGTGGCATAGACCTATGTGGCTTACAAAAAACAAACTTTACAATTTGGAGGTTGCGAAAGTCGCAACAAGGTCACCGCATATCGCAACTCTGCCGCATATAAGCCTAGCGTGCAACCAACCAATAGCCCGCGGACCATGCGACATGACCCACCGGCGTCCGACCTGCAACAGTCGCCATACGTCACATTATTATGTCCCCAACCAAGCATTTTCAGGTTGAGGAAGAGCGCAGCAGCACAACGCATAGGTGTGACAGGGGCTTTATGCTCAACTTCACATTCTCAAGAGACATGCACATTCCCACAAAAATTTGAAATTCTCAAAATGTTACCATTTCAACAAAACATTTAGGCCCTAGGCCTATAGGCTAACCTACACCATGCACATACAAACTAGGCCTAGCACAATCCCACGAATTATGCATAGCCTACCCAAAAAACATAGGCACATCCCCACGAGACGTGTGCAGCGTGCACATATAGCCGGCTAGGCTACCCACAAAATGTGAGCACATCCCCACGAGACGTGTGCTGCGGTGTGCACATTCCCACGAGACTAGTGCACATAGGCTACTCACCGTCCCACGACATTTTCACATAGCCTAGGCTATACACGACTTTTGAACCTATCCAGACGTATGCACAGGCCTATCCACGAGACGTGTGCACAGGCCTATCCACGAGACGTGCACATATCCACGAGATGTGTGCACATATCCACGAGACATGTGCACATATCCACGAGACATGTGCACATTATCACGAGACATGTGCACATTATCACGAGACATGTGCACATTCCTACAATACGTCAACACATTGCCGAGAAGCCGGTTCAAATTGGCCATTGTCAATGAACGCCAGTATAGGCCTAGGCCTAATTATAATATTGCCTTCAATCTCGCTTGCCTGTATTCATTATCATAATAAAATGGGCACCAGTGTGTTATGTCATGTAGGCTAGTTACTTGATCAAAATTAATAATGTTATAATAGGGAATAGCCTATAGGAACATAGGCCTAACTCGGTACGCCGTAGTACGGGATGCTGTATAGCCTAACAAGGCTACCACGTGTTCTTTACATTACGCCAAATTCATTAAGATTCGATCATTAGCGTGTACAACTTTCCAATTTGTGATAAATATAGATATATGGCTATATCGTCTACAAAGATCCCCTGAAAGTGATGACACAGGTGGTGTTATAGCCTACCGAGGTTTGAGCCGGCTAGGACAGGCTCATGCCGGCGTGGGCCTGTCATCCGCCACACTTTCCAACCCTTATCTACTCAAATACTCAATAAACTAAACATTAAACCATCAAAATATATCCCTAACCACAAACTGAAGCCATATACTGAACGCAAAACATCCTAAATAAGCTAGAAATACTGAAATAAGACGGCACATTTTTCTCACCTGCTATCCCTTCCATGTCTGTGTTCACTCTGATCATAATTATCCTTCGAAGGTAAGACCGTAAGAGGCAACGAGGCCACAAGGGTCCCATTTTCGGCTTGTTCGATTTGTTTTCGGACTTCAGTTGATTATTAGAATTTCAATTACCTTTAAAAATGTTCAGCTTGTTGCGATAATATAATTGTATTGCGTTGTAAAAATAGTGATAGAAATTTAGTCAATTGAAATATTGTTGGACATCCATTGTAACCACGTGATATTTTAAAAGAAAGTTGCATGTGGTTATTGAACAATCGGTCGACCAATGCAGTCCGTTGAAGTTGCTGACTACATTATTGGTGTTATTTATATATCCATAAGCAATTAAAGTGAACTGGCTAATTAACGAATTTTATTGGATGATAAAAAAAATCAATATATATTAATTAGCCCAAGTTAAATATTTAAATATCTCTGAGGTAGCATAGCCTACCATGCAAAATTGACATGTATTATAATCTGTATGCCATTATTAATTTATCCCTTAGGACACGCTGCATTAATATATGCAAAATATATACTTTTTTACTTCCTAGGAAAATGCAAATATGCCAACACACACACACACACACACTTACCATGACAACGGGTGACGTCACTATCACCGAAAATGGGAAATCGGCCACGACTCGCGAAACTCTCATATCTGAATCACTTGAATCAAACCCATGGTAAAATTACTATACTGTATATAATAGTAATATAAATTATATAATATATATATAGTAATTATACCATGATCAAACCTATCTTAACTTAAGCTATATAATAGGTCAGTTAAGCTATAGGCCTACGTATGGAAGAACCTACGTACTGTATTTACGGGAGCTGCCTGTAGTTTATGGATTGTAGGCCTACGTTCTCGGTCAATAAGATGGTTTAAGTGTTAGGCTGCTATAGTTGCCATATTTATAATGGGTGATGTAAGGGGGGGGGGGGGGGGGGTGCTTACAGAATGGCCAGGTGTAAGATAGAACATAATTATATGGTTATAAAACAGGATTATATAAAATTTTCCCGATCCTGATCCTATTCCAGTCTTCCCAAACCACAAACCACGTTAACCGAGAACAGCGACCCACGGGTCCCATTTTACTACTATTTTTTCACGTACAGTAGCCTAACCTAGACTCACCTTCGACGTCATTTTTCGCCAGTGTTGTTGCTTGTACTGAATACTACGGAATGATGAATGAAGAACAAAATCCTGCAAATTAGACAGTAGGCTAGAGTTTAGGTGGCTGTTGATGCTATAAATATAAATAATACCGCACGATGAGTTAGCCTGATCGACCAAACTCATCATATAGCCTACTGTACTTCAGACTGAAAAGTTCATAGTTTGGCTGTTATCCATAGCTTCTCCATACAATATGGCACATAGGCCTACCCTCAAACTCTTCAATCATTTGACTTTTTAAAGATTTTCTAGCTAGCACCAGCTGATATTCTTAAGTTTGATACAATATCTATGAACCCAAGGCACAAATAGTAGCCTATCAGGGCCAACTTTTCCTTAGACAAATATAATTCCCAGCCTCAGTAAAATCGCTTGAGGGTAGGTAAAATAAGAGCAGCGTCATCTGATTGAAAGAAATTGTTTAACTGTCTATTCACACTTAAACTAGCATACACACAAGCCAGTTTGTGTCAAACAGTTTGACACACAATTATGGGAAATGTTGCTAAACATAGATGACCCTCATGTTAAATAAAACGAAGCTTGGTGAGTTAATAGACGGTAACAGACAACATTGTTCATACGAGGCAGTCCGGCCGTAAGAGAGGGAGGGGAAAATAACAGAAGAACCATGAGAGAGAGAGAGATAAATTTGATATGTTTATTATGCACTAAATAATCTAAATGTAAGTTATATGACACGACAGAGACACAATAGGCTCAGGTAGAGAGAGTGTGTGTGTATGTATGTTCTACCTGAGAGCGCACAAATAAGGGGAAGGGGTGGTGGGGGGGGGGAGGGGGTTACTTGCAGCAGTGATTTCGGGTCATCCTCACCACTCATCACTCCTTTACATTCTGTGTTGACGCGATGGTGTGGTGATGATAGTGGTGACTATACTCAATTTCATTTCATGTGACGGTAAATTGAATCCCTTAGTAGCTGATTTTTCGATAAATAATGGCAAAATAAGAAACCACTATGCTTCATAATAGTGCCAATTAGTGTTCATGATTAACAACAGATCTCTCTACAAAACCTGCATAATAGCGGAGTAATCAAGCTGAAGACACCAATTTACCGTCAGCTGGAAAAAAACCCAGCATAAGTGTTGTGTAGTGCTGGATGTTCCATGTGGTGGTGATTCTTCTGATGGTGAGTTACCTAGTTTTGATGTTATTGTTGTTCTAACTAGGTGATTTTGTGGTACCGTAGCTAATTGTGTTGGCCATTTGAGTTTTGTATTGGTTAACAATTATTATCTTGATGTAATTGTGAGCAGCGGTGATTGTTTTAAGTGATACTCATCTGGTGTGGATTGTTAATAGTGACTATACCCTGTTTCTTTTTAACTGACGGGTGATAATTGCATTAGTGGTGATTGTTAACATGTAACCTATAGTTGTTTTTGTTCTACACTGCGATGTGCTTGTTGTTGCTAATTGCGGTGATTGTTTAAAGAAAGTAGTGTTTATATTGCTTGTAAATTGTAATGTCAATTGCTTACGTGATAGCGAGTATAGTTAATTGTTGTTAATAGTGAGTATTAATGATTGTTTCTTGCTGTTATTACATTATCATGATTTACGTGAGATATACAGTAATAGTAGGCTACTCCTAGACAGTCCCCTGTATTGTCGGTGGTAATTGACCACTTGCGAGTTTCAAGTTATAAGGAAGTTGGAGCCGTAAATATATATATAAAACAAATGCAATGCTAAAGTAGATTTTTTATGGACAGATATGATTAATTTGGTTTCACGTATTTATATATTTACTACGACCGTATTAGGCTTTAGTTGTTTATTCTGCTAAATATTGAAGTGTATCGATGTCCTTATAGCCTGAAACTCGTCAATTACTGATGTATTCCTAACCAGTCCGTATGATACTCTAGCTATAATGATTGCAATGAGAAGTATTGAAGGGGTATTGCAATTCTCTCTGCAATAATTATAACTACAGTAGACCCTGTTCCAAGTAGATAGGCCTGTAATCGTGAACTCTAACCTTTATAACTAAAAAAGGGCCAGAGCAAATGGGCAGTAAATCTCCCCATCTATTTACTGGCTGACCCTTCCCAAATGGTAGGAAAATTAGCTCGATTGCTCCAGTCGTTTGTGAGTTATAGAGGTTAGTGTTAAAGATTGTTGGCCTACTTCTTTGGAATAGGGTTTATACTATGACTACGCTCATTCTAGGTTGGGCAGAAATCGTAACCTCTAACCTCTGTAACTCAAAAAGGACTAGAGTAATCGAGCTACTTTCTTTTACTAAATAGGAAGACTTGGCCAGGGAATAGGTGTGGACATTGACAGCTAATTTATTCTAGCCATTTTTTAGTTACAGAGGTTAGGGGTTACGATTTCTGCCCAACCTAGAATGAACGGTCTATAGTACTTGCCACCGACGATGACTGGGTTCGTCTGGGAATCCTTGCCACAGTGTTGTTGTTATATCGTGATTATTATTATTAACCATTCAGCATGTTGACGTCTTTCAAGGTGTCAAACTGGAGCTATTTTGTTTGAAGACTTGAATGAATATGAGAAGGAATAGAAGAAAATCAACACGACATAGCATGGTTTTGGCCATTTTATCACTTCCAAAGACATAATTTGAACTATATAGGCTACCATATGCTGATTGATTTGTGTGGCGTGATTGTTATTGATGGGGAGTAGAATATGGCATAACCTATAGCGTTAATATTTCATGTGGTGAGCTGTGAATATTGTTGGTGATGAAGAGTAATGATTGCTGTTGACGTACTTGTGTTAATGTGGTGATATGTAGCTTTTGGTATGCATAGTTCCTTCGTTTGTTTTCATATATTATTATTATCAGTATTATTACTTTTTAATTTACTTATTTTTTATTTATTTATTTATTTATTTAACTTTATTATATATATATATATATATATATATATATATATATATATATTATTGTTTGTTTATTTATTTATTTATTTATTTATTTTTTATTTTTTATTTTATTTTATTTTTTTTGGGGGGGGGATAATTTGACTTATCTCCATCTACTCCGATATTGAGCAGTTCAAGAGGTTGGGAAGAGCCTCGATTTTTGTCTGAGAGTGTACGGTCATAGTGCATAAATGGCGACGCACCCATTTGAATCAGTATCGAACCGTTGGAACGCAAGACAATACAATGCTTTATCATAGACCATGCTTCATAACTTGGCCTTAATGCTTCAATGATTCGAATTTGTGTGACATTATAATTATATATACAAGGGACTGGAGTTCTCGAAAGTTCTCTCCAGTCCTAACGCTATTCTTGACTTACAGTGAGCTGGCTTAATAATCCTGTAGAGTCGATAGCCTCTGAAGTCCTATTTTAACTAGCTAACTATAATTATATGCTCACGATTGTACAGCACCATGGTGAAGATGGTGACTCTAAGCAGTGTATCCGGCCTCGTGATGGTGGTGATGGTGCTCGCTATGGTGATGGGGAGTGAGGCTACGGATGTTGGTGTAAGATCTACCTCGGAATTGGCAAGGTAATATATTGTAAATGGTGATTCGGTGGTTTGCTATGTGATCTATGATGCATTGATTAGGATAATTATTATAACATAATTACTTGCATACGTAGATAAATAAATTATATATATACTGTATATTTAATTCAGTTATGAATTATAAGACCTATTCAGGCTAATATCGTCTGCTCAACTAACATATATCTTTATTTTGTCCACAGCAATATCTTACGACAGATGCAGGGTCATCTGAACTCGGCTTCCCACAGGTAGGAAGTCCCTTGGTCTATTTTTATTTGAATTGTATTGGATTCGATAAGTTTATTTTAATAATAATAGCTCTACATTAGAAAGTATGGGGTTTTGTGTATTTCTATTTCCTCCCAAATCGTTAAAATCCGTCTAAAGTTAATATCTTACTTACAATAATATATAACATAATCGTTCTCTACATTTAACTCAAGCTAACCTTTTTGGCAACTGTCTTGATGGTGTAATGGTTATATAGAGTGTTTAAAATCTGTGTGGTAACCCAAGTTCGAATCCCGGTGGATCACATGCTTTCATTAATTTCGTTGGGAGGTGTTTGGTGTTGAAGTGAAATATATAAAATAGATTACTCCAACCCAGTCTAACATAACACAATCTTAATGTAGTTATGTCGAATATTAACTTAACCTATTCGAACTAATGGAAATTTAGCCTAACCTAAAATATCCTACACTTAATATTGCATAACGAAGGCTAACGAAAGTAACCTATTCTTCTAAAACTTTAATTATTACACCAACATACTACCTACCTATATCTCACTCCGTCTAGTCTCTCTCTCCTAATTATTGCTTTACCTACTTAGCTACCAAGCTACCTACCTATCTCCCTTACCTACTTTCATATCTCCCTATAGGCCTACACTTACTCGTCTACCTACCTCTCCCCCCACATTCCCCAGACCATGATGTACGGCTCCTGCACCGACTCCTTCAGGGTGTTTGGGTTCCTATTCTCTCTCTCTCTCTCTCTTATTTATTTTTGTAACTACGAACCTACAGAGCTACCTACCAAACAGTAGGCCCTATTTCCATATCTACCTATCCACACACCCCTCTATCTACCAACCTACCCATCTATCTAATCTACCTCTCTTACCCATCTACCTAATCTACCTCTCCCCCACAGTCCCCAGGCCAGGATGTACGGCTCGTGCACCGACTCCTTCAGCGTGTTCGGGTTCCTGGCGTTCCTGCTGGCCCTCTTGGACTTAATCTTGGAGTTGCAGGCTATGGACGCGGGGGCAGGAGATGGCATGAGGAAGAAGAGGCAATCATCGGGGGACACGGCGAATCTTGTGCTACAGTGCCAGGTTAGAGACATAGGTAGAGAGGTGGAGAGATTGATATATAGATAGATGATTAGATAGATAGTGAGTGTGTGTGTGTGTGAGAGAGAGAGAGAGTGAGAGTGGGAGTGGAGGGTGCCAGGAAGAAGAGGCACGCAGTGGGGGATGCGGCACTTTTGCTACAGTGCCAGGTTAGAGAGAGAGAGAGAGAGAGCGAAAGAGAGAGGCTGATAGACTGATAACTGTTAAGTGGTCAATTATTGGCCGATTTATTGTAGGCTATAATGCCATACTGTAATGCACGTAATGGTCGCTCTTCTGTAAATCTAAAATGCCCTACTTAAGAATGAGAAAGGGGGTGTGATCTTATATTACTGTATATATATATATATATATATATATATATATATATATATATATATATATATATATATATATATATACCGGTATATATATTAATGAACAGGGCCGGTATTTATAAAGCACTTTTAGGCCTAAAAGTAGCTTTTAAAGATGGCGCCAACTTTTAAAACTTAAAAGTTGGGCAAAAAAACTTTTAGCGGCTAAAAGTAGCTTTTAAACCCAGCGAAAACTAAAAGCTCCCCTTGGGACTGTTAGCGCTTAAAAGTTACTTTTAGAGGACGATGAAGATGATTGAATAACAAATCCGCCACCCCCTGCCAAGGAATGTTCATGTTAGAAAGATTAATTGGATTAATAGGCCTATAGCGAGTTACTCGATGTACACCATTTAAACCATGAAGGAGACAGAAGAACAAAGCTCTTAACCCAGAGATGAAAGTATGTAGGGCTATAGTACCCTATGTTATTTGGCAACGGTCAAAATGTAACTGAATGAGTAACTCATGGTGGTATGATTGTAGGTTAGATAATTATAAAGTGCAGTATGTTAGGTAACTCTTGATTCTATCCATAAATTCCATATACCACCCCGCACATCATACTACCCAAAGGTGATCCACTATGTGTTCTCCAACGAATAAGCTATATTAGAAAGTAACCTACCACCTTATATATCAACCTACTTTAAACATTTCGATTCATACTGTATATAATATGTCCGATTACATTTTTTGCCGCGGTCGGTCTCTCTATTTTTAGATGGGTAAATCCTCCTCCTCCGCCCACAACCTCGACAGTTCCAGCGTCCTCGTTGACAAATGCCTATACTGTACTTGTTGGAAGAACACTAACAAATAGACCAAATTAAAGGAGTGTAGAAGGACTAAGATATAATATTGGATTGTCACAAGATAGGCCTATTTCATAACATCCGAGATCAAGTAGCCTATTTGCACTCTATTTTTTCGCAAATTACCATAAACTGGGGTGATTTCGGATAGGATAAGGATAAGGATATTATGGGGGATAATTTTAGGAGGCTTCCTGGATTACGGCGCACGGCGCATTATCACTACACATCACTTGGAATCTCTACAATGTGTTTACAGTCATGAGAAATTGTAAAAAACAAACTCGAAAAATTTCCGAAATTACCCCACTTTACGAATTGTGAAAACTCGCGAATTTGGCAACTATCTCAGATGCTGCCACACCGGAGTATGCAATTGGTTTGGTATGGTAAATATATTACCCTTTCAATTTAGCAATATATAATAGATTTCACAATAACAAAATATTGCATAATTACCCTGTTTTATAGTAATTAGTATATGCAATTAGAAGCCTATACTTACCTATTAAACGTTATTCATCGATTGTAATCTTGCTAGATGTAGCGAACTAGCGGTTGTGGCAGCCTTCTTAACGCTTCCACTAAAAGCTGCTTTTAAATGTTTTATGAATAACTTTTAAGGATTTTCTTTTAGTTAAAATTACTTTTAGGGAAATTTTTAAATTATTTTATAAATACCGGCCCAGGCTTACACTATCCGAAACTGCCTGACTGAAAAATGGCCCCAAAATGACTCGTCTTTGATTCTCCGTACCCCAGGAGGACGTGAAGATGGAGGAGGCGGCCTCAGCCAGCTACAGTCTTCTGCGGGGCTTCCTGAATGCCCTGGAGACGCCCGAGCCCCAGTGTGTCCAGAGGTTTCTGTGCGAGGCTGCTGAAGA
Source organism: Paralithodes platypus (assembly GCA_032716605.1). Classification (NCBI taxonomy): domain Eukaryota; kingdom Metazoa; phylum Arthropoda; class Malacostraca; order Decapoda; family Lithodidae; genus Paralithodes; species Paralithodes platypus. The sequence goes on along the minus strand of CM064485.1, from coordinate 2,621,458 downwards.
GGCTGTGAGTGCGGGTCCTCTAGCGGCGGTGGTCGCTAGGGTTGGAAGGTAAGTTATGGCCTAGTTACCCCTTAGATTAGAAGGTTCGATTACGCATTTCCTCTGTTTTCTGTGTGTGTTTTTTTTTTTTTTTTTTTTTTTAGATAAGTAAGTAGGTATATTGTAAGATGGATACTCAAACGGTTAGAGAGAGAGAGAGAGAGAGAGAGAGAGAGAGAGAGAGAGAGAGAGAGACAGAGACAGAGACAGAGATGTTCTTTAAATATATCTATCTATCTACCAGACTCCGTTAAAGTTCCGTCACATAGATTACTCATGTGACACCGATTTAAGGAGATGTGTTTTGGAGTCAAGAATAACCATTAATTCGATCGGTAATTTTTTAGCTGAATTAATTCGTCTGGCGGTACCTACATAACGAACTTTATGATAAAAGTACACCCGATTGATTGATAAAATGAAGGTAAATTGATGACCCTATTGATTGAGTTCTTTCTAAACTGGAGACAATTAATAAACCCGATCTAAATTATCTGTATGTTTACCGCGTTTTATTCAGTGCCACAAACACACATATTAAGGGCGGGTATTTGATTTTGTATGTATATATTTTTTATATATTATATTTTAATAATTATTATTTTTAGTTTGCTACCTAGACCTCTATCAAGCTTAGAACATACCCCCTAGAACCCCCTTCGATACAAATTTATAAATTTATCTGTAGAAAAATGTCCTGGCCGAGGGCCGGGTCTTACTAAACTACAGGCTCGCTATCGCTCCCCAGGAAAAAAGACACCTAAATGGCCTTAACCCATTCAGTAACTCAGGGACGTCCCTTTTATCGTATTTTGACAACAATTAGACGATTTCAATCCGCTTAGGATAGACCTCTAGCAATAATGAGACTTCGAACTATCTCAACCAACCCTTTTAACTACCACATATCCTTTCTAAGCTGCATAATATCGTCTAAATATAGCTAGAATGAAATGTATCCCACGTCGTTGGTACTCAAAGGGTTAAAATTGACAACGACATGGGACGAAAGTTTCTTAAAATTGCCCAACTAATGGGGTGACTTTCTTAAAATCTCATAACTAACAGGGCTAAGCATGAGGGAGAAGGGTGTCTATAACAACCCAATAGCTCCTCGTAAACGTCTACCCCTCAGCACAGTAGCCTGGATTCCACGGTTACCGGCGGCACAGTAGGCTACCCTTAATCATGGTTGTTCACTAACACAGTCACGGCCGAGTGCACTCTCTCTCTCTCTCTCTCTCTCTCTCTCTCTCTTTCTCTCTTTCTCTGTCTCTCTCTCTCTCTTTCTCTCTGTCTCTCTCTCTCTCTGTCTGTCTGCCTATCTCTATCTACCTATCTATCTATCTGTCTGTCTATCTATCTATCTATCTATCTATCTGTTTGTCTATCTATCTATCTATCTATCTATCTATCTATCTATCTATCTATCTATCTATCTATCTATCTATCTCTCTCTCTCTCTCTCTCTCTCTCTCTCTCTCTCTCTCTCTCTCTCTCTCTCTCTATCTATCTATCTATCTATCTATCTATCTATCTATCTATCTATCTCTCCCCACACCGTAACGGCTTGGTGAACTCCCAAACACCCATATGTGCGTTCCGTTTCGTTACGTATCGTGATCCGTATGATAGCGTAGCGGGTTCGACGTTACGTAGTGGGTTAACGGTACGTCACGGTCGGAGGTGCTGGCTGAAGGGGGTAGGGGCAATTTTTTGGTCTTTTATATATATATTTATTTATTTTTAGTTTCCTCGCTAGTCTTCCATCAAGCTTGAAAAAACACCCCTAGACACCCTTTTGAGATGATATAATTGTAAACATTTTGGTAGAGGAATATTCCGACCGAAAGCTGGTTCCTTCTAAAATTACGGGCTCGCTATCACGTGCCAGGAAAAAAAATAAGACACCTAAATGGCACGAAAGGTCCTAATATTGACAAATAAATGGGATGAAAAGTCTTAAAATGACCAAACTAATGGAACAAACGTCTTACAAATCTCTCGACTAATGGGGCTAATCATGAGGGAGAAGGGGGTTCAGAAAAAACAACTAATCCCCCTTAACCCGAGATTATAATACATAGGATGCTGATGACGCGCTTGGTTAATTACGCAGGCCTTTGGGTCAGCTTTAAACCCTTTCCAGATTATCACACATTTCCACAGTTTATTATGGCTATCATTAGACGATTTTACGCACTTTAGGAACGATCTGGGAATTATAAGGGTAAAGACGGTCTCGAATATCTCTGACTTCCATACGCCCTTCCTAATCTGAATAAAATCGTCTAATGCCATGATGATAAATATAAGTAATTCCCACATTATATTTCATCCATATATGTAATTTGAAAGAGAGAAAAGGATGAGTAATGGTGATGCAAATATGTTCATTACCTCACCATCAGATGCGTGCACAGCCTAGTCCCTACATTGTACAAATTGAAAGAAAAATTATACACATATCAAGTGTTTTAGTAGTTTGTGTTCCTATTAGCACACATAAACTATTGCAACACTTTATGTGAAGCATTATTGTTACAATTAAGTGCCTCAATGTTTTTAGCGTAGTGTTAAGGTTGAATCCTCAAGAATGTCACGGGAAGCTTTTTAATAAGGTCGGCTACCAATCTTTAACCCCTTCTGTACCAGTGACGTCTTTTTCATTTTATTCTAGCTATATTTAGACGATTTTATTCTACTTAGGAAAGACGTATAGCAATTATAAAGCTACAAACTATCTCAATTAATCCTTTTAGCTACTATATAATATCTATCCTAAGCTTCATGAAATCTCCTAAGTGTAGCTGAAATCAAATTTAAAAGATGTCGCCGGTACAGAAGGGGTTAAGTAACTCTGGCTAAAGTAGTCTATGGTCAGATTTTCTACTTTGTTCTTTCTTTCCTCCTTTACTTCTCTCTTCATGTTTTGAGACCTCTCACCTCCCCAACCTGTCTACCCCCATTCAACGTTAACTTAACTTTCTTCCATATGACGGTAAATTGCCATGCCGCTATCTTGATTACTTCGCTATTACAAAGATTTCATAGCAAAATATAATGTAAATTATGAAAACTTGGCATTGATATGACGTTGAGATATAGTAGCTCATGGGTGAGGGCTGATCATATCCAGAATAAGGTTTGGCATCCTCGACCCAACCTTAGCCGTTTCTGCCTGTCTCTTTTACTGTCCTACTTTTCCTTCTGGGGGCGGGAGCTAGGAATCCTCCTCCCCTTGTTGACTTCACCTACTAGATGAGACAGAGAAAGGGGCGCGGGAATGCGAAAGTGGTCTCGGGCCCTAAGAATTAGAGCTTTAAATTTTGTTTCTGTTCGATCTCAGTCAGGGGTCAGCCACCCCCAGCTATAGGGTATGTGCTTGAGTGTATACATACATACATAAACTGGTAAATTATCAGTCGCTAAGGTATTCCATTTACCTAATCATGAGACAGGAGAGTAATAATTGTCCTATGTAATATATTGATGGCATAAGATCAAGGGACAATGTTTTTAACTCTTTCAGTATATTAGGACACGTTCCTTAATTTTATTTTGGCTTTAATGAGACAATTTTATTCAGTTTAGGAAGGAACATTGGAAGTCAAAGAATTGAGACATATTTTACCCCTTTGATTCCTAGAGACCTTTCCTAAATTCAAAGTAAATTGTATACAATTGTTTCATAATAACCAATTTATGACGGACAAACGTGTCCTTGTATCTTGAAGGGGTTAAGCAAGCGGATCAGATAACATAATACATATATAATAATGTTTTCCTAAAAAGCTTGAATTTGTTTTCCATTACTTCATCAAATATTTTTGTGATATGACCCAGCCAGGGCTCTAACCCAGATCAGTAATGCAGCACTCCAACGCCTTAACCACTTAACCACTAGCTTAATAGTAGGCTAATGGCTTCATTTGGAATCAATTCCATCCACCATAAGACATAATACCATAAGACACTGGAATAAATACACATAGCTCTTAAGAACTCATAGTATTAAGATTAACATATTATGTGAGATTCAACTCAAGGCAAAACAAGTATGTGCATTTTAAGAGAGTTCGCTCTCATAAGGTTCAGCCTTTTAACAAAATTAAATATGATTTTTTTTTTACAAAGTATTTAGATTTTTTTGGGGTAGATAAACATATTTCAGTTTCAATTTCAATACTCGCCCTTCCTTGACCTTTTCCTTCATAACTTTCTCCTTCTTCTTCCACGCCCCCTTCCTCCTCTCAATCTCCCCCAGAGTAATTTTCCATTCATTCAACCTCTGTGCCTCCTCGTCAACCCGGGTCAGCATGTCCTCAACATGAACCACAAAATTATCAACATGAGGGAAGCTGCCCCGTACAATTAGAATACCATCCGTCTTGTTGTGAAACATATTATCGATATGATAATGATCCTTAATAGCTTCAATCTGGGCACCGTGAGCGGTATAATCTTCCGCTGAAATGTCAACCTGTCGCCAATTAAAGCCCTTTTGTGATTTGAAGCTTTGATGCTTTGTAACTTTATCTCTGTACACGAACCTTTTGGCCTCATTGATCTTCTGAGCAATTTTGTTCAGCTCAACCTTCTTTTGCACTCCCTCATTTCCAATCTTACACTTTTCATAAGTGTTTAGACCCTCCTTAACAACCTTTGCAAATAGGTCCAAATCTTCCAGTGATGAACCAGTGAAACAATAAAGCTTACGGTTATCATCATACCAAGCGTTTTGTTCCCATACCTTGGCCAGGTCCAGCAAAGCAGTTTTCAAATGAGCGTAATCGGTTTGAGGGATCCGAAGAACCCTCTTGTGGGTGGTAGTCATCTTTGTTGATGTGTTTTTGTATTTAAAAGATGTGTAAACTTGTATTCTACTAGTTAGTAGTTCAAAGACACTTAATAATTTTGATTTCTTACCGTAACTTGAGAGCAAGACATTTTAGATGTTACTTCAATGACTTTCTGGTCGTGATTGAAGTTTAACTGTATTTTATCTAGTTGGTAATCTTGTTTTGTGTTTTTCTATTTTATAGTGGTTCGTGTATATAAATAAAGGTACGATTTTAGTTACTGGACACCTATTTGACAGGTACCGCCAACGATTTAATACATATTTGTTTTCGGTTTCCACGCATCCAACACCAAGCTACACCCTTTTCTGGTGTACGAAACACTAAAAAAGCAATGGGGACACTTTAATAATGATAATATGAGACGAAATATAAAGACAACTCGGTTGCGTTCGTGGAAGTAGCGTCGCTTTGTTTACTTTACGCTCGGCCTCGGAGTGACTTCCTGGTCCCGCCGCCTTGGCGGTCGACTTCAAATGGCTAAGCTTGTTGGGTCAATTTTTTGATAAAAACTTGCGTTATAGGGCGTGGGATACAGGACAGGGTTGAGGGGGGTCCCCCCCCCCCCCCGTGAATTATAATAATCGTCATCTATGTGGCCAGCAGGGGGCAAGTAAAACAGCTGGCCATAGTAACCTCGAGAGTCCTGGGTAAACAAACTGCGACGGAGTTCAAGCGGGAGGCACGGAGGGTGGATGTCCGGTGCGAACGCACTCTCTTGAAGGCGAAGCGTGGGTCTTGGGCTGCCTTCTGTCCTACGTTGAGGTTTGCCAGCTCCAGCAAGAGGGCGTGGCGTTTTGTTAGGCAGATGAATGGCCAGAGGGTGGACACTTCTTTCCCTCTTACTGTTGGCGGTCGGCTAGTCGGCGATGCGCAGGAGCAGGCGGATTGTTTGGCAGATCACTATCGGGTGCTGTTTGAGGCCCCACCGCAACTACCGGATGTGGATCGGCTGGAGTCAGTAATTTCGTACCATCTTGAATCTCCTGATCCTGACGGCCTTTCCGATCCGCTGACCGCCCATGAATTGCACCACACTTTGGAATCACTCCCGAAGGGTAAGGCTGTGGGTCACGATGATGTGGTGTATGAGATTCTTGCCCATCTGCCGTGGGAGGGGTTTGATGTGTTGCTGGACTTCTATAACAGGAGCTGGTCTACTGGTACATATCCGGCTCTGTGGAAGTCGGCCCTCCTCCTTCCGTTCCCTAAACCGGGTAAGGATTCCTCTTTACCATCTTCACGTAGGCCCATCTGCTTGTTATCGGTGGTGGGTAAGGTGATGGAGAAGATGGTTTCACAGAGGCTCACTTGGTGGCTGGAGACTAAGGCACTCCTTGCTGATGTTCTTCATGGTTTCCGTCCGGCTAGGGGCACCGTGGATGTGCTCCTCCAGCTGGAATATCACATCCAGGATGCATATCGGAACAAGAAGGTGCTCCTCGTGGCGTTCATCGATGTTGCGAGTGCCTTTGATTCGGTTTCCCATGCCGGGGTCCTATACACATTGGGTATGCTTGGTGTTCGTGAGAAGGTTTTATCGTGGCTCTGCAGCTACTTGCTTGAGAGGTCCCTTTCAGTGGCGGTCGGTACATCTACGTCGCGGCCTTTCCCTGTCCGTCGTGGGGTGATTCAGGGGTCGATCTTGGGTCCACTGTTCCTGAATGCCATGTTGTCTGATGTCCCTAGGTCCCGTAATGCTACGACGATGGTGTATGCCGACGATCTTGCCATCGTCTGCTCAGCGGACACGCTCTTACAGGCCCAGACTGCTCTGCAATTGGCGGTTGATGAGATCTATGAGTGGGCGAGGGACTGGGGCCTACGACTCAATGCCCAAAAGAGCGCTCTCATGTGCTTCACATTGAAGACTAAACTCCCGGGTCTGCCTACGATTACGTTGGGGGGTGAGCCTCTCGCATATCGTACGTCACACACCTTCTTAGGTCTGCGTTGGGATGGGCCGGTATTGGCTTGGAGGAATCATGTGGACTACCTGCGATCATCTTGCATGAAGCGGCTGGGTATAATGAAGTGTATAGCCGGGTCCAAGTGGGGGACATCTCGGGATGATCTGCTGTGTTTTTATGAGTCTTTCATCAAGAGTAAGATGGCTTATGGTAGTGCAGTGTATGGCTCGGCTTCGTCGTCAGTTCTTAGCCGCTTGGACCCTGTTCATAACACGGCCCTCAGGGTGGCGTTGGGGGCTTTTTGTTCCTCCCCTACCGTGTCCCTCCTAGCGGAAACTGGGACGTTGCCTCTGTCCTGGTCTCGGGTGTTGACGGATTGTAGGTGGGCTGGGCGAGTTGCTACGCTTCCTGGGAATCACCCGTTGTCGGGCCTGCATGCTTCGTCAGGGGTCTCCAGGAATGCACCATCGTGGCCTGTGAAACGGCGTCAGCCTTTCCTGGTGAGGAGCCTCCTCCACTATCGGCAGATAGCTGTGAACCCTCCCTCTCCCTCCCCAACCCCCTCTGTGTCTCCGGTCCCGCCGGGGGTTGATCTCACTCCTCGCATCCGGGTTACCTTCCATGAAGGTTACCGGACGTCGACGGGTGCTGGACTTGCCCGGGCCTATTTTGCTGAGCTGGTGGGGTCGTGTTATCAGGGGCACTTCGGTGTCTTCACGGATGGTTCCTGCGTTCCTCCGGCCTCCTCGTCCGCGGCTGTCTACTACGAGGACCTCTCCCTCTGCCAGACCTGGAGGTTGTCAGGGCACCATCCCATCATAGCGGCGGAACTGTTTGCCATTCTTCGAGCCCTGGAGTTTGTGCGGTGTCATATTCGGCCTCAACGGATCGTCTTGTACTCGGATTCCCAAGCCTCCCTCCATCTACTCCTTGCGGCCCGCCCGGCTACATATCCTCGTCTTGTCTTCGCCATCCAGGAGTTGCTGGTTCACTTTTTAGGTCAACCGTGGGAAGTGGTCCTCCAGTGGGTTCCTGCACACTCGGGCATTCGTGGCAACACGGTGGCTGATGCTGCGGCGAAGCTGGCGCACGCTTCGGTAGAGGTTGAGTCGGTTGACATGGATACGAGGACACATGCCCGGATTGTCGGGCGGGCTAGTCGCGGACTTTGGGACAGGGAGCTACGGGTGCTGTTGCTACAGACGACCATGGGGAGATACCGATGGGATTCGTGCCCCCAGCCTTGGAGTCGACACCCCCTGCGGAAACTCAATGTCTCGCTGGCCAGGCTGCGTATTGGACACACTGCGCTGTCAGCACACCTGTTCCGACTCCGCATGATACGGTGCCCGGACTTTCGCTGGTGTGGACAGCCCGAAACACCTGAGCATCTGGTGGAGGTGTGTCCGTGGTTCCATAGTCACAGGGTCAAACTTAGGGACTCGGTTCGCCATTTGTCGTCTCGGGGGTTCAGCTTAGGGCTATTGTTAGGCCACGGTGTCCAGGATGCGGATGTGTGTTCTCAGCTCTCTCGTGCCTTATGTGTCTTCCTCTTGGCGACACATGTTGCCGACATAGTTTAAGGTCCCACTGACGGTTAGTCTTCTAGGGCCAAGCAGGTGGCATCCACCCGAAGGCCCTTTAATAATAACAACAACAACAACAAACCGCGACGATCCGAAGCGTCGACGGACTCTCCCCCCCCCCTCGCCGCCGAAGTTATTATATCGTTTTCAATACTATTACCGGACCAGAAAAAGGTGTAGCTTGGTGTTGGATGCGTGGAAACCGAAAACAAATATGTATGAAATCCTCGGTGGTACCTGTCAAATAGGTGTCCAGTAACTAAAATCGTACCTAAATAAATACGCAATATTATATATTTTGCAAAAACAGACGATTATATAATATAGAGTGTTTGTTAAGATAAATATTAATAATTAACACCTGGAACTCAATAAAATTTTAATAAGTTATACATAATATTTATTTTCTATAATCATCTTGTTTAAAGAAAACTGGTATTAATGGGTAACCTTAGCTTTCATTTAATTTTCGCTCAGCCAAACACGAGTGTCATTAATATCAAGTATATACTGTATATCTCACAAATACACATGAGCTGGTGTAGTGGATTAAAGCTTAGACACTCGTCCTGCCTGTCGGAGCTTCGATTCCGGCTGGGTGTATAAACACATTAAGTTGCTCACGTCTAGCCTATTTGTGAGATATAGGCCTATTTGATATTAACGATTCTCTTGTTTGGCTTGGCGAGAATTATATGAAATCTTTATAGGCCTAACCCGAGTTGAATGGGTAAACTTTAAAAAATCCCTGTATGGTAGGCCTATCATGGTAAATGAGTCCTGCAATTTGTGCATGAATTGAAATAGTAGGATTTCCATTATCCTTAACCTCTTCTGTACCGGCGACGTTTATATAACTTTATGCTAGCTATATATAGACGATTTTGTGCAGTCTAAGAGGGATTTATGGTAGAAAAAATAGATTAAGTGAGATAGTTTAAAGTCTGTTAGTTTCTTGAGACCCCTTTTAAACTGTATAGTGTATACCATCATCTAATAGTAGCAAGCATATAATTATAGACATTGCCGGTACAAAAGGGATAATTGTAATGCCCTCGAAAATGTCCCGCAACCCCAATAATGTACTACCCGAGTTGACGTCAGGTATAGTGTAAAATAGTCGTGGATGGTAAGTCCAATAAACTCATCACGTGAATCTCACCACGAGACTATCACCTGGTTCTTAAAAATCGGACTAAGGTTGCTATACTTTTAGTACGTCCGTGGTAGTACAGTGGGTTAGCGCGCGGGCCTGGTGGTGATGGTCATGGTCACTAACCAGGGTTCGAACCCCACCCAAGGCATCTCAAAACCTGTGGGTTTTTAGGAGGGTTAAACTCCCTTCAGAGGTTCGAGCCCCGCGCCAGGTACCAGGAACGGTTGATCCTTAATTAAGTGGGCCTGGGGATATTTCAGGACAGAAAAACTCCCTTAACACCTAGCATTTCATTGGTGGCAGTAAAGGAACGTGACCTGGTAGCTACATAGAGCACCCGTCACGCGGACCCTAAACCATATTGAGATTGCTGAGGTGATACGGCTACGATACCTTACGACCTTAAAGAGGCTATAGGGACTAGCCTAAATAAAAAGGAATGTGGTGTAATGCCCTCGAAAATGTCCCGCAACCCCAATAATGTACTACCCGAGTTGACGTCAGGTATAGTGTAAAATAGTCGTGGATGGTAAGTCCAATAAACTCATCACGTGAATCTCACCACGAGACTATCACCTGGTTCTTAAAAATCGGATTAAGGTTGCTATACTTTTAGTACGTCCGTGGTAGTACAGTGGGTTAGCGCGCGGGCCTGTTGGTGATGGTCATGGTCACTAACCAGGGTTCGAACCCCACCCAAGGCATCTCAAAACCTGTGGGGTTTTAGGAGGGTTAAACTCCCTTCAGAGGTTCGAGCCCCGCGCCAGGTACCAGGAAAGGTTGATCCTTAAGTGGGCCTGGGGATATTTCAGGACAGAAAAACTCCCTTAACACCTAGCATTTCAATAATAATATAAATAGGAAAAAATTAATATTCTTTTATCACGCTGTGGTGTAATTAATTAAAGCTTGGACACTCGTCCTAACTGTCGGAGGTTCGAGTCTGGCTGGTAGTATAAAAACATTTATATATATATATACTATATATATATATATCTATTGCCGGACGCCTTACCCGCCTTAATGAGGGTGGCCATACACAGAATGCCCCCAAGCGGACCTCTTCCCTGTAAGAGGGACAACCCGAGCCAGTTTACTGAAGGACTTACAGGATTGACCACTCAATTTAGGATCCATCCGACTCCGAGGCCCTGTGTATCTTGTTAGCACTATTTTTCTACAGTGGTGTTCGGCTAATCCATCCACTAACCTGCCTTACCCTTAGGTAAGCAGTATGGATTTGTATCAGGTTTACTCCTCTAGACAGGTTGCCGACCAAGGCTGACGAGTCCCATCCACCCGGATTTTTATAAGGTTGTCTCCCCTAGATGGGCTGCCGACCAAGGCTAACGAGTCCCATCCATATACAGTATATATATATATATATATATATATATATATATATAGGCTACCGGTATATGTTTATATGTATATATATATATATAATGTATTTTTTATCAGTAGGCTATATATCTATATATATATATATTATTTATTTTGTTGCGTACTCCTCTATCAATGTTAAAAAAAAAAAAAAAAAAAAAAAAAAAAAATTGGTACATGTTTCGGTAGAAAAATGTTCCGTCCAAAGGCCGGTCTACAAATTACAGGCTCGCTATCGCTCGCCAGGAAAAAATTGACACCTAAATGGCACAAAATGTCTTAATATTGACAAAGAAATGGAGCGAAAGGTCTTAGAATCGCCAAACTAAGGAGCCGAACGTCTTAAACTATGAAAACTAATGGGGCTAAAGATGAGGGAGAAGTAGTGCCAGAAATGCCAACCATCCCCCTTTAAAATGTCATGGGGTTCGCGATTTCTGACTTACCTACTTGGAACTGGGTGTATCAGTTTCTCTCCATTCCCTCTAGTATGAATGCCGGGTCCTGGCTACTGAAGGTGAATAGTACCCTATATGCTGCAGCGGGAGAGGCGGGGACGGTGGGAGCTACTGATGGAGGGTGTGCTCTCAGGTAATATACTACATAAATCAAATAATAATACTCTATAATAGCTTAATAATCCCCAAATAATACCCTAATGAAACAAAATATGCCTATAATGCCTAAATAATACCCAAATGATACCCTAATTTATCAATACAATACCCTAATAAAACTATAATATATAAACAACCAATGCACCGCACTAGCACCGGGCTCCATACATGGCCTCCCCAAATGATACCCTAATAATACCTTACAGAACCCCCTAAAATACGTACCCTTTTTTTTTTTTTTTTTTTTTTTTTTTTTTTCTATGTGATTGAGGGAGGCAAAAGGCATAACTGCCTATAGCGAGTGCCTCCCCCATAGTTGAAAGAGTGACAGGGCCAAAATCAAGGGACGTTCGAGCCAAAATGCCTGGACACACGGAGTTTGAAGCAATTTAAGTCATAGGAAGAGGGAAAGACTGATTCTGGGAGAGAGTTCCAGAGCTCAGATATTGAGTAGAAGAAAGTTTGAGAGTAACGTTTCACTCTTGGGTTGGAGAGTTGCACAGAGTAGGGTGGGATTGAGTTGCAAGACGGGTACCACGTGCCCTACGTAAAGGAGGTGGTATGCACTGGGATAGCTCTGAGGAACACTGATTATTATAGTAGTGATAGAATAGCGAGAGAGATGCAACATTGCGGCGGAGAGAGAGAGATTGCAGAGAGTTGGTGAGTGGACGGGAGTTAATGATACGAAAGGCCTTCCTTTCAACTTTGTCTAGGAGAGCGGTGTGAGAGGAACCTCCCCACACATGTGAATTACCCAAATGATACCCGACCTTATCGTTATAATACCCTAATAAAACCCTGTAATACCTCAATAATAACAATATAATGCTATCTAATACCTAAACATTTCCCTAGTAGTGACCTATAATACCTAAATATTACCCAAATAATACCCTAGAGTACCGAAATAATACCTTAATTATTCCTTATGAATACCTTAATAATACCCTATGATACTTTATAACTGTATTCTATAATTCATTATATCATGAGTTCTATCTATCTTATTCTACCTAATCTTATCAAATCCCCCCACAGGTACTCGCAGTGTTTTGAGCTACCACCCTCGTACCGTCATCCAGGAGTGTACCGGGGACCTTACCAGTACCCTTCCCAGGTTTATCAGCCGGTACTGGATGAAGTCATGGATGTGGTGAGGGAGGCCTTACTCTGATGTATGTACTGTATATACTCAGGCACATACCCCATAGCTGGGGAGCAGTCGACTCGAGACAGAGCCCGAAAGGGACAACACAACACAACACAATACAACACAACACAACACAACACAAAAACAAAACATAAAACTCGCACACATCTAGGTCGCCCAGAAGAAGACCCAGGTCCAATTTGGTGTCCCCTTCTAAGACACCCAGGTCCCGGACCTCATGGAGAGGTCCGGTCTAAGCAGGCAGACATGCAGCGGAGCTTACCATCACAATGCCCGTGACTTCTTACTTCCAGGCATGACCTTTCACAACATAGACCTGTTTCCCGAGCCTTTGATACATTACACTTTTAGCTTTCATTACGAGATTTCTCACTTTCCACATGCTTCCCATTGCTCCAAAAACTTTCCTTCTTTCACATACTCGCTGTCTTATCTCCATGTCCACACCTATGTACCTAATTTTCATTCTTCAGCTCTGTCAGTAAAAGGCGAAATAATCGAAAGTAACACGAAAGTAAGTAACTCCACTTGTTCCAACATTTCCCCATCCAGTCGTATATTTAGATTTACCCTACGAGCATCTCAATTACACACCATCACTTCTATTATTGACATTTACCCTCGGCTTCCTCCTCCCACATACAACACTAAACTCTTTTACTACTTGCTGCAGCTTCTCCTCAGAATCCGCCACCAGCGAAACGGCAAACTGTGATAGATGGTATTGTTAATGTTATTATTGCTGTTATTATTATTATTATTATTATTATTATTATTATTATTATTATTATTATTATTATTATTAGCAATCTTATTATTATTATTGTTAATATTATTATTATTGTTACAATTATAATGATTATTAATATTGTTATTATTATTATTGTTATTTGTATTAATCCTCCTCCCCTTGTACAATTCTTCTACTCAACGAGACAGAGAAAGGGGCGAGGGAACGCAAAAGTGGTCCCGGACCTCATGAATTGGAACTTTAAACGTTGTTCCTGTTCAAGCTCTGTCTCGTGTTGGCCACCCCCAGCTATGTGATATGTGCCTGAGTATATATATATATACAAACATACAATATTATTATTATTATTATTATTATTATTAGTAGTAGTAGTAGTAGTGGTAATAGTATTACTATTTATTGTTGTTATAATTATTTAGTATTATTCTTTCTACAGCGTGTTTTGTTAATGATTACTTTTTAAGGTATCACTTCTTTATATTTTCCATTATTATGCTACAGTGTCTTTCTAATTTATATTATGTATAATAATCCTGTGTATACCCTTTCTCAAGTGTGGATACAAATAAACAAACAAGCAAACATTAATATTATTATTATTATTATTTATATTATTATTATTGTTATCTTTACTACCATAATAAAATGTCCTGTGTGAAACTAGACAACAAGAGTAAATGCATTTTTATTTTTGTTTTTAGCGTAGGGAAATAACTAATAGGGATGTAGGGAAGAAGGGGTCTGACATTTTTCTTATGTTTTTATTTGTCAGGATTATGGTGTTAAGGTTGCATTATATTGTTCTTATAATTGGTTAGGAGAGTGATATCACCATATAAATACTGCATATAATTAAAACAAAATCCATCACGTGTTTATGCAATATCATGAATTGTCTCGTTGGTTGTCATTATGCTTGTTGATGGCCATTCTGCGTATTTATTCACTATTTCGGGTTCACGACTTCTGGCCTACCTATTTGGAACAAGGTGTTGGTGGTGTAATGGATTAGATGCTTATGTTCTGGGTGTGGTGTCCTGAGTTCGAATCCCGGGAGGATCGTATGCTTGCCTTAATTCATTTTAGTGCATTGGGGTTTGTAATTGAGGATTAATGTTAAGAACGGTGTGTTCCTTATTAGGCCGAAAATCTGGATTCCCTAATCTTTTATATAGGTGGTGTCACACGTACAAGCCCATTTTCCGTCAATTTTCGATGAACAAGTTTGTTCTCTTACTATTTGGAGACTCTTTTGCAATGGAAACTAGATCGAAGGTAGGTTATCTTACGTAGTTTAATTTTGGAATGGAAACTAGATCGAAGGTAGATTATCTTAGGTAGTTTAATTTTGGAATGGAAACTAGATCGAAGGTAGATTATCTTAGGTAGTTTAATTTTGGAATGGAAACTAGACCGAAGGTAGATTATCTTAGGTAGTTTAATTTTGGAATGGAAACTAGATCGAAGGTAGATTATCTTAGGTAGTTTAATTTTGGAATGGAAACTAGATCGAAGGTAGATTATCTTAGGTAGTTTAAGTTTGGAATGGAAACTAGATCGAAGGTAGATTATCTTAGGTAGTTTAAGTTTGGAATGGAAACTAGATCGAAGGTAGATTATCTTAGGTAGTTTAAGTTTGGAATGGAAACTAGATCGAAGGTAGATTATCGTAGGTAGTTTAATTTTGGAATGGAAACTAGATCGAAGGTAGATTATCTTAGGTAGTTTAATTTTGGAATGGAAACTAGATCGAGGGTAGATTATCTTAGGTAGTTTAAGTTTTATGGAACTTATATTTTTAAGCTACCAGCCAACAATTGCCCGTACAAATTGACGGAAAAATTGCTCGTGACAGCAGCTTGACTCAAAATGGACGAGATCAATTGAACTGACATCTCTATCATTTGGGAAGAGTCAACCAGGAAATAGGTGTGGCAATTTACAGCCAGTTAGCTCTAGCCCGTTTTTTGTTACAAAATAATAGGGGCCAAAATTTCTGACCTAATAATAGTAAATAGACTATGATAAATAATATATCAAGTTTTCATTTATTTTTATTTTGGCAATCATATTTACATGGATCTATGATAAGTGATATTATAGTGTATACATCCAAAAATGTGTATAAGGCTACGATTCTAATATTCAACTGTACAAATAATTAACCACAATGAATAAGGTATATATTTTTATTTTATTTAGTGATCAAACCTGACTATATCCAGTAATGGACAAAATATATGCTCTTTGCTTACATTGATCATAATTTATAGTATATTTGAATTCCATGCCCTGTGTACTGTATTTGTGTATTGCCTTCCTTCCATTTTTACATTAATGGGTATCCCTGCCTTTTACTGAACATATTTTCATATTAGTATGCTTATGTATATTTACCTATGTAATGAGGATGAAAGTAAAACTATATCAGAGATGTGTGTGAATTTGTATTTTATGTTTGTGTTTTCATTGTTTTCTGTTGTGGTTTGTGTTGTCCCTATTCTTACTCTGTCTTGAGTCCCCCCCCCCCCAAAAAAAAAAAAAAAAAAAAAACACACACACACAAAAATGAAAAGTGGGGATTGGGCCTGAGTACATATATATATATATATAGATAGATAGATAGATAGATAGATAGATAGATAAATAAATAAATAGTATCAGAGAATAGGCTGCGCTTCACGGTGGGCCAGATGAGCCACGTGGCAACCAGGAACCTTAAACCTGACACAGTTGCCAGTCCGAAGCCCCACGTTCCTGGCCGTCAGCAGGGCTCGAACCCCTGCTCCTGAAACTGCTGCGGGGAAGCGACTAGCCACACCACTGAAAAACAAAACAAAAAAGAGAGCCATATCATATTTATTTATTTATTAATTTGTTTACCCCCTTCTGTCCATTGTCGTCTCTATCGGTCCATTTTAACTCTTTGAGGATCATGACCGTTTTTCTGGCTATCATTAGACGATTTCATACAGCTTAGGAAGGATGTGTGAGCATGAAAAAGGGTGAAGACTATCTCAATTAACCCTCTGATTTCCATATACCCTTCCTAATCTGAAGAAAATAGTCAAATAATGGCCAGGAAACAGAAACAAATGCGTCATGTATGTTGAAAGGGTTAATATAAGGAACGCCAAGCCTATTCTGATTCTGCAGAACTTTCACTCTCTGCCTGTGTGTCTGTTTGTCTGTCTGAATCGTTAACACTAGCTAATTTGACTTTTTGGATATATATATATATATATATATATATATATATATATATATATATATATATATATATGTAATGTATGTATGTGTGTAGTTTAATTTATAATGGAGGGCTATGGTTGTTTTGTAGTTTTGGGCTGGTTTCTCCGCGTCATACAGTAACTCGAGGATGTAAGTCCTACTCCTGGGTCTCTCTTTGTCCATTTCCCTTTTGACGTGTGTGTGTCTCTCTCTCTCTCTCTCTCTCTCTAAGATATTTTAATAAATACCTTGCTAGTGTAGCCGCCAATGCCCCTACAGCGCCTTCGTCAGCCGCCCTGGCCGCCGCATCACACAGTATCCACAGCACACATGACTGCCGAGTCTCTGACAGTGCCAACATATAGCCTCGCAAGATCTTGAGTGCCGCCCTTACGCTAGCTTCGTGGCACTCTGATCCCTCCAACTCACACAAGGCATTCAAGCTCACCTGTAAGAATAATTGGTTTATCATGAATATTATCCGGTTGAACGGAAACTCGACAAGTAGACCATCTTCACCAGCAGCTCTCACCAGTGCTAATTCAACAAACACTGTTAGGTTAGGTTAGGTTAGTACTGTATATTGGTTAGCCCTGGTTGATTAGACACTGGTTGATATGTCTGCTGGTTTTGTCTCACTTGTCTGATTTGAATCAGACGACGATGCTGAGTACTTTGAATAGTTATATACACTATGTCTGAACACCATGGCAAACAAATTAATAGCATCTATTTTGTATTATAATGTGGGGTAAAGAAACGTTTTGAGCCAACTGTACAACTCTAAGTCAACCCTTCAGTATTTTAGGACGTGTTTCTTACTTATATTTGGCTATCATTTGACGAATACATATGCTTAGAAAGGATTTGTTAGAGTAAAGGGAATAATTGAGATAGACTTGACCTCTCTGATTGCTAGGAGGCCTTCCAAAGCTGATCAAAATAGTCTTATGCCAGACTACAATGAAGAAATTCGTCGTAATATTGAAAAGGTTATGATTATGTAGAAACTAATGAGCAAGTCTACCTTATTGCCTGGCAGTATGAAGGCCTGGTAGTGTTTTGTAGGGATGTCTTCAGGGCGAGTGTTGGTCCAGCGTCGGGCGCGTCTTAATCTTTCGCGTCTTTGAGAAGGCGTTTCGTAGATTCCATATTCTTGTCTCTCCTCCTCTAATTTGCCGTCTGCTTTTATAGAATATGTGGAGTTATATTTCCATTCTATTCCCTCTTCCTCCTCCAATTTGCCATCTAATTTTGAAGAAGATGTGGAGTTATTTTTCCATTCGTTTTCTAGTTCATTGTCTACTTCTTTGTTCAATTTCTCTTGGAGCTCCTCACTCTTCAGCCTGAAATAATTTTCTGAATATAAGGAGTTAATTTTCCGTGTGTTTTCCTTTTTATTGTCTCTGTCCTTGTGCAAGTTATTTTGAAACTTCTCTTCCCTTAATTTGAAATCTTGTTTTGAAATTTTGGGGTTGGTTTTCCATTCATTTACTCTATCCTTATAATTTTCTGTTTCCAATTTAATTGAATTGTCAGCGTCTTTAATTTTTACACCACTGTCATCGCTCTTGAAGTCGCTTTGGTCTTCATCGCCTTCTTCAGTGTCAAATTCTTTTTGTACCCATGTTGTACTTAACAGTTCTGTAATATCATCCGTGTCCTCAACTTCAGTGTAAAAGTACTTTATTTTTTCCTCATCCACATCATTTAATTCTTGTGTTGGCCACTCGGAAACAGTTGAAGTTATCATTGAGGTAGTGGGAGACGCAAAGAGTGCTAGCTTTGGCCCGTAGTCTGGAACAAAATAGAGGTACGATGAGTTGAGAGTATCTGTGAGATTTATGTCATCATTGTGGAAAATCTGATTGAGTGTTCCATCCAGCATCGGCATTGTGGATGGATACTCGTCGCTGTCATACACTTCCAGTCGGTCTTTGTACCCTTCATCTTTGTTGTCTTCTATGTTAGGAATCGCAAATATACCTGGACTATTTAGCATCTCCCACGTATGATTAAACGGATGATTGGTTTTATGTTCGTGGTTATTGTATGATAATTCTTGCTTAAGTGGAGGGCTAAATATAGGATAGGTACTCGATTTTTGCTCTGGGGTAGAAAATACGGACTCTTTTCGGAATGTAAACATGGAACCAAAGGGAAGCCACTTTTTCCACACATCGAAAACTATCATAGGTCGGCCCAGATCTTCCTCCCAAGACGATGTGAAGTGAAGGGGAAGTTCTTTTGGAGTAGTATCCCTTGTTTCTCTGTCATTGACTCTCACCACCTGGTCAATAAGGTCAAGATCAGACACTAACCCCCAGTCTATGTTCAGGTCACCAAACTCGTTGATGAGCATGTCGAGCGCACGGCCGTTGTTATTGTTGTTGTTGTTATTATTATTATTGTTGTTATTATTATTATTATTATTATTGTTGTTGTTGTTGTTAGTGTTTCCTCCTCCGCCTCCCGCATTGATACCCGTGGCATTGATATTAACCATGACGGAGAGGGTGAAGTCAATCATGAGGGTGAGAGTAAGAGTTATGAAGGCGAAGAAAGCAAATACCCCACCATTCCCTGAAGGACAGACCTCAATGGGTGGAGGCGAATGGTAAGTCGGTCCATTAATGGGTGGAAGTTTGACGTACTTTGGTGGCTTATCGTACCCAATATGTTCATGACCGTAACCAGAGGACTGGTGCGGTGGACTGTATGACGGAGGGGAACTGTAGCTAGATGCTGAGGTGTCGTAGTCACGGTTGAGGGCCTGGAAGATCCCCATCATGTCATTCAAAGGCAAGATTGCATATGGTGCCGAAGAGTGGCCGCCACCGGTACCATAATTGTTCCTCCCTGATGAAGATTTCTCTTGGTTATTGTCATTCGTGTTCCTCACGCCATCTATCACATCGTAAATGCTGCCTTGGCGTGCCTGACGAGTTGTTCTGTCGTGTAGCTGCTGTTGAATAACTTTTAATCTCTCAGGTCCAAGTCCTCGAGTCTCCGCTTCTTCCAAGACATTCTCTAGAACTTTATTCACATCTCCTCCAGACTTTCGCTCCACCTCTTGTGCAGCCACGAAGGCTGTATCAATGATGTTCTCATAGTCAGTGTTGAATCCCACACCACCTGAACCTGCCAATTCCTCCTTCAGCAGCTTTCTGAAGGCCGGGTCTCGCACCACGACCCTCCAGTCTCTCTCCTGAAGTAGCTGGGCCATCTTCTGCTGCGTGTCCGTCATGAGTCCGGCTCCATCCACGTCTTCCCCTTCGTCAGATTGCTTATTTGCAGACCCGAGAAAGCGGATTCGTGGATGTGGTTGTTGCTGATGATAATTGTCCTGAAAAGGTTAATCATATTTAACATTTTCATTATTACTAGTTTGGTATTTTTACATCTTCATAAATATTTATGCACAGCGTACAGTCACAGTACACATACACTCATTCATTCACTCTCTCTCTCACACACAATCTCACTCTCTCCTTTTCTCAGTTTCTCACTCACTCACCTTAGGGTTATTGACGTGAAGATCTCCGCCATGTTGACCAAGGTGTGGATTGCTTGGAACACCCCCACCCTCCCCCGCCACCGCAACCACACCCACACCCACCATGCCCCACACCCATACCACCACCCACAGTATGCTCTTCAACATCCTGGAAAAGTAACAAGCAAGTTATGCACTGTTTTAAAATGGTACCATACGCCCACTCAACATAACGGAACACATCCTTCTAAGTACCATACAACACCTATGCTATACCCTGTTCCAATTTGTGGTTATTTAGCATTAGTCTCCATACATACATATAATATAATTATGCTGTATATATATAGGTGTGTGTGTGTGTGTGTGTGTGCGCGCCAATAATTCAAGATATACTACACTAACGCATACAGTATAGTAGACAGAACCTTGATGATCCTATGTTATAATTTTCCTAACATGTGCTACTACTACTACTACTACTACTACTACTACTACTACTACTACTACTACTACTAATACTACTATTACTACTACTACTACTACTACTACTACTACTACTACTAATACTACTATTACTAATACTACTACTACTACTACACGCGCACATACAGTGTATATATATATATATAAAATATATATATATATATATATATATATATATATATATATATATATATATATATATATATATATATATATATATATATATATATATATATATATATATATATATATATATATATATATATATATATATATATATATATATATATATATATATATATATATATATATATATATATATATATATATATATATATATATATAATCCCATCCCTACTCTGTACAACTCTCCAACTCAAGAGTGAAACGTTACTCCCAATCATTCTTCTATTCAACAGCTGAGCTCTGGAACTCTCTCTCCCTGAATCCATCTTTCCCTCATCCTATGACTTAAATTGTTTCAAACTCCGTCCAGACATTTTGGCTCGAACGTTCCTTGATTCTGGCCCTGTCACTCTTTTAACTCTGGGGGAGGCACTCGTCATAGGCAGTTTTGCCTTTTGTCTCCCTCATCCTCATAGAACAAAAATATATACAATACTACCAATGCACTTTGAATAATTTAGGATTTTGTTCACCAATACCAATCACTTAAATGTTGAAAATTTACAAAATGTTGCGTTTGTTAGTGCTCACTAGGTCATTGATCCTCAGAACTGTGTTGAGAAAGAGAGGTATGCTACTCTCCCCCTCCACATCTCCACGAACACTGAGCGGCTAAGGTGAGCCAAACTTATTGGTCATCCTCCAGTGGCTCACAACGACTATTAAGGGGGAACACCGTTTTTTTTTCTTCTCTCTCTCTCTACCTCTGGGTCGTATTCATTTGGCCCCATTCAGCCTACTGTTTTAAGGCTTTCATCCCCATTCCAGGTGTCGAATTTTTCCTGGCGAGCGACAGCGAGCCACCATATTTTGGATTATGTTTATAGACAGCTGACTTAATTTGTACATTTTTTGGTAGAAGAATGTTTTCGGCAAAGCCGAATTTCTCCATACTTCTAGAAAGAGTAGAGTTCAAAGCATTTCGTCTCATCAACTCTCTTTCTCTTACTAGTTCCCTACTATCTCTGTCTACATGCCACAATGTTGCATCTCTTTCATTCTACTACCACTATTACAACAATCAGTGTTCTTCAGAGCTCTCTCAGTGCATACCCCCTCCCTTGCGGGGAGTGCGAGGCGCCTGCCTTTCAACACAGTCCCACTCCTATTCTGTCCAGCTCTCCTACCCAATAATTGGCAAATTTTCTGTCTTTCTTCTACTCCACAAGTGAACTCTGGAACTCTCTCCCTCAATCCATCTTTCCTTCATCCTATGACAAAAAACCTGCTGTAAACTTCGTGTGTCCAGGCATTTTGACCCCAACGTCCCCTGAATTCGGCCCTGTCACTCGTTCGGCTTTGGCGGAGACACTCGTTACAGGAAACCTGCCTTTTGTCTCCTTCATATACATATACAAAAATAAAATAAAATATATCTTTATATATCTATCTATCAATCTACTTATCTATCAATCTATCTATTTATCTATCAATCTATCTATCTATCTATATATATATATATATATATATATATATATATATATATATATATGGACGTATGTTTGTGTGTGTATGTGTGCGCGTGTGTGTGTAACTACTGTAGATTAATGGAAATATCCTCGACACACGACTCCAGACCTAAGTAAACCAGCTTAGCACACTGTACAATCATTCGCACCACCCGAATAACTATCAGGTATAAGGGGCTGACCGACTAAGGATTTATATACCGTTATAATGTGAAAGAAACGGAACAGGCAGCGAAGCGAAACGACTCATGAAACTGCCTCCCTTCTCTCTCACTTCACCTGTAGCCTCTGACAGGTAAGGTAGTGTGTCGTGCAATATTATTATTAGTAGTAGTAGGCTAGTAGTACTTGTAGTGGTAGTACTTGTAGTAATAGTAGTAGTGGGAGTGGTAGTAGTAGTAGTTTATAAGTTACTACAACAGCAACAACAACAACAGCTACTACTACTACTACTACTACTACTACTTTTGTTTTTCTTTTTTTTTTACTACTACTACCACTTATTTGCCAAAGTAAGCAAACGAGAGTGAATTGCATAATATAATGTAATATCTTTAATAACAAATATACTGATATATTTAGCGTATCAGGGAAGTAAATTAAATACAGTAAACGCACGCACACACACACACGCACACACACACACACACGCACGCACACACACATAGGACTTCCTGTGGTCCGTGGTAGGTGTGTGTGTTTGTGTGTATGCGTTTGTGTGTGTATGTGTGTGTGTGTGTGTACGTGTAGGTGGGGATCAAAACCATACTGTTAGAACTTAATAAGTTAATTCTAATATTAATTTATTTATTTCAGGAGCGTATGTAGCGAGGTTCTATCATAATGTATCGACGACGGATCATTTGGGCGTTAATCTTCCATTCATCATTCGCGTTCAGTCCTGCCTTAAACTCACCATCTCCAGTTAACTCACCAAGAATATACGCACCATCTTCAGAAAACTTCCCAAGAATAAACTCACCACCTTCAGAAAACTCACCAAGAATATACTCACCATCTCCTGACAGCTCACCAAGAACCCCAGACGCTGACGATATACCGAAATTTATCAACACGGGTAACCTAAAATCTCCCAACAAACCCGATCTTTGTCCTTCACAACGCAAGGCCTTACAAGAGTTCGAGATTCGGTCTAGAAAGTTATTGGAACAAGCCCTCGCCTCTTACTCCGGTGCAGCGAGTGAGGAGTCTTCTGAAAACTATAAATCGACAAAATGGGAACACAGATACAATCCAACACCCACGAAGAAAGATGGACAGTGGACACATACTTTAATTCACCACCTAACTTCAATAAGAAACACCAAGTTCTCCAATGATTCTACCTCAACAGGCTCAACAGAAAACCTAAAATTAGCAAATAAACTAACTGATGGTATAGAAGCAAGACATCCAGAATATTTGGCCAGTGACATTAGCAGAAATATCCCAGATTCCTCTGCTGATTCTTCCTCACTCGATTCAACTAGAAACATAAATACAGTGAAAAATGAAACTGTTGGGAGAGAAACGATGTATGCAGATTTTGTTAACAGTGACAATAGCCGAATTAAATCAGACGCCTTCGAAAATTATAACCACTTTAAAACTCCTTCTCGAAAGCGTCGCAGCGGCGGCTGTGGCGGTTCCTTCATAGCCTTCCCTTTCCTGGTGTTTTTGATCGGTACTTTCTCCTCTTCTATCAGCATCATCAACAACATCAACAACAACAACAATAACAACAATAATAATAACAACAATAACAACAACAACAATAATAACAACAACGGCATGGATGGGAGGAGTCTAGACGAAGGACATTGGTTTCAATCCGACTTACTGGCGGAAAGGAATCATGCTGAACCCTTTACCCATTCTTCTTTTCACCCCTTTGAACGCCATCATCGCTCTAACAATGACAAAACAAATAACAACTATTATAGAGAAAACAACATCCAAAATAACAATAGCGAAAACAACGTAAACATTGACGATAGAAGCATGCAACAAAATTCGCGGCGTGAATCCGAATTTCCTTACACAAACGACCCATTCGAAGGTCTTAAATCGCCCTACTTGCATCACCCAGAACGTTACCATGACTCTAGCAATGACACAAATAATACCATATTGATCAATAACAGTAATAACACAGATAGTAACGGCAATATTAATGACAAACTCGGACAACAACAGAACAGTAAAGAATCCGACTTGTCTTATAAGAACGATCCCTTCAAAGATGCATCAGAAACTAAAGACAGTGACGATAAAATAAACGACAGCCTCATGCAACGAAGGGACAGAAAGGAATCCGACTTGCCTTATAAGAACGACCCCTACAAAGCCGCTTCCCCCCACTCTTTCAACCAATCCGAACGCCCTCCTCCCTCAAGCACGAAACAACCAAACGTAATGGCTGAACGTGTGAATGAGCTCGTACGTTCCTCCTCAAAGCTCATCTGGAACGCTGTGTCTGGTGCAGTGAACGATAATTTGAGGAGTTACTTGACCGTTCTCCTGGGTAAGCATATCGGTACAGTTGCCGAGTGAAGAGAAGGGACTGGAGTTCTCGAAAAGAGGCTCCGCTCTTGACTTTCTTCCTGACTTAAGCCAGTGTCACACGAGCGCTTTTTCCGGAAATTTTCGTTGAGCAAGTCTATTCTCGTAATAATTTGAGGATCTTTCACATTGGCATCAGAAGCTAGACTGAAGGTAAGTTCTGTTAGGTGGCTGATTTCTGATAACAATTATATTTTAAAGTTGCCAGACTACAATTGCTCGTAAAAATTGACCGAAAGAGAGTTCGTGTGACACCGCCTTAAGGGGAGGTTTTTAGTTTGGTCCCTAGATATCCTTCAAGCTTAATAGTACACCACCTTGAGCCTCTTTCAAGATAAATGTGTACATTTTTCGGTAGAAAAATGTCCCGGCTGAAAGCCGGTTCCTCCTAAATTACAGGCTCGCTATCGCTCGCCAGGATAAAATTGACACCTAAATGGCACGAAAGGTATTCAAATTGACAGAAATGGGTTGAAAGTTCTTAAAATCGTCAAAATAATGGGGTAAACGTCTTAAATTTTGAAAAACAATGGGGCTAAACATGAGGGAGAAGGGAGCCAAAAAAAAAAAAAAAAAAACTCGAGTGGAAATCTCCCCTTTATCCTGTCTTAGCCCATTGAGGATTATGGCGCGTTTTGGCAGTTTATTCTGGCCATTTTTGGACGATATTATTTAGATTAGGAAGGGTATATGGAAGTCAGAGGGTGAATTGAGACAGTCTTTACCCTTTTCGTTCCCACAGGTACGTCCTAAGCTGTATAAAATCGTCCAATGATGGCCAGAATAAACCGTCAAAACGCGTCATGATCCTCAAGGGGTTAATAATTCTGAGGGGTTGGTAACCTATAAAGTCCTATTGTAATAAAGACAATAATATAATGAGTGAAGTTTTGCTCTTACCCCATTGTTATTTATTTTGCTTTTTACTTTTTTTTTTTTAATTCCCGTTTTCGAGGGTAATCCGGCAGTAAATCCAAAAGAAGATCTCGTTTAAAGAGGGATCATCTTATTTTGTATTTGTTTGTTTTATTATTATACCTATAGGTTTTAGTTTGCTCCTTAGACCTTTATCAAGTTTAGAAGAAAAAACCCTAAATGGCACGAAACGCTTAAATATTGACAAATAAATGGGGTGAAAGTTCTTAAAATCGCCAAACAAAAGGGGCGCATGTCTTAGATTCTAAGAACTAATGAGGTTAAAGAAGAGGGAGAAAGGGGTTCAGAAAATAATACCTCCCCTTAACTCATTGATTCCTACGTAATAAAATAACCAAATAATTGCCAGAATGAAATTAACCCTTTCAAAATACGATGACCCATTTTCTTTTCTGTTTTCTGGCTATTATTAGACGATTTTATTCAGATTAGGAAGGGTACATGGAAGTCAGAGGGTTAATTGAGATAGTCTTTACCCTCTTCACTCCAACAGATCTTTCCTGAGCTGTATAAAATCGTATAATGATAGCCAGAATATACTGTCAAAATGAGTCATAATCCTCAAGGGGTTAAGCAATTGACTACTTGCGAGTTTCATTCTATAACGATATTGGAGCTGTTGACACCGATATTAAACAGAAATACAATAATAATGAAAGGTCCTGATGGATAGAAAGTATGTTGAGATTTGTAATGCCCTCGAAAATACCCCGCAACGCCAATAATGTACTACCCGAGTTGACGTCTGGTATAGTGTAAAATAGTCGTTGATGGGAAGTCCAATAAACTCATCACGTGAATCACCACGAGACTATCACCTGGTTCTTACAAAAGTATAGTAACCTTAGTCCTATTTGTAAGAACCAGGTGATAGTCTCGTGGTGATTCACGTGATGAGTTTATTGGACTTCCCATCAACGACTATTTTACACGGCTTACGGACCACTCCGCACGTATAGCCGTCAGTATGTACCGCTCAGTAGTAATAGGTTAGTACCGCTCCGCACCCCAGTCGGGTACTGAAGGGTACTAAATACAGAGGTCCTTTCTTAAGCCCCGTCTACACGATCGAGCAGTGTCCGGCGGGCTGTGCCCCTTCACCGGGCAAAGTCTGTTAAAGGTGGGGGCTCATGGGTTGGGATAAACATGGAATGATAATCGCCAAGCTGTACATAATTATCTTGCAAAATGCAATGGCACTGAAATAATTATTAACAATGGTATAAAGGATTTTGTGGATCGTCTATACCGGGCCTGTGATGTCACAAGAGTGTAAGTCCACCATCCAGTCCAGGATGAGGATACTGGTGTGACGTCACTATGACGTCACAGGCCCGGTATAGACGATCCGCAAACTCCTTTATACCATTGTTAATAATTATTTCAGTGACATTGCATTTTACAGGATAATTATATGCAGGTTGGTGATTATTTGTCCATGTTTACCTCAACCCATGCGCCCCCACCTTTAAACACGCTTGCGGTGTTGTCCACACGGCAGCCGGGCAGTGATTGGCCAGTCAAAGGAGTCTGCAAGTGGAAGCTAAAGAACTACAACAGCCATACCAGGAAGATGAATTGGGAATAATAGGAGATTATTTATTCAGAGAAGATAATCTAGAAGAGAAAAAGGAGATTTTATATAAGATGTGGAAGAAGAGAGAAATAATAATTAAAAGATTGACATCTAATTAACCTCTTCATTGCCGAGCATGATTTTGTTTTCTATTATTTAAGAATATTTAGAAGCTTACATATAGCTAAGGAATGATCTGTGGTAGTTAAAGGGGTGATTCGAAATAATTTGAAGACTATTAAGTGTTTCATGTCCTTCCTAAGCTCAATAAAACCATCTAATCATAGCCAGAATACAATGGAAAATGCGGCTCGGTAATGAAGGGGTTAAGAAAGATAAAAACCATTGAATGTAAACTAGGAAATATCAAGTAACTTAAATCTTCAGGGAGTACACTAAGAAATTATCCAAGCATAGTTTGTCTCGCATTATTCCTGAAACTTGTCGAGCAATATACGAAGTACTCAATCAAGAGTGCTTGCAGGTGAGATTTATAGTGAGACGATCCAACCTAAGTTTACATAATATTAATTAAATAATGCAATTGCGGATGGTATATTTGAAATCGTCTTGTCGTTGCGATTCCAACGGTATATACATATTTTAATTTTGACAAATTTTTAGGCTCAATAGGCCTATTTTAAAGTTCAAAAACTCCGTAGACAAGTTATATATTTATGGATTTTGTTCAAATTTATACCACAAGTACACTTTGACACGCTGAATCGAATGGCGCAAACATAATTGAAAGCAGACTATTAGTTTAGGATTTCGATTTTGACTTGGCCTTCCTGGAGGGCCCAGCTTTTTACATTAAAAGTCCTCTGTAGTCCAAAATATAAGTCCTAGGGAATTCTACTTGGTGCCATTCGACTTTTTCTCGACGAGCTGCTTCTATACATGCTCGTAGATTGCAATTTCGACCAGCCATTCGGCCAAAATCAAAATTATTTTGGTACAAAATCCTTGGTGCCATTCGATTTCTCTCGACCGACAGCTTCCATACATGGTCGTAGATTTCATTTTCGTCAAACCATTCTCCCATAATCGAAAATATTTGTTCAAAAATGCCTGGGTTTTAGCCCATGACATTTTTTGCACTTGGCGGGTGATTTTTTATTTTCGAGTTTTTAAGGACCTACCTACCCGATAGCACTATCGTTAGTGAGTACTGTAATTTTGTTTGTAATATTATAGATATCTTATCAATATTTGTATCTTGTACTATTGTTAATGTCTTATAATGTTGCAAATTTGAGTTTAAATGAACATTTTGACATTTGAAATGTAGTTTCTTTATTCATGTCAGAACGTCCCGGACTTCTCAAATTGACTAATTCCTTGAACGTGACGATAGTGCGTTGTTATGTGTGCGATTAGTTTGCTTGGGACCCAGATTAACTTGCTCATGTAGTAATGTACACCCTATATGGTGGATTGTGTTCTTTTATTTCATTTTTTGTATTTTAGTAAGCGTTGTTTCCACATAGCGATTTTGATAAGTTAATTTGACTTTATATTGTCTTTGTCCCAGTTTTGGTTTGCTTTGCAAGTTTTAATTTTAATTTTAAGGATATATCTGGATTCGTC
The DNA here is from genome assembly GCA_032716605.1 of Paralithodes platypus. Classification (NCBI taxonomy): domain Eukaryota; kingdom Metazoa; phylum Arthropoda; class Malacostraca; order Decapoda; family Lithodidae; genus Paralithodes; species Paralithodes platypus. The sequence goes on along the minus strand of CM064485.1, from coordinate 2,592,448 downwards.
ACGTCGTTGCAATTCCAACGGTAGGCTATATGGATTGTTTTAATTTTGACCATTTTCTAGGCCCAATAGGCATATTTTATAGTTTAAAAAATACTGTCCCCTACATGGTGGCTGCCTAAGTCAGAGAAGAAGCTGTTGGAGTGGCTTTGTTGAGTGTGTTATTAGTTAGAGAAGGGTATATAATTAAAACTCTTTCCTGTGTCTTCCTTCCACTCAATCTACCCACTTGTTATAATGGTAATGGAGCAGCCACGTAAGTGATAATGTTATGTTCAAATAGTATAGTTAGCCATGCAATATTTAAGACGGGATAGTTTTCTTTCCAAAATCTTTACAGAAAACGATAGTTTGCATGGGTAACTAATATATTTTATTAGAAATCGAGGTACAGTATCAGTACTTTCCGTAGTTATCTATATAAGGATATTGTTCAAATTTATACCACAAGTACACTTTGACACGCTGAATCGAATGGCATAAACAGAATTGAAATCGGACCATTAGTTTAGGATTTCGAATTTGACTTGGCCTCCCAGAACGGCCCAAATGACCAGTGTTTGGACTTTAAAAGTCCTCTGTAGCCCAAACTATACGTCCTAGGGAATTCTACCTGGTGCCATTCGATTTATCTCGACCGACAGCTTCCATACATGGTCGTAGATTTCATTTTCGACAAGCCATTCTCCCATAACCGATAATATTTGTTCAAAAATGCCTGGGTTTTATTTTACCCCATGAAAATGTTTGCACTTGGCGGGTGATTTTCGATTTTCGAGTTTTTAAGGGTATATCTGGATTTGTCACGTTGCAATTCCAACGGTATATGGATTTTTTAATTTTGACAATTTTTTAGGCCCAATAGGTCTATTTTAAAGTTTAAAAACCCCATAGACGAGTTATCTATTTATGGATAATGTTCACATTTATACCACAAGTACACTTTGACACGCTGAATCGAATGGCGTAAACATAATTGAAATCGGACCATTAGTTTAGAATTTCGAATTTGACTTGGCCTCCCAGAACGGCCCAAATGACCAGTTTTTGGACTATAAAAAGTCCTCTGTAGCCCAAACTATAAGTCCTAGGGAATTCAACCTGGTGTCATTCGATTTCTCTCGACCGACAGCTTCCATACATGGTCGTAGATTTCATTTTCGACCAGCCATTCTCCCATAATCGAAAACATTTGTTCAAAAATGCCTGAGTTTAATTAAGCCCAGGCAAATCGATGATTTTGGTCTGATTTTGACTATTCAAGATTATGGTATATTTGGAATCGTCTCGTCGTTGCGATTCCAACGTTTTTTTTAAGATAAATATATTTCATCATACTTATAGGAATAATCTTAATAAAATATTCATAATATTGCTAATAATAACTTATCAATATAAATGGGGACGCTCCCCATACTTTATTCTGAAGCTAACATTAAAGTCATACCATCAGTGACATTTAATAAGTGATTGCGCACAATACATCCTGTTTACCTTCCACCAAATTTTCCTGATTGATACCCGTATAATAGAAGGATAAAATATATACTGCCGGGCAGTTCGACTTGGCCTTCCTGGAGGGCCCAAATGACCAAATGACCGCCGGCAAACTGCCGGACAGTGCCTGGTGATTTCGCTCAACTGCGTGCACGGGCATATCCCTGGTTTGCCCGCTGAATTTGCCCCATATCGAACATTTCCCTTGTGCCCGACGGGCAGTGCTCGATCGTGTGGACGGGGCTTTATACGCTACCTGCATGCTTTGCAGATTGGACCGCTCCGCAATAGTACGGAAGGGTAATAAATACAGCAGTCCTTTATTATGGGATCTGGACGTCTCCTCACCTATGCGCAGTCAGTATGTACCACTCAGTAGTAGCAGGTTAGTACAGCTCCGTACCTCAGTCGGGTACTGAAGGGTACTAAACAGAGAGGTCCTTTCTGACACTACCTTCCTTGCAGATTGGACAGCTTACATAAATGCACAATAAACATATGGGTATAGCCTTGTGATTTGTGATTGTATACAGCTGTTTAGTACTCTTCAGTACCCGACTGAGGTACGGAGCTGTACTAACCTGCTACTACTGAGTGGTACATACTGACTGCGCATAGGTGAGGAGACATCCAGATCCCATTTTACACTATACCAGACGTCAAATCGGGTAGTACATTATTGGGGTTGCGGGATATTTTCGAGGGCATTATGTGTAATGCCCTCGCAAAAATCCCGCCACCTAAATGCTCTGCTACCCGAGTTGACGTTTGGGGTAGTGTAAAATAGTCATGATGGTGAAGTCTAAGAAACCCATCACGTGATGATATCCACGAGACTATCAACCTGGTTCTTTCAAGGAGGACTAAGGTTACTATCCTATTAACGTCCGAGGTGGCAGAGTGGGTTAGCGCGCGGACCTGGGGTGACCGGACCTACTGAAGTCACTAATCACGGTTCGAATCCCTGCGCCGGCTGGAGATTTTCGGGAGGGTTAAATTCCCTTCGTTCACCCGACATTTCACTAATGTAATGCCCTCGAAAATATCCCGCAACCCCAATAATGTACTACCTGAGTTGACGTCTGGTATGGTGTAAAATACAGTAGTCGTTGATGGGAAGTCCAATAAACTCATCACGTGAATCACCACGAGACTATCACCTGGTTCTTACAAATAGGACTAAGGTTACTATACTTTTGTACGTCCGTGGTAGTACAGTGGGTTAGCGCGCGGGCCTGGTCGACCTATGGAGGATATGGTTACTAACCAGGGTTCGAACCCCACCCAAGGCATCTCAAAACCTGTGGGTTTTTAGGAGGGTTAAACTCCCTTCAGAGGTTCGAGCCCCGCGCCAGGCACCAAGGAAGTGGGCCTGGGGTGTTTTCAGGAGACCATAAATTCCCTTCACACCCAGCATTTCAAGATTATTTGTATGTATTTATATATATAATATAACAATATCTTAGTTCGTAACTCAGCTAAATATCAATATAAAAAATTCAACTTCCTTATAGCCTGAAGCTCGTAAGTGGTCAATTGAGAAGGCTAGTGGATTTGTATATACGTTAACCCTTTTAGGATTATGACGCGTTCTGACAGTTTATTCTGGCTATCATTGCTATCCCTTCTTCGCCTTCTTCAGTAGATCACTGTTAGGACTTGCTTCAGGACTCTAGTGGGTCAGGTATAAAACTTAACCCCAGGCGTGTTCTGCAGGAGGAAGTATAGCCTTTCTTTTACTGCCCCTCTTGTAGATAACCCTTCTTAGCCTTCTGCCGTAGTAAATTATTGGTGTATTTGTACTTTGATTTGCTTTCTTTTACCATTCATCAGTCTTCATCACTTTCAAATGTTTTCTTCTTGCCCTTACTAATACCTTCCCTATTTCGCCTTCTGCAGTAGACTTAAATTTAGACTTGACCCAATATTATCGTGGCTCAAGGATAAGGGCCACTCCCGGACGTGCGTTGCAGGGGGAATCATGGCCTCTCTTCTGCTGCCCTTACTGTTACTGACCCTTCTTCGCCTTCTGCAGTAAATCGACATCAGATGCACCTTATGAATGACTTGGCTGACGAAGAAGATGGATAACTTTGGGAGTGTAGTGAAGAAGAAACCATTGCCTCCCTTTTGCTGTTCTTACTGTTGATGTCCCTGCTTCGCCTTCTGCAGTAGTTAATCATTTCAGCATTCGAAGACGTCTTTTCACTTTATTCTGGCTAACATTAAACGATTTCACTCAGGTTTGGAAAGCTCTCTAGGAGTCAAGGGGGTGAGAATCCATACATTCAATTCCTTCCCAAGCTAAATAAAACCGTCTATTAGGGTTAAATATTATATTTTACATTGATTTACGATTATCTATTATTTGTCTCATCTAATACATGGCTAGAAAGGTAAATTACTATAAAAATACATAATCTTATAATACCATGTGAGGACGAGCACTTTATTGACAACGTTTCGCATATAGCTTCATCTGTATACTTTTCAAAGTATATTTTTATCAATCTTATATACCTTTTGCATACCCTTTTTAAACCCTTGATTTTCTACAGTGCAATAATACATACCAGACAGGAAGAAACGGATTAATTTTAATTTATATATTCTAGAGTATCAGCATTTCGTTTCATATTAGGTTGTTAATTTAGTTTCAATCTATAATAGAGATATGAAAGGTAATTATATGCAATCTATTTTCAAATATACAGATATGTTAAAATAGAAAATAAAATTGTAATAACCCTCTTAAATTTATCTTTTGTAAACATAGTACGCTCAAAAACTATGAATATGATAAGAGTACATCAAGTGTTCGTAATAATCTATCCTATTACTGGTATATTGGTGGTGAGATACCCATCTTATATCAGTTAGAAAGGTAAATCAACATCAAGATACCCAATGATCTTCTATAGCTTTTTCATTCTATTTTATTCTATATACTGTATACTCAGGCCCAATCCCCATTTTTCTTTTTTCTTTTTTTAGGGGGGGGGGGGATTGGCCGACTCATATCCAAGATATTTTTAGAGTGTTGCATCTTAAAGCCTTTATTTTATAATTCGCCTGAAAGAAAAATGCGCTAGATAAATTAGAATCGGACATAAACAAGTTACTATTTTATTCCATAACAATAGTTACCATTAAGGGAGCCCAGCTCGCCTTTTTTTTATCTTTCTCTCCCTCTCTCTTTGGCTTGTATCCATTCGGCCCCATTCAGCCTACTGTTTTAAGACGTTTACCCCCATCCAGGTTTCAATATTTTCCTGGCGAGCTGTAGCGAGCCAGTATACTGTATATATATTTTTGTTTTACAGCAAGCAAAATTTGTACATTTTTCGATAGAAAAATTTCTCCGGCGAAGCCGGATTTCTCCACACAATGCTGGCTCGCTATCGCTCGCCAGGAAAAAATCAACACCTGGATGGGGATAAACGTCTTAAAACAGTTGGCTGAATGGGGCCAAATGGATACAAGTCAAAGAAAGAGAGAAAAGAAAACAAAGATATAAAAAAAAACAAAAAAAAAACAGATGACCTCCCTTAAGATATCACTTGTTCCATTACTTACACATCAGATATTAAAACAATAACATGCAGGCCATTATACTATAATAATATATGTAATTAATATATCGGATGGCTCGCGAGATTTGTTAGATACTTCCAATAATTAAAGATTATGTTATTCTGAGTTAAAAAAATGGAAATACAGGTTTTTGGGGATGTTTGTTTCTTTTTGCAGCTATGGCCCCTTTCAGCCGACATGTTTGTACCCTTTCGTCACTTTTAACCCCTTCTGTACCGACCACGTCATTTTAATTATATTCTAGCTATATTTAGAGGATTTTATGCAGTTTAAGAAAGATATGTGGTACTAAAAAAGGGTTAAGTGAGATAGTTCGAAGCTTATTTATTGCTAGTGGCCCTTTTGAAACTGAATAAAATCGTCTAATGGTAACCAGAAACAAGGTAACAAGACGCCGTCGGTACAGAAGGGGTTAACCCTGATTTTGTGTTATGCTTGTAATATTCAACGCATCGCCAAGTGAGAATGAAGAGAGCAACACAAGACATGTTGGTGTCTTTTTGAAGAATTGATACGATACTTAATCATAGATGTGTGTGAATTTGTGTTTTGTCTATTTGTTCGTTGTTTTATGTTGTGTTTTGTATTTTCCCTGTTATTGCTCTGTCTTGAGAAAAAAATAATAATAAAATATAATTAAATAGAAAATAACAAAATAAAAATAGGAAAAGTGAGGATTGGGCCTGAGCATAGTAGATAGATAGATAGATAGACTTAATCATACACTCATTACTTCCTTTCTTGTAGAGGGAAAACTGGGGTAAAAATACGAAACACGCAAATATTCGACTTTAATGGGCCACAGCTGTAAAATAATGTCTCAAAAAGCCTACGTCTATATCATTTTTGTTTTTTGCTCAGAATGACTAAATCTTTCATTGTTTGAGGGGGGTCACCGTTTTTTTTTTTAACTTTCTCTCCTTTTTTCTCTTTCCTTGGCTTGTATCCATTCGGCCCCATTCAGCCAACTGTTTTAAGACGTGTATCCCCATCCAGGTGTCGATTTCTTCCTGGCGAGCGACAGCGAGCTAGCATTGTATGGAGAAATCCGGCTTTGCCGGAGAAATTTTTCTATCGAAAAATTTACAAATTTAGCTTGCTGTCAAAACAATAATATATATATGCTGGCTCGCTACCGCCTGGATGGGGGTAAACGTCTTAAAACAGTAGGCTGAATGGGGTCGAATGGATACAAGCCAAAGAGAGAGGGATAGACAGCGAACAATAAACGAGGTGGGCTTCCTTAAGTATCTAACCAAACTCGCGGGACACCCTGTATACAAAATAAAAAATAACACAAGAAATTACCCCTTCAGTACAATGACCCCCTTTTCGTTATTCTGCCTTCCATTAATCGATTTATGCAGCTTAAGGAGGACCTATAGGAGTTAAAATAATAAGCAAGATTTGTCGCGTTAGTTTCATTATTATCAATCAAACACAATGCAAAACAAATTCAAGCATTTATACTAAAATTGAACTTAAACTAAAATCTGGTAGCATTGATTATTAATATGAAAGTATTATAAAGACTATCTACGGTATAAAGAATTAAAGTTGGGTAGCAATACATACTAACGACCTAAAGCTCTAAATAACGTAAGCATTATTAAGAATATCCATGCTTAAAGTTAAAGTCCAAAGCTCTAAACAACGGAAGATTTATAGAGAATATCCATAAATTGTTAAAGTCTAAAGCTCTAAATATCGAAAGATTTATAAAGAATATCCATATATAGTTAAAATCTAAAGCTCTAAATAACGAAAGATTTTATAGAGAACATAGGTCAAAATCTTGGTGGAGTGGGGTGGCCAGGAAGGAAGACCAGCACCTCCTCCTCACCATCTGTCCCTGGCCTCAGATCACCAGCACACAACAGACCTCCCCTGCACCACCTCAAATCACCAGCAAACAAGACACCTCCCCTGCAGAACACTCACCCATCTCACCACCTCCTCAGATCACCAGCACATCACAGACCTCCCCTGCACCGCCTCACCACCTCCTCAGATCACCAGCACACAACACACCTCCCCTGGAGGACACTCACCCATTTCACCACCACCTCAGATCACCAGCACACAACACACCTCCCCTGCAGGACACTCACCCATCTCACCACCTCCTCAGATCACCAGCATACAACACACCTCCCCTGGAGGACACTGACCCACCCCATCCCTAGGGGCCCCTCCACAGGCCTCGCCGGACCTACACTCTCCACCACGATCACTGCAGGCCTTGATGTTGTGGGGGACTGTGGACGAGAATGGCAAGGTTATCTATTTATATATCTATCTATATATTCAGGCCCAATCCCCATTTGTATTTGTTTTTATTTTTATTTTGTTATAGTCTGTCTTATTTCAGCTGACGGTAAATTGAATCCCTTAGCTGCTGATTACTCGTTATAATTATTCAGGATACTCACACCGAAATTCAGTGCACTAACCATTAATAGAAAAATATGAAGCTACTATAATGTATGTCATAATAATGCAAAGTGTTCATGGTTAGCAGCAATGCATGGCAAGAAGCATGTAACAGCAGCAATATGTCTCAAGATGTGCAGGATATTAGCAGGGTGTCACAAGAAACGCACAACAATAAGGAATTACGTAGCAGTGTGTCGTAAGAAAGTGTTAGCGAGCATTTTATATTGGAATAACCTGACTTTATATAACACATTTACCTTGAAAGTTGTGTCTAATGTTATTGTATTATTTAATTTATTTTGTATTATTATTATTATTTGCTTAAGGGGAGGTATTTACTTTCTTCCCTAGACCTCCATCAAGCTTTAAATTATACCCCCTTGAGTCCCTTTCAACATAAATTTGTACATTTTTCGGTAGAAAAATTTCCCGGCCAAAGGCCTGTTCCTCTTAAATTACAGGCTCGCTATCGCTCGCCAGGATAAAATCGACACCTGAATGGCACGAAAGGTCTTAATATGGGGTGAACGTTCTTAAAATCGCTAAAGTAATGGGGCGAACGTTTTTATAATATCAAAAGCAATGGGGCTAAACATGAGGGAGAAAGGGGTCAAGAAAAAAATCCCTCAAGTGGAGATCTCCCCTTAATGTTGAGGAGGGCCTAGGAGCGTCGTTATATCATGAATGAGGTCTAGGGGCTATTCTATTTTACCTTGCAAGTGGTTCTGGGGAGGCATTTGTTTATAGCATGAGGGGGTGGATAGAGGACAATGGGCGGATCTGAGACTTACTTGTACCGCAGCACTCGACTCCCTGACTCTTCCGCTTGGGACACAGACCCCGCGCCCGACGGTACTTTTCGGGGCAGGCGGTGTCCAGGCCACAGTATCCTCCATCCCGTGCACACTCATGCTCGGACGACACAGGCGTCTGAACAAATGAAACGGTGACACATTTATTTTTTATTCTCTGGCTATTATTAGACTATTGTTTTCAGGGTGTTGATGGTGTTAAGTGTATGGTGGCCTTGATGGTGTTAGGTGTATGGTGGTGTTGATGGTGTTAGGTGTATGGTGGTCTTGATGATGTTAAGTGTATGGTGGTGTTGATGGTGTTAGTGGTATGGTGGTGTTGATGGTGTTAGGTGTACGGTGGTGGTGATGGTGTTAGTGGTATGGTGGTGGTGATGGTGTTAATTGTAGGGTGTCAGTTGTATGGTGATGGTGATGGTGTTAAGTGTGTGGTGGTGGTGATGGTGTTAGTGGTATGGTGATGGTGATGGTGTGTGGTGGTGGTGATTGTGTTAGTGGTATGGTGGTGTTGATGGTGTTAGGTGTATGGTGGTGGTGATGGTGTTAGTGGTGATGGTGATGGTGTTAAGTGTGTGGTGGTGGTGATGGTGTTAGTGGTATGGTGATGGTGTTAGGTGTATGGTGGTGTTGATGGTGTTAGGTGTATGGTGTTAGTGGTATGGTGGTGGTGATGGTGTAAGGGGTATGGTGATGGTGTAAGGGGTATGGTGATGGTGTAAGGGGTATGGTGATGGTGTAAGGGGTATAGTGATGGTGATGGTGTTAGTGGTATGGTGGTGGTGATGGTGTTAGTGGTATGGCGGGGGTGATGGTGTTAGTGGTATGGTGGTGGTGATGGTGCTAGGTGTATGGTGGTGGTGATGGTGTTAGTGGTATGGTGGTGGTGATGGTGTTAGTGGTATGGTGGTGGTGATGGTGTTAGTGGTATGGTGGTGGTGATGGTGTTAGTGGTATGGTGGTGGTGATGGTGTTAGTGGTATGGTGATGGTGTTAGTGGTATGGTGGTGGTGATGGTGTTAGTGGTATGGTGGTGGTGATGGTGTTAGGTGTATGGTGGTGGTGATGGTGTTAGTGGTATGGTGGTGGTGATGGTGTTAGTGGTATGGTGGTGGTGATGGTGTTAGTGGTATGGTGGTGGTGATGGTGTTAGTGGTATGGTGGTGGTGATGGTGTTAGTGGTATGGTGGTGGTGATGGTGTTAGTGGTATGGTGGTGGTGATGGTGTTAGTGGTATGGTGGTGGTGATGGTGTTAGTGGTATGGTGGTGGTGATGGTGTTAGTGGTATGGTGGTGGTGATGGTGTTAGTGGTATGGTGGTGGTGATGGTGTTAGTGGTATGGTGGTGGTGATGGTGTTAGGTGTATGGTGGTGGTGATGGTGTTAGTGGTATGGTGGTGGTGATGGTGTTAGTGGTATGGTGGTGGTGATGGTGTTAGTGGTATGGTGGTGGTGATGGTGTTAGTGGTATGGTGGTGGTGATGGTGTTAGTGGTATGGTGGTGGTGATGGTGTTAGTGGTATGGTGGTGGTGATGGTGTTAGTGGTATGGTGGTGGTGATGGTGTTAGTGGTATGGTGGTGGTGATGGTGTTAGTGGTATGGTGGTGGTGATGATGTTAGTGGTATGGTGGTGGTGATGGTGTTAGTGGTATGGTGGTGGTGATGGTGTTAGTGGTATGGTGGTGGTGATGGTGTTAGGTGTATGGTGGTGGTGATGGTGTTAGTGGTATGGTGGTGGTGATGGTGTTAGTGGTATGGTGGTGGTGATGGTGTTAGTGGTATGGTGGTGGTGATGGTGTTAGTGGTATGGTGGTGGTGATGGTGTTAGTGGTATGGTGGTGGTGATGGTGTTAGTGGTATGGTGGTGGTGATGGTGTTAGTGGTATGGTGGTGGTGATGGTGTTAGTGGTATGGTGGTGGTGATGGTGTTAGTGGTATGGTGGTGGTGATGATGTTAGTGGTATGGTGGTGGTGATGGTGTTAGTGGTATGGTGGTGGTGATGGTGTTAGTGGTATGGTGGTGGTGGTGGTGTTAGGTGTATGGTGGTGGTGATGGTGTTAGTGGTATGGTGGTGGTGATGGTGTTAGTGGTATGGTGGTGGTGATGGTGTTAGTGGTATGGTGGTGGTGATGGTGTTAGTGGATATTATGTGGTCATTTTGTTCATATCAGCTAAACTACATTGTTTACTCTAACGCACCTAGAATTTGGCTCTGTCATTCTTTCAACTTTGTCGGGGACACTTGTTACACGCAGTTTAGTCTGTTTTTTGTCTCCTTCACACACACACACACACACACACTATATATATACAGTATATATATAACTCGATTATAAACACTAGGAAATTATAAAGGTTAAATAATATAGTAACAGCAGAAGATGGTATATGATATAATAACAGTAATGGTGATGATGGGGGTAATGAGGGCAGTAATTAGGAGAGACAGTATATGCAGGTGATTGGTATATTGGTACATTCAATTTTCTAACCGACAGAATCTCACTGACTCCCATATATTTTTTAATTATGTAAATATTCCCACTTCCCCTAGTATTGACATTCTCGGTGTAACATTAACTACTAACTTGAGCTGGACACATTATGTTAGAAGCATTGCTAAGAATACCTCTAAAAAACTGGGACTCCTGTACAGAGTTCGAGAATTCTTCACTGACGAGCAGTTGGCCGTAATATATTAAAGTCATGTGCGTTCTCAGATGGATTACTGTTCACCTCTGTGGAGTGGAAGTGGAGTGGTTGCTTTGAGGCAGTTGGACAAAATTCAAAATAAAGCTATTAGATTAATCAATAACCCTGCAATCACACAGGACCTTCCTACATTATCCATACGAAGAAACGTTGCATCCCTTGCATTATTCTACAGATATTTTCACAGCAATTGTTCCGAGGAACTTGCTTCAATTGTGCCGCCTCTCCACATCTTTCTCCGTAGAACTAGGGCAGCTGAGAACGCCCATGAATTTACACTTTCTCCTCCACAATGCAGAACTTCTGCGTATCAAAATTCATTTATCCCCAGAGATACTACTCTTTGGAATTCACTTCCCTCGAATTGCTTTCCACAAACTTACAATCTACAAATGTTTAAATCCAGTTGTTACAAACATTTTATGAATGGAGGATGCCTTTAGGCACATGGAGCTTTTTGTTTTATCTGTGTTTTTCCTTCCTCCGTTCATTGTCTCTTTAAAAAAATATATATATATATATATATATCGCAGCCAGACTCACTCCATACTAACAATAACAGTCTTAACCCTTTGAGTACCAGCGACGTGCGTTATATATCATTTTAGCGCTATTTAGAAGATATTATGCAGCTTAGGAAGGAGCAGTGGGAGTTAAAAGGGTTGGTTGAGATAGTTTGAAGTCTTAGTATTGCTAGAGGTCCTTCTAAAGCTAAATAAAATCGTCTTATAGTTGCCAGAATATAGTGAAAATGACGTCCCTGGTATTGTATGGGGTAACCCTTTGAAGCTCTGACGCGTTTTAGCAGTTTATTTTGGCTATCATTAGACGATTTCATGCAGCTTAGGAAGTATCTGTGGGTATTAAAAGGGTAAATACTATCTCAATCAACCTTTTGACTTCCATATACTGTTGCTAATCTTGATAAAATCGTCTAATAGTAGCCAGAAACAGAACAGAAACGCGTATTGGAGCTTGAAAGGGTTAAACAGCCGCCACGCGAGGGTACTATACCATGTTCCAAATAGGTAGGCTAGAAATTGTGAACCCTGACCTCTATAATACAAAAAAAAAAAAAAAAAAAAAAAAAAAATTGTGAACCCTGACCTCTATAATACAAAAAACAAAACAAAAAACAAGTGTGGGTGCCAATGGGTTGTCAATTTCCACACCTATTGCCTGGATGACTCTTCCCAAAGGATATAATTATTACCTCGATTACTGCAGCCGTTTGTGAGTTAGAGATGTTAGTGTTCCGGGAGGCCGCCTTAGCAAGACTGGCAATATGGTCCTTCCAAGAGAGAGCAGAAGAAAAAGAGACACCGAGAATACCTTGCTATCCTTGTATAAGATGGGTATATGACCATCAATATACCATTAAATGAAGTAGACTATTATGGACACTTCATATGCCCTTTTCATACCAATAATCTCTTAGAGGGTAGTCATATTGAGAACCATATAAATATATGATGGACAGTAAACTTCTAAAATTCACAAGTACAGACATTTATATTTCAAGGTAAAAAAAAAAAAAAAAAAAACGCGGGAAACGTAGCAATAGGTCGCCTATTTTGCACATACAGTACTTACGCTCACACAGACACGCATATACGCGATCATATAACCACCCATGAACACATACACATGGCCCCCTTACATATACACACACACACATACATGAACGCATACCCACTCACACACATACGCATGATCCCTCAAATACACACACATAATTATACACACATACGCGCACACAGGCACATATTCATACACACAAATACCCCCCTTCCCTCCCTCCAAGCACTGACACATACATGAACACACACACCACACACACGTATGCACCTGAACTGATAAATAATAACTTCTCTACCATATGCCAGACCCTCCCCAAACTAGACCGCACCAACCTCCCTGCCTTCCTCCCATCCCATTCCCCCCCAGTAACTGTTCAAGAATATGAAGTGGCCAAAAAGCTTTCCAGTTTCAAATAAAAAAGATCAACAACTCCAGTAGACCTACCCATGAAAATATACAAAGAATTTTCGGTTGAATTTGCCACCCCCCTTTGCTCGATAATTAATGCCTCCTTAAGGCAAAGTAAATGCCCTGCAGACTGGAAAACTTCATACGTCACTCCAATTCCCAAAACCCCCTCCCCACATTCTCTTAATGAACTCAGACCAGTTGCCATAACGCCCATCCCTAGTCTAATCTGTGAGGACTTTGTATTCACCTGGGCTTACTCACAAATCCGTCACTTAATAGATCCCCAACAGTTTGGCAACGTAAAAACCTCCTCCACCACTCACTGTCTTATTAGCTTCCTAGATTATATTTACACAAATCTTGAGAAGAGAAAGACTTCCCTCGCTCTTGCCTTTATTGACTTTAGGAAAGCATTTGACCTTGTTGACCACACCATCATCATCAACAAGGCCATAAAGTTGGGGCTACATCCTACCCTGGTTGCGTGGTTGACCGACTTCCTTAGTGACAGAAGGCAAGCAGTGCGATATCAAGGCTTCATCTCCACCTTCCTAGACATCACATGTGGAGTCCCACAGGGCACAAAATGGGGCCTCTATTGTCCCTCATCTTGATTAATGATGCCCTAAAGGACACTCCATTCCACTGGAAGTAAGTGGACGACTCGACAGTCGGCATTACTGTCGATAACACCTCCCCTAACTATGACCCCCTACAAGACATCCTCGACCGTCTTCAAGCCTGGACCACAGTCAATCATGTGACCATCAATCATGACAAGACAGTGGTCATGCACATCAACACCTCCGTTACCGACCTTCCTCCGCCCCACTGTCACAATTGGTCCTCATCCCCTTCAGCTTGTTGAGTCCACCAAACTCCTCGGAATCACTGTGGACAACAAGCTGAACTGGAAGAAACATGTGTCTACCACAGTCAGGACCGCCACATACAAGTTGTTAATGCTAAGGCGGCTGAGATCACTGGGGGCGCCGGAGAATGAGCTGAAGAGTATATATAACATCTTCATACTCCCTAAGCTCACCTACGCCTCTCCCTCTCCCGCCTGGTCCTCCTCTCTAACCCTGACACAACAACGTCAATTGGAGAGAGTGCAGAAGAGGGCATGCAGGATCATCCTGGGTGGCACATACCCAGGGTACGAGGAAGCTCTCACCACCCTTAGCATACCTGCACTTTCAACCCACCACTACAACACACTCAAGCAGTTTGCATCTAAGCTACTTGTTCACCCACGACACAGAAACTTACTTCCACCAGATGCCCCTAGACCAACATGTGCAGCTCGACACTTCAACACACTCCAACCAATAAGGGCAAGAACTGACAGATACAAAAATAGTCCTATCCCAACCATTGTAAATATTATTAATAATGTGTAATGCCGGCCTGTCACACCATATATACGCGCCCTCCATTAATAATGTATGCATAAGTGTGTGTGCGTGTGTGTATTAGAATATATGTATGTATTTGCTTGAGTTTGTTTATATATGTATATGTGCATTTATGTATGTACAGTATATGTGTGTGTATGTGTGCGTGTGTGTGTATGTATGTATGCGTTAATTATCTATATATGTATGTGTCTATAGTGTATACTGTTTGTGGTTCGAGGCTCGAGACCGGCTGAGAGTATTCTATCACACACACACACACACACACACACACACAAACAAACAAACAAACAAACACACACACACACACACACTAACACACCTACACTGAAGAATGTCCCATATACTATAATTCCCCCCAGCTGTCTCTCCTTATTTTATATTCTTCTTTTGTTCTCTACCGAGGATTACCTCCCATTGTAGTAGGCTTTACCTGACCCTACCTGTACGGACCCGTAGGCCATTTCGCCTTAACCCTTTTCAAACTCCTCATTTGATCTCTTCCGACGTTTGACATTCCATTCTAATTGGCTTTACCTGACCTACAGTCCGTTGCCCCATTAACCCTTTTCCAATTCCCTCATTTAATCTCTCCCAAGGATTTAACTCCCATTATTAGCCTCACCTGACCCTACCAGAACAGTTTTTGTATGTATGTATGTTTGTTTGCATACGTGAGCGTTTATCTATACTGGCATGTGCACACTTACTGCATGTTCTTATGTTCTTATATATGTATGTATATATATGAGTATTTATGTGTGTATGTATGCGTATATATGTATGTTCTGTATATATATGAGTAAAATAAATGTGTACTGTATATGCACTGTAAATCACTTACTCTCATGGTTAATTTATGATAATTTGCATTTTGCACTAGCATAATTATTGTATTAATTTCTTGTTTTAATGTAAAGTATATTATACTCACCCATTGTAAACTGAGCTTACCATTTTCATATCTGTACATCTCATGTTCATCCACTAATTGTAAAATGTGTATTTTCAGCTCATGAGGCTGCCATTCTTTAATAAACCGTTTATTATTATTATTATTATTATTATTATTATTATTATATACACGCATACACCTACAGGCACATATCCATACACACAAATAATGCATACACATATAATCCCTCAAACAAACACACACATACACAAAAAACACATACAGTACATATGCATTCACACGTACACAAAATTATAAGAATAAAATAAAATACGTACCCCCCCCCCCCACCCCACCCCCCCACACACACACACGTTTATCACCATCCAGGTGTCGATTTCTTCCTGGCGAGCGATAGCGAGCCAGCATTGTATGGAGAAATCCGGCTTCACCAGAGACATTTTTCTATCGAAAAATGTACAAATTTAGCTTGCTGTCAAAACAAAAATATATATATTGACACCTGGATGGGGGTAAACGTCTTACAACAGTAGGCTGAATGGGGCCGAATAGATACAAGCCAAAGAGAGAGAGGGAGAGAAAGAGAGAAAAAAAAAGCGAGGTGGGCTCCCTTAATAGTATTAACCAAAGCAGTGGTAGTAGTGGTGGTGGTGGTGGTGGTGGTAGTGGTGGTGGTGGTATATGCGCTATCAAACACGCTACAAGAAAATATATTGTTAGTACTATGAGTAGCTGGTTATGACGAACACATACATGTATTCCTTCTAAGAAACCGTTAATTCTTCTCCAATGGTGGTAAGACTTTTCTACTTATTGTCACCATTCGTTAGTCTATTATGTAACAGTGATATCGAACACACGTATTTATCTATCTATCTATTGCCTGACGCCGTGATCCCCGAAGGGGTGGCCACGAACGAACCGCCCCCATGCACCTCTGTCCCCAGTCAGTCGACGCCCCTCCCCCCAACCAGCACCGCCTTCGTTCATGTACTTCCTCACTCCATCCTTCCACCTCTCATTCAGTCTACCTCTCCCTCTCTGTCCCTCCACCTCGCTCTCGTACACCCTCTTAGTCATTTTCTCGCTTTCCATACGTTCCATATGGCCGAACCATCTCAAGTTGTTCCTTTTCACACTTTCCAGCACATCTACCTCCACACCACACCTCATTCTTACTTCCTCATTAGTCTGTCTATCCCTCCATGTAACTCCGCACGCACTCCTTAAGTAATTAATGTCCACTGCTCTCACTCTTGGTTTGAGTCTCTCAACCAACGTCCATGCTTCGCTTGAGAGTAACGTTTCACTCTTGGGTTGGAGAGTTGCACAGAATAGGGGTGGGATTGAGTTGCAAGACGGGTACCACGTGCCCTACATAAAGGAGGTGGTATACACTGGGAAAGCTCTGAGGAACACTGATTATTATAGTAGCGATAGAATAGCGAGAGAGATGCAATATTGCGGCGGAGAGAGAGAGATTGCAGAGAGTTGGTGAGTGGACGGGAGTTAATGATACGAAAGGCCTTCCTTTCAACTTTGTCTAGGAGAGCGGTGTGAGAGGAACCTCCCCACACATGTGAACAATACTCAATACAAGGACGCACTATGCCCCTGTAGCCTACAGAGCAAAAAGCTGTGCAGGGGAAAAGAACCCCCTAAGGCGGTTGAGCACACCCAGCTTCTGGGAGGCTGCCTTAGCAAGACTGGTAATATGCATTAAACCACCTACTGGAGTATGCACATTACGGGGACACTGACTGCATTTTTGGCCTATAAACTCTCATGCATTCATAAATTCTTAGTTTCCTCGCTAGACATCCCTCAAACTTAGAAAAACATCCCCTAGACCCCCCCTCAAGATAAATTTGTACATTTTTCGGTAGAAAATTTTTCCGGCCAAAGGCCGGTTCCTCTTACAAATGCAGGCTTGCTATTACTCGCCATGAAAAAATCGACCCCTAAATGGCACGAAAGGTTTTAATATTGGCAAAGAAATGTGGCAAAAGATCTGAATATCGCCAAACTAATGGGGCGAATGTCTTGAAATCTCATAAATAATAGGGCTAAACATGAGGGAGGAGGAGGACTCGAAAAACCAACTGCCTCCCCTTAATGTGGGCTACTGTACACTCATGGACAAAAATAGATCCCCCCCCTTAACCCCTTGAGGATTATGAGGCGATTTGACAGTTTATTCTGGCTATTGTTAGACGATTTCATGCAGTTTAGGAAGGATCTGTGGGTTTGGTGAGAGGCTAAAGACTGTCTCAATTGACCCTCGAACTTCCACAGACCCTTCCTAAGCTAAATAAAATCGTCTTATGATAGCCAGAATGAACCGCCAAAATGCACCATGATTCTCAAAGGATGGGCGTATTTATTTGCTCATTTATATATATATATATATATATATATATATATATATATATTATATATATATATATATAGTATATATATATATATATATATATATATATATAAATATAATATATATATATATATATATATATATAATATATATATATATATATATATATATATATATATATATATATATATATATTTTTTTTTTATCACATTTCTCTTTTTGTTTTTTAGTTTCCTCCTTACACCTCCATAATCATTCCCCTTGATCAGAACATATAATTACAAATACCCCCGGCCCGTATTATTCCTAGACAAGGCGGTAATTTCTATAGTTTGGTCGTATTCCTAGCCAGTTAATAATTATATGCTAGGTGTTGTAGTCAAGGGGTTAAACGGACAGTGGTTATTGTTTTGGCTCTATTTATTTATATATTAACTTATTTTTAGTTGCCTCGCTATGCCTTCAACAACCTTAAACAAAACATCCTCAACATCCCCCTTCTAGATAAATTTGTAAGATTTTCGGTAGAAAAATGTGCTGACAGGCTCCTATCGCCTGTCAGGAAAAAAATTGGTAGCTAAATAGCACGAAAGATCTTAATATTGATAGATAAATGGGGCGAAAGGTCTTAATATCGACAAACTAATTGGTCCAACGTCTTAAAATTTCAAAACTAATGAGGATAAACATGAGGAAGAAGGGGGTCTATAAAAACCACACATCCCCCCCCCTTAAATATGATATGCTCTTTGTTGTAGTCAAGGGGTTAAACCGGAGTAATTATGTTGGAAGTTTTGAATGAATACAAGAAGGAATAAAAAACACAAAAGTCAAAATGCATGAAAAGTAACATGAAATAGCGTTGTTTTGGCCATGGTATCACTATCACTATCACTTCCAAAAATATAATTCGAATTATAAACCATAATTCTATCCCTATACATATGCAATAATAAAGATGACAAGTATTGGACTCGGCTTTTGTTTGACACCCTGGTTGTAGTTGTAATGAAAAGTACTATACTATTTGTCCAGTACTATTGGTCTAACTGGTAGAGTGACTGCCTCATAGCCCAAGGGTCCCAGGTTCAACTCCCACTCAGGGCAAGTTTTCGGGAGGCTCTGGCAACAACCAGGGAAAAAAAAATAAAAAAATTGGGGTAATCGTCTCCGATAACCTGAAGCCCGGAACGCATGTGGCTAAATCAGCTGCCATGGTGAATTCCATGCTGGGTAGAATAAGGAACACATTTATGTACATGGATGCGGATATGTTCCTGGCCTTGTACAAAACCCTTATCAGACCCTTAATGGAATATGCTGTCCAGGCCTGGTCTCCCCAGAACAGGGTAGATATAGACAAGCTGGAGAAGGTCCAGCAACGAGCCACAAAGCTAGTCCCGGAGTTAAGACACCAAATCGCCACTAGAGGACACAGTTTCAAGCTCCAGAAACCACATCACAGGACATCGAAAAGGAACAACTTCTTTGACGCCAGAGTGGTAAATAAATGGAACAGACTTCCAGCAAATGTAGTTGCCAGTACTAGTATTAATGTTTTCAAAATGAGTTACGACAACTACCTTAAAGAATCCCTGAGAAGAGGCAACCCTATGAGCACAGCTCCCTATAGCCTCTTATCCATCACTAAAGGTAAGCAATCTACCACGAGACCAGAAAGGCTTCTCACTTAGGCTGGCAGCTCAAGCATAATTATACTTCTGCATCTAGTTTTCCATTTAAGCTATTGCCACATTTTAACTGGCCCTACATCGTGAGAGAAGAAGACTAGAGAAAGTAAAGGGGAAAAATACCAGAGGAAATGTAGGAGAAAACTACCAGAGGAAATGTAGGAGAAAAATACCAGAGAAAATGTAGAAGATCAGAGCAAGTGTAGGAGAAAAATACCAGAGGAAGTGTAGGAGAAGACCAGAGAAAGTGTAGAAGACGACCAGAGGAAGTGTAGGAGAAGAATACCAGAGGAAGTGTAGGAAAAACCAGAGAAAGTGTAGAAGACGACCAGAGGAAGTGTGGGAGAAGACCAGAGAAAATGTAGAAGACCAGAGGAAGTGTAGAAGACCAGAGATAATGTAGGAGAAGACCAGAGGAAGTGTAGAAGAAGAAGACCAGATGAAGAGAGGGAGAAGACCAGAGGGAGTGTGGGAGAAAATAACAATACTACTACTACTACTACTAATACTAATAATAATAATAATAATAATGACAATAATAATAATAATAGTAATAATAATAATGATAATAATAATGTTTATTCAAGTTAGCATTTTACAATGTTGGTACAACATATGTTTCAAATATGACATGTATCCAGCTTTGCACAATTCCAACTAAGGGTAACCCAATAAGGCTGTTACTCTGCACGTTAGCCGTATTTCCATTGGGGTCCTTGAGGGGGGACCAGAGGAAGTGTGGGAGAAGAAAACCAGAGGAAGTGTGGGAGAAGAAGACCAGAGGAAGTGTGGGAGAAGAAGGCCAGAGGAAGTGTGGGAGAAGAAGTGTAGGAGAAGAAGACCAGAGGAAGTGCTATAGGAGAAGACCAGATGAAGTGTAGGAGAAGACCAGAGGAAGTGTGGGCTGGAGAAGAAGGCCAGAGGAAGTGTGGGAGAAGAAGACCAGAGGAAGTGTAGGAGAATAAGACCAGATGAAGTGTAGAAGACCAGAGGAAGTGTGGGAGATGAAGGCCAGAGGAAGTGTGGGAGAAGAAGACAAGAGGAAGTGTAGAAGAAGACCAGATGAAGTGTAGAAGAAAACCAGATTAAGTGTAGAAGACCAGAGGAAGTGTAGGAGAAGAAGATCAGAGGAAGTGTAGAAGACCAGAGGAAGTGTAGAAGACCAGAGGAAGTGTAGGAGCTAGAAGACCAGAGGAAGTGTAGGAGAAGAATACCAGAGGAAGTATAGGAGAAGACTAGAGGAAGTGTAGGAGAAGACCAGAGGAAGTGTAGAAGACCAGAGGAAGTGTAGAAGACCAGAGGAAGTGTAGAAGACCAGAGAAAGTGTAGAAGACCAGATTGAGTGTAGAAGATCAGAAGAAGTGTGGGAGAAGAAGACCAGATCGGGAAGTGTGGGAGAAGACCAGAGGAAGTGTGGGAGAAGAAAACCAGGGGAATTGTAGAAGACCAGAGGAAGTGTAGAAGACCAGAGGAAGTGTGGGAGAAGACCAGAGTAAGTGTGGGAGAAGAAAACCAGAGGAAGTGTAGAAGACCAGAGGAAGTGTAGAAGACCAGAGGAAGTGTGGGAGAAGACCAGAGGAAATGTGGGAGAAGAAGACCAGAGGAAGTGTGGGAGAAGAAGACCAGAGGAAGTGTAGGAGAAGACCAGAGGAAGTGTAGAAGACTAGAAGTGTGGGAGAAGAAGACCAGAGGAAGTGTAGAAGACCAGAGGAAGTGTTGGAGAAGAAGACCAGAGGACGTGTGGGAGAAGACCAGAGGAAGTGTAGGAGAAGAAGGCCAGAGGAAGTATGGAAGAAGAAGGCCAGAGGAAGTGTGGGAGAAGAAGACCAGAGGAAGTGTGGGAGAAAAAGGCCAGAGGAAGTATGGAAGAAGAAGGCCAGAAGAAGTGTACGTGGGAGAAGAAAACCAGAGGAAATGTGGAAGAAGGCCAGAGGAAGTGTGGGAGAAGAAGCCCAGAGGAAGTGTGGAAGAAGAAGGCCAGAGGAAGTGTGGGAGAAGAAGGCCAGAAGAAGTGTGGGCGAAGAAGGCCAGAGGAAGTGTGGGAGAAGGCCAGAGGAATTAAGTGTGGGAGATGAAGACCAGAAGAAGTGTGGGAGAAGACCAGAGGAAGTGTAAGAGAAGAAGGCCAGAGGAAGTGTGGGAGAAGAATTAGACCAGAGGAAGTGTAGGCTACTGGGAGAAGAAGACCAGAGGAAGTGTAGGAGAAGACCAGAGGAAGTGTAGGAGAAGACCAGAGTAAGTGTGGGAGAAGAATTAAGGCCAGAGGAAGTGTGGGAGAAGAAGGCCAGAGGAAGTGTGGGAGAAGACCAGAGGAAGTGTGGGAGAAGAAGGCCAGAGGAAGTGTGGGAGAAGGTCAGAGGAAGTGTGGGAGAAGAAAACCAGAGGAAGTGTGGGAGAAGAAAACCAAAGGAAGTGTGGGAGAAGAAAACCTGAGTTAGTGTAGAAGAAAACCAGAGGAATTAAGTGTGGGAGAAGAAGGCCAGAGGAAGTGTGGGAGAAGACCAGATCGAGGAAGCGTGGGAGAAGACCAGATCGAGGAAGTGTGGGAGAAGAATACCAGAGGAAGTGTGGGAGAAGACCAGAGGAAGTGTGGGAGAAGAAGACCAGTCGAGGAAGTATGGGAGAACACTGGAGAAAGTATACCCTACAGAAGACTGGAGAAAGTGTTGGGGAGGAAGACCAGAAGAAATGTAAGAGTAAACCAGTTAAATTGAGAGACGAAGAAAGCTCATATCAGAAGGGAGGAGAATATAACCAAAATAATCAAAAGAAAAGTATACCTAGCAGAGAAGACACAAGAGAAAAGGATAAGGAATAGCCTATATAAAAATAGTGAAGACCAAAACAGGGGCCGTTACATAAGGCTTATCCCTCAATAACGTGATTATCATACATCGCATCGCATTTGGGAACTGCTTCGGAGTTTGGAGTCAGCAACTTGTAAGATTTCCCAGTTTATAACCATTGTAATGCGGGAGTGTTGAGGATGGTTTGACTTTAGTGGTAGTTTAGTTTGCTTGACAGTTAATTGAATGCAGCTGTCAAAGCATTGGTACAGATTTGGCTGAGGTGGTTTGTGTTGAATGTAGGCTAGCAGAAGCAGACTAGCCTAGGCCTAGCCTTGCCTGCTCTGTAGGCTCCTGGCTTAGGCTATGATTTCCTCCATGCATCTCTAATTCTCTGTCCTGTCAGTCTCACTCTCACAGTCTGCATTAGGCTAGGGCGCTAGGCTACATTTTACCTTAGCCCTAGGCCTAGGCTATAGGCTAGCCATAGGTTAGGCCTAGGCCTACTGTTACTGTGGGTACTGTAGCCGATAATATTCAAGACCTCTTTCGCAGCCCTATTAGGCCTAGGCTATGCTAGAAATAATTTAGCCTAGGCTATTAGGGAAAATAGGGACCAATAGGCTAGACTTGCCATATTTTTCTCATTATAGGCTAGGCCTAGTCCGCTGTCCGCATGGAGGAATTTCGTTATCGACACTTGAAAAAACCCGATTAGGCCTAGGCCTAGGCCTAGGCTACACCGAAAAATAACACAAAAATAATGTCCCGAAAGACTCCCGAACGTAAACAAAGCATTGCACCTAATGAATCCTTCGACCTGGGTCCTCTTCTTCTTAAAGATGCGGTGAGTGCGATTCACCCAATAAATGGCTTGAACGTTACTCACAAAAACTATATTAGGCCTAGCCTATATTAGGCTAGGCCTAGGCTATTATATTACAGTATATTATATTAGGGTTAGGTTAGGTTAGGTTAATCTAATCTAATCTAATCTAATCTAATCTAATCTAATCTAATATAATCTAATCTAGCCTAATCTAATATAATGTATAACTATAATCTAATATAATATTTGGATAATAGGCTAGGCCTATTCAAGGACACTAGTGCGACGTTAATACGTTATCATCGTTATGAGAAACAATTTATTAGGGAAAATAGGCACCAATAGATTCGCCATATTTTTCTCCATATAGGCCTAGTCCGCATGGAGGATTTTCGTTAGGCCTATCAACAAATTGAAAAATAAATAATAATAATAATAATAAGCATGTTACTTATTTCTCATAAGCGCCAATTTTTCCGAAGAATTCACTAGCGCTCGGAAAGAGAAAGAAAAAAGAACAAAATCAAAGCATCAAAAGAAGGCTTATATACAACACACATTTAACAATCACTAGCAGTGGCAAAACAGCCTAAACTCTACCCACTACCCACTTCACAGACAAATACACCAACAATCTAAGTCAAAGCGGGGGTGTGGGAGCGGCAGCCCTCACCTATAATACTAGGATAGGTTAGGTAAGGTTGTTAGGTTAGGCTAATGTCCTTTCAAAGGGGTATAGGGTAGTAAACACTAGGATAGCCTATACCCGGTCAGAGGTAAGAAGAAGAAGAAGAAGAGTCCTGCAGTAGTCTCCTTGAATGCTACCAATATTTGTACATTTTGGAAGCGTGCAGAGGCCACAATTTCCCTTACCTACTGTAAAAGCGCGATTCACCCAATAAATGGCGCCATTTGACGGAGTATCTTCAGATTCATGAATAATGGGTAAGTTAATGCAAATCCTCCACTCAAACCATGAAAAACAACAATTAAACACTAGCCTAGCCTATATTCCTTGGAAAAAATATAAAGAAACTTGGTAAATAAGGCGGCTCTAGATGTCTTGAATGTTACCCTGTAGCCTATGCTACACAAAACCATATTGAGTGATTTAGCTTAGGCCCTAAATCGGTAAATTTCTATAATTGCACCTAGCCTATAGCCTAGGCCTAGGCTACGAGCTAAAAAAAATATTGTATTTAACAGGAAGGTACGACTATGACGAGGTAAGTCACCGTAAGTGATGTGGTAATTTGGTATAGCCTAGCCTAGGTGGCAATATGCGGAAATGGATTATAATATAAGGGCATTCTGCCCCCTCTGACAAAAGTCTTATCAATTTAGAATTCTAGATGTGACACAGATTTTACAATGTTTCAAAGAATCAAAGAGACATTGGCCTAACTTTACCTAATAATATACACATGGAAAATCGCAGAGGGTTTAGTACCAAACCTACATACTCCGATAGTCATGAAATTCAGTGATAGGAGAGGCTGGGAATGCGAAATCCCCCGGATGAATAACAGGGGTGCTATGGGCTCTCTGCGAGAGGGCTGGTTATCACACAGAGGCCCACGTCTCTTCAACAAACTCCCACGGCGAGTAAGAGACATGAGGGACGTCTTGTTAGACAGCTTCAAGAGAGCCCTGGCCCCTGGATGTCGAACTGCAAAAGGTGCCAGACGAGCCCATCCTCGCAAGGGAGCGAGCTGTCGCTTCAAACAGTCTACTACACCAAATCACCACCCATAACGAGGGGCGTCGCGCTCCTTGGTGCCGCTAGAAGAGTGGCGAACACATCATAAGGTAAGGTAACAACCTTACCTAACCTATCCTAGTATTATGGGTGGGGGCTGCCGCCCCCACACCCCCGATGGTTGGGTATAAGCCTAACAGTAGAAATCCAGTTGGGGTGGAGTCACTGGACTCACTGAGTCACTGCAGTGAGTAACCGTAGATTTTCGTAAGGGGGTCAGAGGGGGCGAATTGCCTTTAGGCCTATAATCCATTTCCGCATATTGCCACCTAGGCTATACCACATCACTTAGCTCGTCGTACCTTCCTGTTAAACACAATAATAATTTGTTTATCTCGTATAGGCTAGGTGCAATTATAGAATAATTCCCTTAAGTCGGACTGCCTTAGTGTTAGCCTAGGCCTAATAACTTTTCAAGCAACTGGGCGATTTGCAGTTTGCACGCTCTGGGTCATGACTGTTACATTTGTGTTTAGGCCTAATACTTTAATTTGACCGCTTTTGGGTTGAGGGGCTCACCCAACATGAGTCACAGCCTCGCAGGACTTATTGTGGTTAGGCCTATTATTTGGAAAAGGCTCGCATGCTAATGACCGATAGGCCTAGCCTTCATGCGTGTAGGCTAATGTTTAATTTGACCGTGTTTTTTTTTACCTAAATTATCCAACGGCCAGCTGTTATTTACTCTCTGCAGCTGCTGGCAATATAGCATAGGTGGCTAGGCCTATATGATGATGAAAAAAAGTCCTGTAGAAATAGCCTAGCCTAGGCCTAGGCTATATACTCACAGATACTCACAGAAGACTCCTGGAAGAGGCTATCAAGCCTGCTGCCTGTGTCTCCAGCTCTGGATCACTACTGTCTCTAGGTCTTATGGTCGGGTGGGCATTATTATATTGTCTGTACCGGTAGCCTATTGGTTCCGAATAATTAAATTTCTGTTTCTGATTCTTCCAGGCTTCGTCTAATTTCTTTTCAAAATCCATCACTGTCCTAGCATTCACAACCAACTCGGGGAGATTGTTCCACTTGTCTACAATCCGATGACAGAACGAGTACTTTCTAACATCCAGTCTTGGCCGTTGTTTGTAGAGCCTGTAGTTGTTACTGAGTCTGTTAACCCAATCAGGAGTCCCTCGCATACTGCCTCATCATATATCCCTCTTACCACCTTGAACGTTTCTATCATATCCCCTCTTGATCTTCTGTAAGCTAGAGTTGGAAGGTCTAACTTCTTCAGTCGTTCCGGGTATGGCAAGTCCCTCAAGGTTGGCACCAACTTGGTCGCTCTTCTCTGCACCGCCTCCACTGCCTCTCGATGTCCTGCTTCCTGAATGGGCACCATGCCTGGTTTGCATATTCAAGGTGTGGACGGACGAGTGCCACAAATAGTGCCTTGAAAATAGTCTCATCCAATGCTGTGAAGGTTCTCCTGATTATTCCCACTATCCTGTTACTCTTATTTATCTTGTCTGCCATATGATCCTTGAACTTCAACTCGCTGTCTATCAGGATTCCCAGGTCCTTTTCCATCTCCACATTATTTATGATAGATGACAACAAATCCTGTTGCGATCAAATTAGATCCGAGCGTAACGGTTGTGACTGCGAGTGTGCTGCGTGCGAAGCTTTTCCTATAGGCTAGGCAATTTAACCTTATTTTTTACCTTTATTTTCTAGCATCTCCGAATCGTAAATTTGTTTACATGTAGGCTAACCTGGATTAAAATTAAATACAGTAACTGTCGCATCTGATATGACTAATTGGTCAATATTAAGGAGACACCACAGCTATTTTAATATAATTTTTTTTTTGGGGGGGGCGGATTTTGGGAGGGGGGGGGATATGTTATTTTTTAGGTTTATAAGCTTTCAATAATAATTATTATTACCCGGTACTGGAAATTAGTATTTACCCATTGCCCATCAATGTTAAGACACGGACCCCGGTAGTGGAAAGGGCTAGCCTATGAAGAATAGGGAAATTGTTTGAAGTTATTAAAAGAAAAAAAGGCTCTGTCTTGACCGACTCACCCCCAGGACAAAAAAGGAAAAGTGGGGAATGGGCCTGAGTAAATACATACATAGCCTACATACATGTAAAAAATACCCATCAAACCCATTGAAATTGAGATGGTATTTTAAGTTTTATTCTAGCTGTCAGTGGACGATTTTATGCAATTTAGGAAGAAGATATGAGTCGAAGGTTAGTTACTAGTACCAGTACTGGATACTCAAGATCATATTACCCCTTCGGTTCATAGAGTTTCTTCCAAAACTGAATAAAATCGTGGGGAAGGATGTACTGTCCGGGAGTGGTAGTCAATAAGTTATAGGGGGGGTGATGGGGTATTATTGTATCCCACGGCAGTCAAAATAGACGGGAACGTGATCGCGAGTAGTGTAAACAACACAGGCTTTATGCCCGAATACTACATCCTTACCAAATCATGTAGGCTAGTGTTATCCAGAATAAATATAAAATTATGCCATTTTACTAAATTTCCATTTAAGTCACTGTAACAAGAGCACGCCCTAGCCCTGTTAATCAAGGGAGTGCTCGGCATTAAAAACTGCATCACTGACGGGTTACTGGTAATGGTAAATACAGTACGGTATTTCTACAGATTACAGGCATCAGGCAGCTATATGTAGTACCAACACAAAAATCTTGACCCCTTAACTTCTCATAACTCAAAAGGGCCTAGAGCAAACTGGCTGTAAATATCCACACCTATTTCCTGTTGGGCTCTTTCCAAATGATAGAAATGTCAGCTTGATTACTTTCATTAATTTTGAGCTATGAGAAGTTAGGGGTCAAGATTATTGTCAAGTTCGTTGGCGCTACCAATAGTGGATATTGGCTTCATACTAATTGAAGATCATCATCATCATCATCATCTCCGACACCTTGTTTCCCCCTGGGAAACCCCCACTAGAGGATGGCCATGACATAATTGAAGATATTGGGCTGCATTTGAAATTATTATTATTTTGATTACTGTATACTAATACAGTAATACAGTAGGCTAGTAATAGCTAAGGTACGGACAAGAGGCATTAAACACTATATTTTGATTACTGTATACTAATACAGTAATACAGTAGGCTAGTAATAGCTAAGGTACCGACAAGAGGCATTAAACACTATATTTTGATTACTGTATACTAATACAGTAATACAGTAGGCTAGTAATAGCTAAGGTACCGACAAGAGGCATTAAACACTATATTTGCACCTTATCTAAACAATTAATTGTCTTTATAGAAAATTCATATAAAGAAATTACACCTTTCCTTAGTATAGTCCTTATGTCAACAATCTGCATTACTGAATTGGTACTAAGCATTGTTATACACTTTTCAGGTTGCACACTGCTTCATGAGGACCTGTTAGCGTTACAACCCCATGCTTTCTACTCGTCCCTTAAGTCTCCTATATGAGGTCGCCATTGAGAGGTCTCAGGTATAAGTTAACCCTAACATCTCCATATCTATCCTGAGCAACTCCAGATTTACCTTGGGCTACTGAATGCAGATGTTTCCTGTAGTCTGTAGGTAAGAATTGTTAAAACAGAGGTACCAGTAAACTTATATGGCGATACAGTAAACTAAAACAAATTTGAACAATAATATTTTTTAAGTGTGTAAACTGTAGATAATTTTTTTTTAGTTTTTTTAAATTGTTTTAAGTGTAGATTCAAAACATCTGTTCAGTCTCAAGATACATGGTAAAACAATAATATTGTGTGGATGTTGTTTTAGAGTTATGGATTGTGCAGTATTTACTGCTACTGTGTCCTGTTTTAAAATTATATTTTATGATTGATACTATAGATTTATTAGTAGCACTGCTCTGTTGTTTTAATTGGTGTAATGACTAATTGGTATTGCTATGCTATTTACATTATGGCTTATGTTTGGTTATGTACCAGTACAGTATATATGTTTTATTGCTGATTATGTTATGCCATTTTAAAATTATATTGTATTAGGGTACAGTACTACTACGATATGTTATTTAGGAAATTCATATCCTACTGTGACAAGTGTATGGAGAGCTCAGTTATTTGCCAAAATGTGTTGCATATATTTTGTAACTTACCACTGTATTCCAATCGTATGGAGTTTCTCTACTGTACTTCACTTTCTTAATTTGATCCCGGGCTAAATTTTATCTATATATTCATGTACCGGTACCTGGTAAGTTATAATAACTCTTGACTTGTGATAGGTATGATTTGCTTAGAAAGGATTTTGGATTAACCTGATTGACTGTAGTGGTTATTTGTGATTTGTACTTGAATTACTGAAAACAGTGAAGAGCATGTATGAGGGTGCAATGGCAGCAGTGCAGTGCTTCATTATCACATCACTTAAAAATCTCTGAACCCACCCGAGAGAGGTGGCAAACTACCTGGACACTGCATGATTCCCATAGGGGCTAGGGGCTACTACTACTGTACATCAACAGTGGTGATGGGCTGGTCTATCAGAATGAGAGCTGAGCGATCTCTGCCATACCCACAACTTAATCTGACTGCTCCTTTTACTTATATATTATCTAGATCTCAAATGACGGCGTCTCTTCCGTGGATTGACCTCCCTACTGCCAATCTAGAGGTTGGCAGATTGGGAGCCAAAGTGTCACATTTTTCTTTTGCCCCTCAACTTTCCCTTCATAATTGCTGAGGGGCACAGGGCCTTGGGTGGGGCTTTGGTTTCCTGGGCGTTTCCGCACCCTCCTCACCTCCCCGTCTTGTAGTGGCTTCGGTCACTTGGGCTTTATTTGTGGTAAGCAGGGAGGGTTTTGTGGGGGCGCTCGGTTATGGCCTTGGCCTTGCTCAGGACCTTGGGGCTGCTCAGCCAGACAGCCTGGGGAACAAACAACAACAAAAACAACTACATCAACAACAATAGTTCTGATGAGTGATAATGAGTGGTAGTTGCAGGGTCTGGTCAATACTGTATGTTTGGAACCGTGTGTGAGAAATGGAACCTGAAGCTAAATGTGATGAAGAGTAAGATTATGATCTTTGAAAGGGATGCAGTATGATGAATAAAGATTGGAGTATGGAGGATGAATTGTGGGAGAGGGCATAGCAGGAGAAGTGGGTTGTAGGAATGCTGAAAGCAGTGACAAGGAATAGTGTTGTGAACATTTTTTTTTTTTTTTTTTTTTTTCTATATTCCAACTTACTTCCTCTCGGGCATAGGCTGAGAGCCTTAACATTCACCGCTTTACAATGAACAGTGAAGCCCGTGAGGTCTTGTTCCAGTCTAGGGAGTGAGACATGTGAAGCACGTAGAGTACAACAAGCACCTGCCATCTTGCCTTCACATGAGGCACGGTGCTCACTCATGGCCCGAAACGACCCCATCTCTGAAGCCACCTCGTTCCCATGCTTCACTGTCTCACCCCCTACACTCGGACTCTCACACTTACACACACACAACGCCACCTGTTGAGCAGATAACTCACCACTAAATTGGTGAGTGTACAATAGATATGGAAGTATAGAAGTCATTGCATGATAATGTGATAATCCAAACATTGATGTATGGGAATGAAGCAAGGACTTTGTTGGAGAGACATACATCATGAGTGAGAGGGGTGGAAATTAGTTGCTTGGGAGTGTGTGTGTGGAGATACATGAAGAGCTAGACAGACGAATGAGGAAGTACGAGAGCATTGTGGTGTGGATGTGGATGTACTGGAGAGTGTGAAAACTAACACATTGAGGTGGGTCGATCATGTGAAACGTATGGTGAGCAAGTTAATGACCAAGATAGTGTACAATAGTGAAGTGGAAGGGCAGAGAGGAAGAAGCAGACTTAGAGTAAGGTGGAGGGATAAGAGTTGAGAGGTATATGAGAGTGGTGATAGGTGGGAGGAGGGGTGCCGGTTGACAAAAGACATAGGTGCATTGAGACAATTAATTTGTGGCCATCCCTTCGGGGATCAAGGTGCTTGGCAATAGATATATAGGCTTAATGATATGCTAATGTTTTTTTTTTTAATCTATTTTAATATTTTAGTGTCATTTCTCACCATGTAAGCTATATTCTTCGACTTGAGATTCAGGAAAAACTAATCATATTGGTCAATATTGGTGGATTTTAGCATTGTCAAGATTCATTTCTAGATACTGTACTTTAAATTAAAATGTAAAACTTGCAAACTAAACAAACCAAAATTGGGACAAGGACAATATAAAGTCAAATTAAATTATCAAAATCGCTATGTGGAAACAACGCTTACTAAAATGAAAATTATTAAATAAAAGAACACAATCATGTTTTGTATGGGATACATACTCTAGATAATACATTTATGTACCAGTAATATTCTAAATATTTTTAAACCATTCAGTACCGGGGACATCCTTTGCATTATATTCTGGCAACTATGAGACAATTTTATTCAACTTACGAAGGATGTCTACACATAAAAACTACAGACTAAATCAATTATTCCTTTTAGCTACCATATATCCTTCCTAAGCTTCATAAAATTGTCTAAATGTAGCTGAAATAAAATAGACAAGACGTCGCCGTTACAGAAGCGGTTAATGTTAAGTGTTAGGAGACACTATAAATAATCTACTCCCACACTTCTTTCCTACAGTATATAGGTAAGTTGATAACACAAAACATGACTATGCTTTTGGTACTGCCAGGCCCTTATGGTAATGTTATTGATTTGATTGTCTAATTTTAGAGATTCAGTGCAATAATTATACAGTACTGTACTGTAGTCACACACTCTATTTCTGTGCAGGTAACCAAAGACAGGACACTAATTCAGTTACTGCAGAATATTGAGAGATACTCTACTATTTAGTACAGTTTAATAAAAGTACATTAGTCACACTTCCTTTTTTGCAGGTTACCAAGACAGAACCGAGATGGATAAAGACGATCTAATCTCACGGGGATTGGTGCAGGCGGTGATGGTGATGGGCAACGAACAGGCGTCAGGGGATGAGGAAGAAGACACCCGCCTCATCATTGACGAAGAGGACCAGTATGGGTGTATGGAAGACCTGCCGCACCTCACACGGCCCTCACAGTCATCCCTGCCACAATGCTCCAACACTGCCTCGGGAAGTACAACACAACGGCTTATCTCTATCAAAACTGAAGTGATTGAGAGTTTTGATGAAGATATTGATGCTCACATGTCTCTTGAAACTCCAATGCCTCTTACAGAACAGTTGCCAATGTCTCTGTCTATAAAGCAGGAAGTGTCCTTGAACAGTTCTGCTAATGCTGTGGATTCAAGTGAAACACAAAATAGTATGATTTTTGAAAAACCTATACCACTGCCTGAATCCGACTATATGAGCGACGATACAGAAGGTAGTTACTTATCAGATTCCTCTATACCCCCGACCAGCATGATACCTTGCCCCAAGTGCCCCAGAAAGTTTGCCCGTAAGATTAATCTGGCGGCGCACATGCGAGGTCACAAGAGTGGGATGAAATTCATATGTCACCATTGTGGGGAAGGATTTACGAAAAAGAGATTATACAGCTTCCACGTGTACAGTCATACTAACCAAATGTATGAGTGTTATGAGTGTGGCAGAAAGTTTGTGCATAAAAAGAGTTTATTAAGCCATCAGCGTGAGCACGAGTTGAAAAATATGGCCATTGAATCTGAAAGGAACCTAAATCCTTCAAAAAATGTAGAAGCGCGCAACCTGGCATCATCGTCTGGATTTTGGGCATTAAAGTGCACAAAATGTGGGAAAATAAGTAGTACTCAGCATGAATATGACAAGCACATGAATATGCTATGTAAAGATGACACAGACACATTGAATAAAGAAGAAATGTCTTGTAAAGATGAGTTTGACAACCAACTAGCTGCGATCCGGGAAGGAAACCGTCTAAAATATGGCAGAAAATTTATACGTAGGAAGTACGTAAAACCAAATCAAGGGAACAACCAGAAGCAAACATCGGGGAGTGGTTCAGTAAAAAGACGTGATCCATCAAAGGATTTTGAGCTCTGTAATTTAGCCACACCATTGGGATACTGGGCATTAAAGTGCAAAAAATGTGGATTGGTAACCAGTAGTCAGGATGATCTTGACAAACACATGAATATGCAGTGTAAAGTTGAAAGTGATACACTGGACGATGCGGAAGAAATGTCCTGCAGAGATGAGCTTGACTTCCACTTGGCTTCCATCCGTGCAGAAAAACCTCCAGAATGTGGGAAGTGCGGACAAAAATGTGATAGTTCCCGCGAGCTCTATGAACATGGCCTGGCCCACTGTGGGAAGCCAGTGTCCTGCCATGTATGTGATGAGGTGTTCATAAAAAAGGAGGAACTTGAATTACACATGGCTCTACATAACATACCAAACCGTTGCCCCACGTGCAATAGACTATTCGCATCGCGGATGAACCTTGCAAAACATTTTATTAAGTTCCCAAAGCATGACAAGGATGAAGCAGAAGTGGCAAGTCTAGTTGATAAATCTCTGAATAAGCAAAAGGGAGATATACCGGTAACCCCTCCAACTCTTGCAGATAAAAAGAATGATATATTTGTATGCCATAAGTGTGGGGAGGTATACTATGATAAACAGATACTCCTTGACCACCTCTCAATGCATTTCCAGTGTCGAAAGTGCAAAAAGACCTTCACGAACCAAAAGGCACTTGATCTTCACCTTCTCTTCCTTGGGGATAAGCAGATCATGTCCTGCTGTATCTGTGGAAACCTGCTGCATGGGAAGAAGGAGTTGGAGCGCCATTTGTCCAACCACGTGACTGCAGAATACCAGTCCACCAAGAACTCATCGGAATGGGAAGAGAAGACCTTGAAGATTCAGAAAATAATAGGTAATATGAATGAGGAAGTTTTTGCCTCGCTTCCATCGACACTCATAATTGAAGAGACTAATATCAACAAAATAGGCAAGAGTGTCACTAATTTTGCCTTTCCAGACAGTAAATCAGACAAAGACACTGAGTGGGAGGACCAGGCTGCAGTGATAAAACCTGTTGAGGGAGATGTAGATGAGGATATTGAAGAGCCCATTGCAATTCCGATAAGAATAGAAAAAATGTTAGGTGTCAAAATTAATATCAATACAAATAATATGCCCAATCACAGCATGAAAGAAGACCAGTTGAACGTAAACTCCGAAAGTAAGCAACGGACCAGGGGTAGCGAGAGTCCTGTGGTGGATATAAACAAGCAGGCTTTAATTCAGGTCCCTGCTAGACTGGATAAGAAAGCCAAGATTAACAAGGTGAAGGCCACAGGGAAGAACCTAAGTTGCTCCGTGTGCTCCAAGGTTGTCCGCCATCACCACAGCCTCCAAGACCAGATGAACCCAGACACCAAGGAAGACAAATCCGGTGACGACTACGTGCTTATATCCCGGCTTGTTAGTCCTCAGACCGTGAACCAAGAGAACTCCTACTGTGCTTGTAACAACAGTGCGGACAAGCTACTGGTCCGAGCAGCAGGAAACTCTCAGAAGAGACTAAGGGGTCAGGATGGGAAGGATAGTCCGGTGAAGTTAGTGAGTGGTAACCGAATCGGTTCTTATTTTTCAAGCGTGGTTCCTGGCCAGAGTGATATCGACGAATCGTGTGCCTCTATCTCTCAAAACAAAAATTGGATTGAGCTCGGAACTAAAGACACTTCTCCGTCGCTGGCCCAGTTCTATAGCGACGAAGGGGAAATTTCAGCCGAGCTCGAATCTGGGATTGTGATCAAGATTGGCCGCGAGGTGGGGCCTGATATGATCCAGTTGTACAAGAATGCTGAGGCTGACATGGAGAAAGCAAAGTCAGAATCAGAGAGATTGGTGTTAGAGAAGTCCCTGTTAGTTTCTAAAATTATTGTCCATAAACAGAAAAAGTCTAATTCCAAAACACTGGCGAAGAAGACCGTAGTGCCAGGTACTAAAAAGCTACCTGAGAAAGTCATTATTAAGAAAGAGCAAAAATCATCTGATATATTTATAAAAGAGGAATGGGATCTTGACTATTGATCTACAGTAGAGTGCATCAACCACTTCTCTCCAGTGTCATTTTATTTTTACTATGGCAAACATTACATGATTTTACTCCACTTAGAAAAGGTCGTCAATGAATCAAAGGGATACAAACTATTAACCATCCCCTGAACTCCCATCTATCCTTCCTAAGCTGAATGAAATAGTATAATAAAAGCCAGAAGAAAAGTGAGTAAATACTGTAAGCCCATATTACAGAACTGCTTGGGGGAAAATATTATAGGGTAAGACGGGTTAATTTCGCCAAATTGCTATTGTTTTTTGACGAATAGAAACTGACACAAATGGAATTTTGAATTTTTGTATTTTTTATCTATACAGTAAACCCTCGCTAACTCGGACTAATTGGGGGGAGACCACTTCCGAGAAGCTCGATTTTCCGAGATGTCCGAATTCCGACTTATGTCCGACTTAAGAGAGGGATAATTCCGAATTAGAAGAGGAAAGTCCGCATCAGAAAATTAAGATAATTTTTTTTTTTTTTTTCATGTGAAATTCATCATATTAATGACAAATACGAACCTTATTATGTTTTCAGGGACAGTACAGTACATAGTAATTAATATTAACACAATAATTAAAAGGCACAGGCTTCAATTCATCCTAAAATCACTTAAAACCGAGTGAGAGACCATTGTAAACCGGACACAAATCCCGTCCAACTCGGAAATTTCCGAGATATACAGGGACATTTCCGAGAGGCCGATACCATTCCAAGAAGTGCGGGTTTCCGACTAAAAAGAGTCTGAGTTAGCCGGGGTTTACTGTACATTCAGCCTTTCTGCTATAGATGCCCAAAAAACAAAACAAATATATAATGTTTTGGTCATGCTGCCGATTTAAAGAAAAAAAAGTTACTCTCGCGGCGAAATTACCCTGCCGGGCGGGGTAATTTCGCCGCGACCTATTTTACGCATCATATTGCTAGTAAACTAGATAATATATGATTAATGGCCAGACAAAACACTAGCGCACAGGTAAAACCAATGAAAAGATGCACAAACCCAAACTGCCACTAAACATGCCAATAGAAAAACGTTGCACGCGCACACACACACAACTGAACGGGGCGGGCAGAGATGCAGGTGTGTTACACGTGTAGGCCTAGGCACCACTGTGTCAAGTGCGGGTGTGGACGTGTCTAGTGCAGGTGTGGAGTTGTGGACATGTAGTGCGGGTGTGGACGTGTCTAAGTGCGGTTGTGGACGTATTTATTAGGCCTACGGGTGTGGACGTATTTAGTGCGGGTGTGGACGTGTCTTATGTGGGTGCGGCGTGTAGGGTGCTAGTGCAAAGTACCAGGCAGCAGCTGACGGCTACTGTCAACACTGTGTCACACGCACCACCACAGTGGACGCACCCACATACAAACACACCCACAAACGCCCCCACACACACCCGACCATACCGTCAGACGCGCCGCTAGCCCCGGCGGCAGGCCCCGCGAAACTGCAACACAACCTAAGCCAAACTAGCTCTACAACCTAAGCCAAACTAGCTATACAACCTAAGCCAAACTAGCTATACAACCTAAGCCAAACTGTAGCCGAATCCATGCAATAGTTTCGGAGATATCGGCGTTTGAATGAAAATTATTAGCGTCGCGGCGAACTTACCCCGTCTTACCCTAATGTAAAACTTGCAAAATAAACAAACATAAACTTGGATGAACACAGTAAAGAGACAATACAACTTATCAAAATCGTGTGGAAACAACGCTTAAGCAAAATAATAATCAGTCCAAAGTTATATTTTTGTAATGTATATAGTATGGATTGTTTTTTAACCCAGCAAGTGCGATAAGCCTTCCGGAAGGCTCAGTATTTAAGGGGAGATGGTTCACTTTTTGGCCGATTTTTGCATGTATTCATTATTTTTCTAGTTTCCTCCCTAGACCTCCATCAAATTTAATTAAAATGTAAAACTTGCAAACAAAGTCAAACCAAAACTGGGACAAAGAAAATATAAAGTCAAAACAACATATCAAAATCGCTATGTGGAAACAACGCTTACTAAAATAAAATTTTATGAAATGAAAGAACACAATCCACCACATAGGGTGCACATCACATCCATTAGATCCCCCTTCTAGATTAATTTGTACATTTTTCGGTAGAAAAATATCCCGGCCAAAGGCCGGTTCTTACAATATTACAGGCTCACTATCGTTCGCCAGGGAAAAAATAGACACCTAAATAGCACGAAAGGTCTAAATATTGATGAAGAAATGGGGCGAAAGATCTTAAAATCAACTAACTAATGGGGCAAACATCTTAACATCTGAAAACTAATGGGGCTAAACATGAGGGAGAAAGTGGTCCAGAAAACTGGCCCATGTCCCCTTAAACATGTACATGTACAAAGAACCCTTCAAATGCTGTGCCAGTCAAAATTGGATGACACATAGAAAGTAGTAGTATCTCCATATACCACATCCTCCACTCCTCCCCCCCCCCCCTTTACACCCCTCCTCCCTCCCTCAAACCAGCCTTATGTGAGAAATAAAAGACCAGATTATTATTATTATTATTATGAGGGCTGCTGAAAAATAGCTCCTCCCTCCCTCCCTCAACTTGATCTTTTATTTTGCCTTTAGCAGTCCATTAGTTAAATAGAAAGAAAACAAATGAGTGTAGAGTAGACTAGCCATTTTTCGTGTCTTGGTCCAACTAGTTCGCTATACAGTACTGTATTTATAAACACAATAACTAAAAATTGAATATAGTTAGAGTAATCTATTTCTAGTACCATTATGTACAGGTCTCCCTCGATTTACGATTAGGTCACATTCCTGAAAACTCGATCTTAAATAGCAAACCCTAAAATGAATGGGGTAAATGGGGATGTGTTCTTGGACTAACCAAAACACGAACCCCTAAAAACCGATAATGATATTGTAAATCGGATAGTGAGGGTTACCTGTACCTTAATATATTTTGATACTTTACTAATTTTGGGGGGCTATATTTTGATTTAATTTGTGTATGGATTTACTTAGACAATTTCCTTCTATCTTTTGTTTCACCCTTCAGCACTAGCCCCAGCACTCTAAGGAATGGTGTAGGTGAAGGGGTGTGTATTTGTGAGTGTAACAGAGAGTGTAAGTGTGGTTATGGGTGCATAGATAATTGTTGGACCACTGCAAACAAATTGGCTATCTACCCAAACCGGTAAGAAATGGCCTAGAATGGAAGTTATTTTTTACACACTCACAAAACCACAAACATCATTCACAACATAATGTAAGTACAATATTTTTTAACTAAATGCTGTTTTCTGCCTGGGTGAGGTTGCAGAAAGAAATAAGACAAGACAAAATAATAAAGGGTTTAATGAATAACAAACTCAAAAGGTCATTCGCATACTTTCGATCACATTCGCACTTTCTTGCCGTTTGTAATAACAATTACCTAAACAATTTTTCCTGTAGTGTGGTGATGACGTCCATATCAGATTGCCAATGTTTTCTAATTCTTCAAATTTTTGTTTCAGATATGCGGTGACTATAGGTAGCGCCAGCAAACTTGACAATAATCTTGACCCTTTAACATCTTATAACTCGAAATGAATGAAAGCAATTGGGCTGACGTTTCCACCAGTAAATAGGTGTGGATATTTACAGCCAGTTTGCTCCAGGCCCTTTTGAGTTACAGAGAGGTCAGGGATCAAGATTATTGTCAAGTTCGTTGGCGCTACCTATAGTAACTAGTAATTGATTCATTTCAAAAGAGTGTCAAGTTTGTCTCCCTCTCTAGCATTTACACTTATTATCAGCAAGGTTTTTGGCAAACTATTAATTTTGGCTGTACAGTACTCTTACCACTAAACTCAGTAAATAGTTTACAGTACCAGTAGTGTATGTATTTTATGTAATATTGATAACATTGAATTTGCTACTGCAATAATGTTGCCAATTGTTATAGTTTCTCATCAATCATTAGCCCCTTCAATTAGACCACAATATCTTCTCTTTATCTTCTCTTTTTAAAAATGACTTTGCCAGATGATTTTATTTGCCTTTGCAAGGACCTCTACAAATCAGAGGGTTGAATACTATTTCAATTACAGGTAATTACTTTCATAATTATTTGGCTTTGGAAGGACCTCCTCTATATATCAAAGAGTTGGACTATTTCAATTAACCCTCTAACTTCTAGATGAATAAAATCATCTTTAGTTAGCAAGAATATAGCACAATTTGACATCATCTGATAGAAATGATTAAAGTAACCATAATGGATCTGAATACAAAGTTCCTTATAAAGGGTGCCTGAACAACAACAACCAGTAGCTCTCAACCAGTGCCAACTTAACCAATACTGTTAGTTTAGGTGCCACTTCTGCAGTTGCCGATTGTGTATGACTTGAGTCGCTGAGCCTGATCTTGTAATTGTAGCATTCTAACATGTACTAGCAAGTTCCCCTAGATGAACTGGTGCTTTTGAGAAATGAAAGACCAGATTATTATCTATATCATTAGTTATATCAGGTTAGTACTTTGTATTGGCACTGTTAGGTTAGGGCTCTAGGCTGACACTGGGTTAGTTATTCATATTTGCTTTCACCAACTAATTTACAAATAAACCTAACATATCAATTCAATGACAGTAATGAATACATGTGGTACTCCAAGGACTCGAACCTAGGATACTCACGCTGAAGTTCCGCACACTAAGCACTAGGCTATCAAGACTTAGTGCTGGTTGAGATTTACTGGTTGTTGTAGTATCCACAAGATGCCCTTTATGGGAATCCCGCGGAATCCAGGTAGTTCGTCGCCTCTCTATGGTTGTAATTGAGATTTCTATTCTATTCTATATACTCAGGCCCCAATCCCCACTTTTTTTTTTTTTTTTTTCCCCTTTTCCTTTTTTTTTGGGGGGGGGGGGTGACCAACTCAAGATAGAGCCAGAATAGGGACAACACAACATAAACTTGAGATTTACTGGTTGAAATGGTTGAGTTGTCCGTAAATCCTTAGCAAGGAATTCCGGTGATTATAATGTAAAACTTGCAAAATAAACAAACTAAAACTGGGACGACACAAGCTAAATGCAAAAGAACTGCTCAAAATCGCTATGTGGAAACAACGCTTAATATAGTAAAATTTTGAAATAAAAGAACACAATCCACCACATAGGGTGTACACAACTACATGAGCAAGTCAATTTGTTTCGCAAGTAAACTGATCGCACATATAGCAATGTACCTCATCATGTTCAAGGAATTAATCAATTTGGGAAGTCTGGGACGTTCTGGTAAATTTTACTAAATTATGTAGACTGTTAGCGATACAATTATAATCATGATTTTAGTGTTCTTGAAGTTAGGGGCCGACCCTGTGTCATAGAAAACGGCTATTGCTACCACACTGTAACACCTTAATCCCTTCAGTACAGAGGATGTCTTTTTGTTATACATTAGCTATATTTATACTATTTTATACAGTTCTGGAATTATACAATTTATACAGTGTGGTAGTTTAAAGGGTGAATTGCGATGCTTGGAAGCCTTTCAACTGTTTCATGTCCTTAGGCTGAATAAACCCCCCTCCCC
Source organism: Paralithodes platypus (assembly GCA_032716605.1). NCBI lineage: Eukaryota > Metazoa > Arthropoda > Malacostraca > Decapoda > Lithodidae > Paralithodes > Paralithodes platypus. Next base: position 2,552,037 of record CM064485.1, on the reverse strand, counting down.
CAATAATTGCTAAAAAATAATAAAGAGTACGACCCGGTAGTGAAAGGGTTAATCCTAAATAGTTTTAAATTTAATTAAGTTCACTAATCACATGCAAGCATATGTAAACTCTTATGGCATATATTATTCTTCAACTACATATTTAATTTAAAAATTTCAGAGGCTGTTCTCAGTACCCAGTGTCTCTCTTACCTATTTCTTATTATTTCAATATCCACCTTTCTATTTTGTTGCTACTGAATTAAGTTTATGTCAAACGTACATAAGAGCAGAAAATCAGAGCACAGAAGCACAGGTGGGAGTGACGAGAGGACTACAAACTACCAATTTTTGAACATTTGTTCATGTATAACTGCATTTCATGATCAGGCTGAAAATCTTGCGAACTATCAAATGAGTGAATGTCAAGTGCGCAAATCTCAAAGAATCTACTGTAAAAGCTAATGTGAATACTGTCAAGGTAATAGTGTGACCATCAGGGTGTCAAGCTGGGACAATTGAGAATGACTCCCCGTCTTGATTAAAGGGGGGTGGTGGGGGGTTTCTGGATCCCCTTCTCCCTCTTGCTTAGCCCCATAATGTTTGAGAATTTAAGACGTTCTACTCATTAGTTTGTCGATTTTAAGGACTTTTGTGCTATTAGGGTGTAATTTTTTTCCTGGCCAGCAATAGGGAGCCTGCAATTTTGGAGGAAAGGCCGAGGCATTTTCTGTCGAAAAGTGCAAACATTTATCTCGAAGCAGGTCTTGAGGGTATTATTTTAAGCGTGATAGATAAGTAATTAAATTGTAAAACTTGCAAAATAAACAAACCAAAACTGGGACGAAACATTATAAAGGCAAAAGAACTAATCAAAATCGCTATGTGGAAATAACGATTTAGCAAAATAAAATTATGAAATATAAGAACACAATCCACCACATAGGGTGTACATTACTACAGTACATGAGCAAGTTAATCTGTTTCTCAAGCAAACTAATCGCACACATAATAACGCACTATCGTCACGTTCAAGGAATTAGTCAATTTGGGAAGTCTGGGATGTTCTGGTAAATTTGACTAAATTCAGAAAAATGAATAAATTATTATACAGTATAAACAAATAAACAAAAATCTCCCCTCAACCATCTCATTGGCCTCATACAGTAGTTGTTCTCCAGGTTGTCTGACCGAACAGCCCCAAGGTCCCGAGCAAGGCCAAGGCCATAACCAGGCGTCCCCACAGAACCCTCCCTACTTTACCACTAAGAATGCCCAGGTGACTGAAGCCGCTCCCAGGCGAGAAACGTGTAGTGTGATGCCTGAGAATATGGCCCTATGACTAGCTTGAATAGGAGAAGAAATACAGGAACATTTATGTGAAAATGCATTGTTTTAACCATTTATCACTTCCAAAGACCTATTAAAACTGTAAAACATAACTTTGACATTGGCTACTTTATAATAATGACTAAAATATGAGACTGAGTTTTAGGATTGGTTTTAAATAGTCTGACAGACCGTAAGGTGTGATCCCACGTCTTTCTTGGTCTGCCGCTTGGTGCAGCTCCCCTCACGTTTACTGACTTGCATCTTTTCACCTACTTAGTTCATCCATCCTCTCCACTAAGTTTCCTAAAAGAACTCTCATCTTCTCCAGGTGAGTTCCCCAAAAGAACTCTCATTTATCATCCTACCTAATCCTATGGTACATGCTTCACTAAATCAAATTTATTTCAGCTTAATATTTAGATGAAGGTATTTACAATTGTTAGTTAGATTTTAAAGATTAACATTATACAGTAATCTATTATGATATACTGAAATGTGCATGTTAATTAGTTATTTAATGGTATATAGGCTACTGTATTTAGATGTTTATAATTTTATTTATTTCCATTGCCAAGTGGAAGATAGATTTATATATGTATATTATTTACTATACTGTTCTGAAGTTTAATTCAAAACTATATTCCATTTTTTTTTGTTACAGATTATACAGATTATCATGTGTGTCTGCTGAATTTTAAGATTTTATGTATTAGACCTATGGCATGGCTTTAGCCTTTGTTGAGGGCCCATAATTTGATATACAGTTGGCCATGTGAATTTGTATAGCTTCACTCCGTGATTTTATGTATTATTTTTAACATCCTTCTTAACACCAATAACCTCCCAAATGAAATTAATGAAAGCATGTGATTTTCCCAGTATTGGAACCCAGAACACCACATACAGAACTTACACGCTCTTACCATTACTCCTTCAAAACAGTAAAAGGTGCAGCACATGACCACGATAAATATCCTAAAAGGAAACCTAGTATGAGTAACTTACAAGAATAATTGGCTATGTATGTATATATTTTATGTATATACACAGGCACATACCCCATAGCTGGGGGTGGCCGATTCGAGATAGAACCCGAACAGGAAGAAAAATAAAAAATAAAAAAATAAAGCACACATCTACAGTAGGTTGCCCAGGAGAAGAACCAGAGACCCAGGCCCATTTGGGGTCTCCAGCAGGTCCAAGACCTCCCGGAGCGGTTCCGGTCTCAGCAGGCAGACACGCAGCGAAGCTTTACCACCACAATGCCCGCCCACCTCACATCCAGGCATGACCCTTCATATACACCGGCTCCCTGGTTCAGGCGCCTGACGGACTATTATCTAGTCCAATTGGTGCCCGACCCCCTCTCCCAATGACATTCATGTCTATCTTCCAACGCTTCTACTACATAATCTCTCCATCTCAACGGAGGTCTTCCTACCGCCCCTTGTATCTGACTCATATACTCTCTTTGTAAGCCTTTCATCTCCCATTCACTCAACATGTCCATAACAGCACAGCACCCTTCTGTCCACTCTTGCCGATAAGGGTTCCTACTGTCCCACTCTCCTACGTACCTCTTCATTCTTCAATCTATCTACGTAGCACTCTACATATACTCCTTAACCCTTCCCGCCCGGGCAGCATTTTAAAATGACACCCCTTGCGAAGGGCAGAAGCCCGGGTGTCCCTTTGAAATCTGTAAGCTTGAAAGCCTATTAAGCGTGTTTTGAAAGCCGTGCGTCCGACGTATGTAAACAAAGCCTGTCTTTGCGACACCGCACCTCCGAAAACAAGAAGAAGAGTTGGAGTTTGTTATTGTGTTGTCTGCTAGAACAGATTTAGTGTTGAAAAGTGTCTGATATTGCTAATATTACATCGAAACTCTCTCCATGGAAATCGTCATCACAACTGAACCAGTTGACCTAGAGAGCTCTACTGAATGCCAGTCTACAGATACAATACACACCTACGTTTAGAGATGTGTGGGAATTCTCTAGCAGTTAAAATAACAAAGATACGGGTAGCATATTAAATACGTTTTACTGCCAGATCGCCCGGATCTCAATACTGTCCTTAGGAAGGCGAGCCCAGGCGGGAAGGGTTAAGCAGTTCATCTCCATCACATCCAGCTTTCCTCTCTCTTGTGCCTTCAGATCCCATGTCTCAGCCCCATACATCACTGTTGGTACAACTATCCCTTGATACATTGCACTTTTATCTCTCATTCTGAGATTTCTCACCTTCCACATACTTCCCACTGCTCTGATAACTTTCTTTCCTTCACATACTCCCTTTTTAACCTACATTTCCACACCAGTGTCCTTGCTTATCACTCCTCCCCTATATTTCAGACTGTACTTATTCCAGTGTTTCCCCATCCAGCCGCACATCTAGATTCACCCTACGAGCACCTCTATTACACACCATCACTTTACTTTTATTGACGTTCACCCTCAGCTTCTTCCTCCCACATACCACACCAAACTCTTTGACTACTCGCTGCAGTTTCTCCTTAGAATCTGCCACCAACACTCTGTCATCAGCAAATAGCAACTGATTCAACTCGTAATCTCAACCATTCTTTCCTACTAAACCCAATCCGCTACCTCCCTCACCACACCATCCATATATACAGTACATTAAACAACCACGGTGACATTATGCAACCCTGTTGCAGAGCTACATTTACCTCAAACCATTCACTTAACTAATTTCCTACTCTAACACACGCTCTGTTCCCTTCATAAAAACTCTTAACTGCTCTTAACTAATTTCCTCCAAGTTCATAAATCTTTAGCACTTTCCACATTGATTCTCGATCCACACGATCATACACTTTTTCCAAATCCATGAAAGCCCAAAATATCTCCTTATGCTTCTCTAAATATTTCTTGCATAGCTGTCTTACTGCAAAAATCTGATCCACACACCCTCTTCCCCTCCTAAAACTGCACTGCTCTTCTCCTATTGCACCTTCTGTACCCTTTATTATCCTCTCTATCAACACCCTGCCATACAGCTTGCCAACAACTGATAATAAACTAATACTGTACCTCTATAACTTGAACACTCCTGCCGATCTCCCTTCCCCTTGTACAACAGCACAATACATGCACTCCTCCAGTCTAGTGGTACCATTGGCACAACAAAGCACAAATTGAATAGTCTCACCAGCCAATCTATTATCACATCTCCACCCTTCTTAACGCCTTACGAGCGGGCCCGTCAGTTTTTTCCACTACGCGCCCAGCGTTTTTTTTTAACCCTAAATGGCCTTGTTTCCGTGCTCTTTTTCATGCATAAACAAGAGCCAGAGCGTAATACAATTGTATATCCCTGAAAGGCCGGAAATTGAGCTTTCCAATGACACCAGAACCATCCTTCTACGACCACGCGTTCTCTTGCAACGATCGTGCAACACGAGTGCAAAAAACCTAAAATACGGTAATTTCTGTATATAATTCCCTGTGTGGCGAGGTAGGGAGGGTGGATGTGTGTGGAGTAGATGTCAGTAGGCACGCGGGGTCCGTGCCGAGCGGTCATGAGGTTACCTACGCTCCTCCCGTCGCTCGTCTCTCTCTCAGAGCCATTCTTGCTCAAAAATTGCACACAGACTAAAGTCGGGCCCCGCCACATAGTCCAGGTTTTTAGATACGGACTTAAGTCGGGCCCCGATAGACAAGGGTTAATGCATTCCACAGCAATACAATCCAAACCTTCTGTTTTTCCGCTCTCATTTGTCTCACTGCTTTCACCTCATTCTTCCCAATCCTTTCATTCATTCCTTGCCACCGGGGTGGCCTTGGTAACCTATCTCCATCAACCACTGCTTCAATCCTGCCTCCCTTCCATCGCTTATATTTAGCAAAGATTCAAAATACAATACTCAACATATCTTTTCCTCACTTGCACTCTTTCCTCTAGTAACTCTCCATTTGCATCTTTCACTGACTCTTCCCTCTCTTGTTCTCCGTTCCTTACTCTAGTTACCTCCTTCCAGAACATCTTTCGTTCCTCAAAATTCTCACTCAGTCTTTGACCCCACCTTTCATTTGCAATTTTCTTCGCTTCTCTAATCTTCCATTTCGCCTTTTTCCTTTTCTCCTTGTACCTCTTCCATACCTCAATACTACCATCCTGTAAAGCATCCGGTAAAAAATATTTAAATAATAAATAAACCATTAATTGGTCACAGTCTATAACTACTGCATAAGGTAATATACTTCTAATATAGTCATACTAATTTTCCCTCCATATATAACATCACTGAGTGTATACAAATTCATGTGGCAAATTATACTTTCCATATACTGTACTATACTATACATTACTCATTCAAGCCCTCTAAATGCAGATTTTTGCATGCAATTTTGCATCAAGAAAGGCATTCGTCTTTGAAAATTGCCTTACTCTTGTTTTATGGTAATGCCAAGCCTATCTCCAGGATATGGCAGCCTACCTAATTCCTAAGTGGTACTGTACTCCAATTAGTGTGAGAAATTTAAAATATTACTTACATTACGGTACAGAAAGTAATTGGAGCTTGATTGATACATTTAGTATCGTAATATACAATAATTAAGGTAAATTTTTACATCTAACTTTGTTAATATAATTGTGGGTATATATTTATTGATAATGCATCCTAACTGGAACACTGTGTATGGATAATCAAGCTTAATCTCATTATTACGATGATATCCTTTTACATTTAATTCTGGCTCTAATTAGATGATTTTATGCAGTTTAAGAAAGACCTATCTTATTCAGAGTGTTTATTGAGATCGTATTTCCCCCTTTGAGTACTAGAGTTACATTATAAGATAAAGACAATTTTGTAATGGTAACCAGAATGTCACCAGTCATAAGGCTCGCTGACACCTACTACCGGTAACTGACTTTGTGGATTTCACAATATTGAAGCATAAGCATGTAGATTACATACCTCTTACGGTTGACTGTTGTATTTGCCAATATAATAAAAGATGCAAGTCTGTGGACATGGAGGGAGCTGCACCAAGGGGCAGACCAAGAAAGATGTGAGATCAGACCTTACGGCCTGATCTTGAATAAAAAACTGACAAGTGAGGCAGCCCTGAACAGGGCTGCCTGGAGCGCTGCCATTAGGACGTGAGACCGGAACTGCACTTTATGTGGAGAACTCCGTCTTTAAATTCATGCATTTATAATATATTAAAATATGTAAAAGTAGTTGATATAGCAACACCATTATGGCATCTTTGATGGTTAAGGAAGGTTTAGACATTTAACCCTTTCACGCATTTATGACGCAGAGGTTGCCAGATTAGCAATAAGAAATAAAGTTCTCTCACTCTTATAATTACCTCTCCAAAATTAGTTTTCTGCCCACAGCTAACTTAAAGACAACTGCAGAGGTTGAAGTAACTAAACTAAAGGTTTCTAAATACTCCTGATGGTAACAAAGGCTTTAAAGTATCCCCAATAGGCTCAAAATCGCGTCATATGTCGAAGAGGGTTAAATATTTTTATCTGTAATTTGAAAAGTGGTAATTGCAAAAATCATATTTTCAAACTAATAGATAAGATCAAGATACTGACTCTTGCATCAATAACTAATAGCTTTGGCTCTGACTTATGATGTATTGGTGAAGTTTTACCTCCAATTGTCACTATTATTCACTAATTTTTAATGAGGTTATTATTAAATGTCAGGTGCTTGTTCTTCAGGTATTATGCTCATCATAGCGTACCAAATAAATGTATGAAAAAACAAAATTAATTAAATCGGATATCAGTGGGCCTATAACTATCGGTGTGAGTAATTCTATAGGTAAGAATACGCCCTGGCGGCTATTTTCCCGCTGATTCCGCTCAATATACGTCACCCTAGCACCATATCCGTAGCTAAGACCGAATTCTGACAAGTTCCAATGAAAAGATTGGGTAAATTTCTCACCATACAAGTCTTCATTCATTCAGTCTGACTCTCGCGGCCTTCGGATAATTGAAGGAAAAATGTCCTCGCTCGTGGCCACTCGCTAAGTGTATATTTACCGTCTTTGTCTCTTCTATCTTCGTATTTCATACTCCCGGTAACTAAATTAAATTGTATGATATTTTATGAAGTTTTGTGTTTTTAGACAGTATGATTTATCCTATAACGTGAAATGAACCTCACATTCGTACCTGGTATATAGCTGTCACAAATATATGTAGAATTAGCACTGTTTTTGGTTCATTTCAGTTTCTGAAATACCTTTTGTTTGGACACACATCCTCCCTCAATGAATGCGTGGAGCAGACTGATATTACTATGGGTACTTATATATTTTCTAGATCTCAAGTGACGGCGTCTCTTCCGTGGATTGACCTCCCAATTTACCAAGATTGGAAGTCAAAGTGTCACATTTTTCCTTTGCCCCTCAACTTTCTCTTCATAATTGCTGAGGGGCACAGGGCCCTGGGTCGGGCTTTGGTTTCCCGGGCGTTTCCGCACCCTCCTCAGCTCCCCGCCATGGAGTGGCTTCAGTCACACAGGCTTTATTGTGGTCGGCAGGGAGGGTTCTGTGGGGGCGCTCGGTTATGGCCTTGGCTTTGCTCGGGGCCTTGGGGCTGTTCGGCCAGGCAGCTTAGGGAACAACAACAACTATGGGTGGCAAGGTTAGAACCTCATGGAAGTGTCTGGCAACAAGCGGGGCGGGTTTGTTCAACCAACTCGGCTGGTAATACCAATACGTATGGGTACGGCGTCCACAGTATTGAATTTTTTTATATAGGACGTATGGATACGTCTGCCGCAGCGAAGGTGTTAACTATCATTTGGTATACACAGTCTGAGCCATGTTATTATAGATAAACAGTGGTCCCTTCAGTAGCAAAGGGGTTACTTTTAACTCTTTTAAGTATGGGTAGCATCTAGATTGTGTTTTTCAAGCTATACTTCTACAATTATATGCAGCTTTTGAAGGTTCTGTGGGAATCCAAATGGTAATTGTAGTATGTACCCATTTAATCTCTGGGGATCATTTTTAGGTTGAATAAAATGTTATAATTTTAGCCAGAATATAAAGAATTATGTGTCACCTGTACTGAAATTATCATTTTTTTACTACATTCTACCCTTCTATCTTGGTCTCGTATTTCTTCGTATATTTTGTTATGCCTTATTGTTTCTTACTGTCTCTCCATGTTTAAATTTCAGGAAAGGGATTTCCAGTGGCATATAATTATTTATTTACGGTAATATTTCAGTAGAAGTTCAATTTTCGTAAAGCCAAAAGACTGCCAAGTTTAATGTCCTTTCTCATTTACCCCGAGTTACTCACTACAGGCTCCCAAGGGCGATGATTCGGAGATGAGCGCCGCGGCCAAGTGCAACCCCAAATTAACTTTTACCTCAAGTTTTCACAATGTCTCACAAAGGTTTCTGGCTCTTTTGCTGGAGGGAGTGGAGAGTGGGGAGAGAGCCTTTTGCTTTACTACCCTTCCACTGTCTTATCATATGGAAATAGTCATCTACCAGTAATAATTAAGGCTGGATAACCTCACCTGGACCATATGGTCTATGTGGTCTGTATATATGTAACTCTATGTAACTATTCAACTTGGCTGTACAGTATATCCTTTTGCATCAGTTTAACCCTTTGAGTACCAGCGATGTGTGTAATATTTCATGCTAACTATATTTAGATGATATTATGCAGCTTAGGAAGGATCTGTGGTAGTGAAAAGGGTTGGTTGAGAAAGTTTGAAGGCTAATTATTGCTAGAGGTCCTTTCTAAGCTGAATAAAATTGTCTAATAGTTGCCAGAGTACGATAAAAAAGACGTCACTGTTACTGTACGGGTTAACTTTATGCTGCGCAGTACTGTATATAATTACACAGGTAATGTATGTATATTATGGATCCCTTTCACCTTTTTTAAATATGTATATTTTATGTTATTTATGCTGCATATACTGTACAGCTATAGTATTTATGCTGCATAAACTGTACAGCTATAGTATTTATGCTGCATATACTGTACAGCTATAGTATTTATGCTGCATATACTGTACAGCTATAGTATTTTTACTTTGTTAAGCAAAGATATTTGTTTAATATTTCCGGGGACTCTAAATTGGTATATATTTGTATATAATGTATTCCTTTTACCAGACAATTATATGATTTATGATATACTATCTTGTATTAAAAATATTTACTGTAGTTGTATTGTATATTTAGCCATATGTATTGTAGCTAACCATTTTAATAGCCTATCTTCATGAATAATTATTTAAATCCATAGCTAGTTCTGACTGTACCTTTTTCATCATTCTTATTTCTATCTTTCTTCCTGAGAGTGGTGAAGGCAGTGGGGCCATAATGGTGTGCCCCATGGTTCCCTAGTGTCTTACTCTCACAGCCCACTGGCACAAGTCGGCATTTCTCTCTGGCGTAGGGATGCAGCGACCCCACCGCCCGCCACTTCGGTGGTGCAGTCAGCCTCTGTAGCAGTTACGGTGATTTCTTGTTACTGCCTTATTGTAGCACGGTTAAGGCTGGTGTGGTGCGATTTTGCCAGGTGCAAGTGCTTCAGGGGGACTCTTTTTAGTTTTGCTGAGACACTGTTAGCGCTATACCAACATCAGCCACAGTGATAACATGATGGGGCGTTCTTGTGGCAAGACTTTGTTGTACTGTGCTGCAGTAAAGACTATAGCCACCGTGTTATGATTGTTGTGCACTGTGTACAGTACCGGTACTGTGATTGTACCATGGAAGCCACATTCACTGTGGACGGTTGCGGTCTTTAAACCCGTATCTATGTATGTAATAGATTGAATGTACAGTATATAGTCTGTTATTAAAATTAGGCGAGAAAACTAAAACTAAAAAAACTAGAAAACTAAAACTACGGAATTGTTATATCACATAATACATTGGTATACTGTATATGTCTGTACAGTACTGTCGGAAATGTATTATAAGGGAGTTTTTGCCCCCTATTGTTAAAATATATGAGAATGTCAATAAGTCCTGGGGGATAAGCCTCCCTCAACTAATTCTGTATCCCACGGCATACAGTTATTGCCAAATAGAGCATTTTTTCCCTTTTATCCTCTTTAACCCTTCATTTTCCCTGATCTTCATAGCCCTCCCCACTAGGGGGAGGCCTTGCCTACAGATTGTTGAATAATGGGTAAATACTAATTTCCTACAGTCCTTGCTGTAAACAACACTATATATCAAAGAAAAATGAAAAAAATATATATAGGCCTATATAAGTAAATGCTAAAACTCGTGCCTGTCACACAGTAAAAATTTACTCTTCATTGTCATCACTATCTCTAAAATGCACAAACGAAATTGAATGAGATTTGGGTGGTATTACTCAGTGGAAACCAATGACTCACATCGGCCATGGACTAAAACAGCTGCAAAATAGCTGTGGACCAAATTGGTTACTCTGCTAATAGAGACCAAAATTATTGGTCGGCTAACACCAATCGCATTAACCCCTTTAGGATTATGACACATTTTGGCAGTTCATTCTGGCTATCATTAGATTATTTTATTTAGTTTATGAAGAAATTGTGGGAAGTCAGAGTGCTAATTAAGATTGACTTTACCCCTTTGATTCCTAGAGATCCTTCCTAAACTGTATCAAATCGTCTAATGATAGCTAGAATAAACTGTCAAAATACGTCATTATCCTCTCTCTCTCTCTCTCTCTCTCCACATTACACACACACTGCCTTATACCTTATATATGCTACAAGGTAACCTGAATGATTTAACTTGGGAGGGGAAGCCAGTGTCAAAAATTCATATGTGGTGTTCCACACAGAGAGAGAGAGAGAGAGATTGTAGATAGATAATACAAAAGTAAAGATAAAAATATAGAGATTATAATGTAAAACTTGCAAAATGGAAGATTGTGATTGTACAGTAGATGGATAGTTAACCCGTAAACGGCGGCAAAGCTCTTACGAGGTTTTACTGGGCGACGGCGGCAAAGCTCTTAACCCGTACAGCCCCAGCGACGCGTCTGACGCGTCGGCGATGTATGTAACGCACAGCCCCAGAGACGCGCCTGACGCGTCACCCTAATTGCGCCGACCGTAACCTCAGGTGTAGCCACTCAAGAGGGCTCAGATTTGTATGGGAACTGTGTACGTATCCCACGCAACCGTGCCGATGGTTGAAAACTCTCAAAGTCCACGTGCGTGCGCGCGAGCGCGCAATAACCTGTTTTTTTGGGATAATTGCCTTAAATTTTTTACTCTTGTAAAATCCGTTTTCGGGGGCTCTGTAGGACCATTTTTAAAGCTTTTTGAGCGGTTTTTCGTGGTTTTTCCTTCATTCCTAACCCATTCGCTATTGTTTCTGGAATAAAACAATTTTTTGAAAACCGGCCGGGTTCTGGTGCGCAAACATTACAAAACTAGCCGGGGCTCCACGGGATAAGAGGGAGGCCTAAAAATACCATTTAAACCACTAAAAAAAAAAAATTCCCTATACCTCATATCACTCCTCCACATCCCTTCCTTCCTCCCTTTCCCCTCCCCCTTCAGTTATCACCTATTTTCCCTGTTATCCCCTAATTTGTTGGTATATTTTTGTGCTAACATTAGCAAACTGTGTGAGGGATGTGCTTACGTGCCTAGCAGGTGTGTTACACAAGCGAGTGTGTGTATGAGTAGGCTCAGTGTGGCTTGAGGCCTCGTGGAGGGAGGGGTTGCCTCAATTTTCTACAAAATTCATGAATGGGCTGGTTCATCTATATTCGCGATTTTGACCAGAAAAATGATATTTTCACTGGTTTGATTGTTGTTACAGGTTACTATCTTCATAGTGAAGGTAAATTAGGCTCATATGAATAGGTAATAACGATATTTATCGTAAAATGACAATTATAGGCCTGAATGGAGCCCATATGCTCGCCCATGGGGAGCTAGTTCATTACCCCCCCCTCGCCGTTCCCGGGTTAAGGAGAGAGATTATGCTGTAGATAGATACTTGATAAGGAATACAAAGGAAATCAAGCAACAGCAAGTCTAGTGACCCCTCTAGGCTGCTTGTCCTCCAAAACACTGAGGATCAAGTGTCCAAACAGTGGTTTAGAGTGGGTAAGGGAAAATTGGAATGGGAACTACTGCCCTGGAGCTAATGTCCGTGGCAGGATTAGGATGTTAGTAGGGGACAGATGGGTTAGTAACATAACACAGTTATACGTGATCTTTCATATATCTGGGAAAAAATAGAGTAACGTCTTAGTAATATATATACACAATAATCCTTGATGAATGAAGAGGGAATAAAATATAGTTATTAATTTACAAACGCACTCAGTCGCGGGTTTTAGGCAAGCTATTTGTCTACGCGAAGTTTAAAGGAATTAACGGTGCTGCAGTCTATAACGTTGACAACTATTGAAGAAGAAGTTCTTATATTCGTGTGAGTTCAAAGATTTACCAATAATTTTGCAACCGTTTCCCCGCGTGTAATTAGACTGGTCGATAGTGAAGTACTTATTACTGTTCATATTGTCGTTGCCTTTGATGATTTGAACAATTTAATTAAGTCACCTCTTAATCTACGCTGGGTTAAAGGAAATAGATTTAATTCTATAAGATGCTCCTCGTATGGTTTGTTCTTTACGCTAGGTATAATTTTGGTAACTACGTTGAACTCGTTCTAGCTTGTCTATATCTTTTTGGTAATAGGGGCACCAGGATTGAACGCAGGAGAGAGAGAGAGATTGAAAATAGATAGGCTAGGAGAGATTGTAGATGGATAATAGATAGGGAGAGAAAGATTGTTAGATAGATAGGTAAGTAGGCAGACTGTAGATAGATAATAGATAAGTAGAGAGAGATAGGTCAGGAGAGAGATTATAGAAAGATTGATAGGTAAAAAAGAGATTGTAGAAAGATGATAGATATATAGGTCAAGAAATGGATTTAGCCTATTGTAGCCAGATAAATATAGTTAGATAAACAGACACACACAGTGTTAAACAGTAGCAGAAGGACGTACATTTATTATGGCTAACATTATGCGATTTTATTATGTTTTCTATTATAAATTATTACTCCTGGTGAAAGAGTATCCAGCTCATTAATAATACATACACAATAATACAAATTATATAAATTACTACTGATAATAAAAATATACTACTACTACTAATAATAATAATAATGTTATACCAGGTTTTTGCTGGGGTTAATTTGGATTAATTAGGTAGGACGTCTACCCATTAAAAGGCTGCAAAATATCTCAATTTATTCTTTTAGCTACCATATTAAACCTTCCTAGGCTTCACTAAATCTTCTAAATATAGCTAGAATAAGAATAAAAATAAAAAAGACGTCGCCAGTACAGAAGCGGTTAAAATCGTATACAATAATTTATTTTGCGAGCAAATTTATATAGTTTTATAAGTTGGAATATGCTATAATGCGAAATAATGGATATGAAAATATAAAGTTGCATGGGGTACTTAACTGTTAATTGACCTTATATTTTTGTTACCTTGAGTTACTTCCCTGGAATTATACGGTCCTTGAGAAGCCTGTAATACACACACACACACACACACACACACACACACACACATACATACACACACTCACATATACAGACCACACCACTCATAACACCACATACAAAAAAACAAAAACACACACTCACTGAAACACACACAAAGACCACACGCACCACGCATACACAAAGACCACACCACACATACACCACATACACACAAACACACAAAACCGGAAGTCCAGTGGTAGCATAAGCCATAAACAATTCAAGATGTCGCTGGTGCTTGGTTGTCCGACTATTATACTTAAAGGGGCGCACTGAGGGGGCTGGGGGTGGGGGGGGGGGGAACTTTGGATTGTATTTTAGCTTGGAGTTTATAATTACGAGGGTGCATAGTAACTTAAAAACCCTTTCAAGCTCCAATACGCGTTTCTTTTCTGTTTTCTGGCAAATATTAGACGATTTTATTCAGATTAGTAATGGTATATGGAAGTCAGACGGTTGATTACGATAGTCTTTACCCTTTTCATTCCCACAGATCCTTCGTAAGCTGTATAAAATCGTCTACCGATACCCACAATAAACTGTTAAAGCGCGCCATGATCTTTAAAGGGTTAAGGGGAGGTTTGTATTAATGTTTTCATAATGTATTTGTTTATTATTTTCTTCACTTTCCTCCCTAGACCTCCATCAAGCTTGTAAAATACCACCTATGCCTCCCGTCGAGATCAATGTGAACATTTTTGGGTATAAAAATGTAGCCTACAGGTGAAGGCCAGATCCTCCTAAATTACAGGCTAGCTATCGCTCACCAGACAAAAAATAAATAATAAAACTAAAATAAAAAACTAAAAACTATAATAAAATCGACATGTAAATGGCTCGACAGGTCTTGAAACTGACATAAATGGTTCGAAAGGTCTAAGGTCGCCAAGTTAATGGGGCAAGCGTCTTACGATCTGAACAAATAATGGGGCTAAACATGAGGGAGAAGGGGTCCAGAAAAGAAGCACCCCATTAATAAGGTGACCTGGACCACTCATAACAATTCGTGGACCCCATATGTTTTTCGTTATGCAGTTATAACTATCTAGATTGATTTGTTGATGGAATTTGCTTTTTAATAGATGGCATATGTAGTTTTGTAGTTGCTATATAGAAAATTATATTAATTTAATTCGTTTCCTGAGAGATATATTCCCGTAGTTAGAAATAGGTGAGGTCCACGAATTTGTATATGGGTGGGCTAGAGACTATGGCATCCCAGTGTACATTATTTGACCGTGTACTATTATTATTATTATTATTATTATTATTATTATTATTATTATTATTATTATCTTATAACTATACAGTAGGTCCTTAACGCTAACAAAATACTCTGCTGTCCTTAACCCTACTATGAAAATACCGTTAGTATATAATATATATTTTGTTATTATGTCTATCGTAGTGCTTGTAAAACTATTGAGTAGGGAGAGTACAGGCGCGATCAACGCTCATCATACACCTCCATAACATTCCACAGTACTTATTTTAATATATATATATATACAGTAGCCTATATATATATATATATATATATATATATATTATATATATATACATATATATATATATATATATAATATATATATATATATATATATATATATATATATATATATATATATATATATATATATTTATCTAACTATCTATCTAACTATATATTCTTTCAAACTATTTTATTAAGCTTCTTTTTGTTGTTTTAGAACAGCGATTCCCAACCTTTTTTCTGTCATTTCCCCCTCCAACCAGTTCAACCATCCAGATTTCCCCCTTCATGTGGACAAGGGAAAGAGTAGTCGAAACACACTGTGACTATTTACTAATTTATTTAAAAAAAAGTACAAATATACTGATAAACATATAGTAAACTAAAAGGACTTTTGTTTGCTCTTCTACTTTAGAATTAGATCAGTGAGAAGGCTGAAATTGCTTCTTGTGCGTCAGTGTATCAATATCAGGGTTAGTTTTGGAAAGCGCGCAACGCATGTCACATTCCACCTCAAGTCGGTTTCGTGCTTTGGGCTTGATTGTGAGTAAAGTAGAAAATCCAGACTCACAAAGGCAAGTTGTGGAAAACAGAATGAGGATTTTCAATGCGTTGGTGCTCAGTTGTGGGTATGCTCCACGCACATTAACCCAAAAGTCTTCAAGATCTTGTGCACGAAACTCATCCTTGGCAGAAGAGTCATGTTTGAGCTCCAAGAACTCATATTGCATGCCCTCAGGGACATCATCCACCTGACATATAAATGGGTTCCTTGTCAGCCTCATTGAAATGTCTTCAGTGTCGATACCAGGGAAATATCGTTTGAACTCGTCCCCCAAATGCTCAAGGTGAGCGATGATTTCCTCCTCCAATAGTAGTAGTAGTAGGCAGTGTAATCATGTAATTATTTCCCCCCTGGTAGCTTCAAATTTCCCCCAGGTTGGGAAATGCTGTTTTAGAAGGAACCGGCCTTCGACCGGTACAGTTTCTATCGAAAAATGTAAAAATTTATCCTGAAAGGGGGACTAGGGGGTATTTTTTAAAGCTTGATGTATGTATAGCGAGGAAACTCAAAAATAAATATATTTCGAAATTTATAGGTTAAAACCCAAACACTACCCCCCCCCCCAGGTTTTCTAGCTTTGTGTCCCTCTTTGGCTGTTTTACCGTGCCACCTCAAATGTTTCACCCTTTTCACAGCCTCTTACAAAATTACATGTAGTCTATTATACAGTTTGTTCTGTATTTCATGATAATTTTAATTTAATCTTTTTCAACCTATGCCTTCAGAGGTGAATTTTAATCTTCTTAGTACTATAATAAAATATAATAGAATAAAATAGAAAATAAAAATAGAAATAGGAAAAGTGGGGATTGGGCCTGAGCATATAGATAGATAGATAGATAGTACTATAATGGAACCTCTCTGAATGACAAATATATAATGATGAAGTCGGACAGGTTGAGAGAGAGGTATCCAGACCAGGATTCGAACCCACTCACTCCAGGCATATTTGGTAGAGTTGGGCACCGTAACCACTCGGCCATGAGCGGATATAAGGGAAGCAACCTTAGTTATTATTGGAAGCTGATATAAGGGAAGCAACCTTAGTTATTATTGGAAGCTGATATAAGGGAAGCAACCTTAGTTATTATTGGAAGCTGATATAAGGGAAGCAACCTTAGTTATTATTGGAAGCTGATATAAGGGAAGCAACCTTAGTTATTATTGGAAGAACCAGGTTATAGTCTCGTGGAGGACTATGCCTTCAGACACGTGGCCAGTTTTTTTTTAGATAAATATACCTGGAGTGAGTGGGTTCGAATCCTGGGATGTGTAAAATAGTCATGGTTGAAGTAAAACAAAACTCGCCACGTGTATGAAAGCCAGAATTAATTGTTCAAATGCGTCATAATCTTCAAAGGGTTAACATAGTTAGCAATATATTTTAAAGCTTTTCTCATAATTGCGTATGACACTAGATATTTTGTTTTAATATGCGTGTTTTGCTTCATCGTACCATTTCATGTATTTGCCTATTCCTTTGAAGAGCGGAACTATTGCGAATATAACATTAATTGCAAAGCTTAAAAACTGTAAAATTATAATATCTAGCTCAGCCAAAATCTGCAACTAATACGCGAAAGATGTTACAGGCGATTAAAAGTTAAATGAAAATAATTGAATAGAACAACATGCTAAATAAATGAAGAGGAAAATATGCTTCCGGTACAAATCTCTCCTGAAAGATAACCTGTCGACTTAAAAAATAATACTTGAAGGATTAAAGGAAATACACACAAAAGTAAAGACAATTTATCTCTGAAAGTATATCAAGGCACTGGAAATCAAATGATGAAGATATAAAAGTGTTATCATAGACAATATATATATAGTATATGTATATATACCTGTATACAGTATATATATTGTTAAACTATCTTGTTTGCTTAGAGATCTGGAAATCTTTTGATGCAAACAATACAATAATTACAGCAACTGTGATGTAACATGAAAGTAAAACAGAAAGGCAATACATAAGTAACCCATGTAACATCATAAATACTCTATAGAAAATAAACAAAGTATAACTAGAGGGTCACTCGGTAGAGCGCATACCTCCGCCTACGCTGGTTGGTTCTTTACCATTAATATCATAGGCATACATTTTCTTCTGGATCTGGGGTCCAGGATATGATCCGAATGTCTTAAATGGGGCTAAACATGAGGAGAAAGGGGTCCAGAAAAATAATCCCTCAAGTGGAAATCTCGCCTTAAAGAAAATGCGCATCGTACACTGAAAGGGTTAACTGAATACAAGGAATATTAAGTTTTATCTCAAATACAGTCATATATAATATATATATATAGACTAATAAAACTAAACAAAATTACATAATATGAGAGAGTATATATAATTAACTTATGTTAATGGGATGTCAGTATTTTTCTGAATTAGGAAATTAGGATTATTAAACAGCAGAAATGAAAACAAAACAATGTGTAAATATTCACAAACGCAAATTTGTTTTTTTTGTTTTTTCTATATTCCAACTTACTTCCTCTCGGGCATAGGCTGAGAGCCTTAACATTCACCGCTTTACAATGAACAGTGAAGCCCGTGAGGTCTTGTTCCAGTCTAGGGAGTGAGACATGTGAAGCACGTAGAGTACAACGAGCACCTGCCATCTTGCCTTCACATGAGGCACGGTGCTCACTCATGGCCCGAATCGACCCCATCTCTGAAGCCACCTCGTTCCCGTGCTTCACTGTCTCAACCCCTACACTCGGACTCTCACACTTACACACACAACGCCACCTGTTGAGCAGATAACTCACCAGGCATTGCACCCCTATAGCATATTTTGAATATGGGAATATTCATACAGTGCTATTTAATCAGGGAACAATGAGGGTATTTTATTGACGTTTCGGTGGGCTTGTGGTATTGCACTGATACCAGGTACAGCACAAATTCCATCCCAATAATATCTTCCCATTGATACATCGGGATTTGAACCCGGGACCTTTGGATTACCAGGCCAGTGGCAAGACCACTCCACCACACCTCCCCTAGTGGTGCTAGGGGACATTATTAGCACATAGTTGCTAATGAGTATATATATATATATATATAAATATGGGGATAAACGTCTTTAAAAAGTTGGCTGAATGGGGCCAAATGGATACAAGTCAGAGAAAGAGAGAAAAGGAGAGAAAGATAAAACAAAGCAGGTGACCCCCCTTAACACAAAACGTTTTAGTATAATTATTTCCGCCCAATTAATTAAAACGTTTCAATTTAAATATACTAAGCCTATTGAAGTTTGAATAAATCTGCTGCGACTTAGAATATCTTTAGTTAATTAAATTAGAACAACAGATCATTTGAATAGAGGATGGTCCCCTTAGTTAATTTAAATAGGACTTCAGAGGCTATCAACCCATCTGGATTATTAAGCCAGCACACTGTAAGTCAAGAGTAGCATCAGGAGTAGAGCCCCATTTCGAGAACTCTAGTCCCTTCGTAGAGGAATGAATGAATGAATGAAAACAGTACTTCAAAAGCTATCAACCCTATTGGATTATTAAGCCAGCTAGGTGGGCTCCCTTAATATTGGATTATTAAGCCAGCTAGGTGGGCTCCCTTAATATTGGATTATTAAGCCAGCTAGGTGGGCTCCCTTAATATTGGATTATTAAGCCAGCTAGCTGGGCTCCCTTAATATTGGATTATTAAGCCAGCTAGCTGGGCTGCTCCCTTAATATTGGATTATTAAGCCAGCTAGGTGGGCTCCCTTAATATTGGATTATTAAGCCAGCTAGCTGGGCTCCCTTAATATTGGATTATTAAGCCAGCTAGGTGGGCTCCCTTAATATTGGATTATTAAGCCAGCTAGGTGGGCTCCCTTAATATTGGATTATTAAGCCAGCTAGGTGGGCTCCCTTAATATTGGATTATTAAGCCAGCTAGCTGGGCTCCCTTAATATCAATGTTGCTGCAAAAGGAGGATATAATTTTGCCGACTTATGGTAGAGCATAGGTGAAGTACGATTGGTTTAAGGGGAGGTATTTAGTTTGTTCGCTAGACCTCCATCAAGCTTAAAATTACACCCCCTTGAGTCCCTTTCAAGATAAATTTGTACATTTTTCGATAGAAAAATGTCCCGGCCGAAGGCCGATTCCTCTTAAATTACAGGCTCGCTATCGCTCGCCAGGATAACATCGACACCTGAATAGCACGAAAGGTCTTAATATGGGGAGAAAGTTCTTAAAATCGCTAAACTAATGGGGCAAACGTTTTATAATATCAAAAGCAATGGGGCTAAACATGAGGGAGAAAGGGGTCAAGAAAAAAATCCCTGAAGTGGAGATCTCCCCTTAAAGGAGCCCACCTCGCTCTTTTCTCTTTCTCTCCCTCTCTAATTTGCTTGTATCCAGTCGGCCCCATTCAGCCTACTGTTTTAAGACCTTTACCCCCATCCAGGTGTCAATATTTTCCTGGCGAGCAGTAGCGAGCCAGCATATATATATTTTTGTTTTGACAGAAGGCTATTTTTGTTTTGACAGAAGGCTATTTTTGTTTTGACAGAAGGCTATTTTTGTTTTGACAGAAGGCTATTTTTGTTTTGACAGAAGGCTATTTTTGTTTTGACAGAAGGCTATTTTTGTACATTTTTCGATAGAAAAATTTCTTCGGCGAAGCCTGATTTCTCCATACAATGCTGGCTCGCTATTGCTCGCCAGAAAGAATTCGACACCTGGATGGGGATAAACGTCTTAAAACAGTTGGTGAATGGGGCCGAATAGATACAAGCCAGGGAAAGAGAGAAAGGAGAGATAAAACAAAAACGGTGACCCCCGTTAAGAGTTAGCGTACCCAGGCTTACCTAACCGATCCTAGTAGAAAAATAGGTTGCAATTGGCCGCCAAGCACCATATTTTGCTCTGCGCTCCCTTAAGCTAAACAAAATATATCTCGTTTTGTATAGAGCCTTATAATGTATTCTAAAACCATATCCCACTAGCCTTAATATTATATATATAATGATTTCATATACTAATTTATTTCATACATAACCCAAACCTATAGACTTATATTACTGAGTATATATTGTTACGTATATTAACCCCTTCTGTACCGGCGACGTCCTTTCAGTATTTTCTGGCTACTATTAGACGATTTTATTCAGTTTAAAAAGGGGCCTCCAGCAGTTAACAGGCTTCGAACTATCTCATTTAACCCTTCTTGCTACTAAAGAGCCTTCCTAAATTGCAGAAAATCGTCTAAATATACCTAGAAAAAACTTAGATGGACGTCGCCGGTACAGAAGGGGTTAAACGAAACTATGTAAGCTTTCTCTTCAAAGATCCATTAACAAATTATGCAAACATACATATATAAGTTATTAAAATGCAATTATGCAAACATATATATATATAAGTTATTAAAATGTCAAACATCATACATATTGAAGTACAAACAAGGTGATGGGCTGGTCTATCAGAGTGAGAACTGAGCGATCTCTGCCATACCCATAGCTTACTCTGACTGTTCCTTTAACTTATATATTTTCTAGATCTCAAGTGACGGCGTCTCTTCCGTGGATTGACCTCCCAATCTACCAAGATTGGAAGCCAAAGCGTCACATTTTTTCCTTTGCCCCTCAGCTTTCTCTTCATAATTGCTGAGGGGCACAGGGCCCTGGGTGGGGCTTTGGTTTCCCGAGCGTTTCTGTCGCCCTCCTCAGCTCCCTGCCATGGAGTGGCTTCGGTCACCCATGCTTTATTGTGGTCGGCTGGGAGGGTTCTGTGGGGGCGCTCGGTTATGGCCTTGGTCTTGGTCGGGGCCTTGGGGCTGTTCGGCCAGGCAGCTTGGGGAACAACAACAACAACAACAACAAACAAAATATTGATTAATTATTAAGTAAATGAAAAACACGATATATTAATGGCTAATTATATAACCCCCAAACAAGCACTACCCCTTTAAGGGGAGGCAGACCGTTTGTTTGGTCTATTAATTCATGTATTCATATATTTTTTTAGTTTCCTCCCTAGACCTCCATCAAGCTTAGAAAAACACCCCTTCAAGATAAATTTGTACATTTTTCGGTAGGAAAATGTCCCGGCCAAAGGCCGGTTCCTCTTAAAATTGCAGGCTCGCTATCGCTCGCCAGGAAATAATCGACACCTAAATGGCACGAAAGGTCTTAAAATTGACAACGAAATGGGGCGAAAGGTGTTAAAATCGCCAAACTAATGGGCCGAACGTCTTATCATGTCAAAACTAGTGGGGCTAAACATTAGGGAGAAGGGGGTCCCGCAAAAACGGTCTGCCTCCCCCTGAACATGATTGCAGGGTACGCGATTATTGGCCTTATACTCTCTATACTATTATAATCTACCCACACACACACACACACACACACACACACACACCAAGTAGGCCAAGACTATTAACAAACACACAGTGACGTATTTGTACTTTTAGTTAAGGGGAGATTTCCACTTGAGGGATTTTTTTTTTCTTGACTCCTTTCTCCCTCATGGTTAGCCTCATTGTTTTTCTAATTTTAAGACGTTTGCCCCATTATTTTGACGATTTTAAGAACTTTCAACCCATTTCTGTCAATTTTAAGATCTTTCGTGCCATTTAGGTATCGATTTTATCCTGGCGAGCGATAGCGAGCCTGTAATTTAAGAGAAACCGGCTTTCAGCCGGGAAATTTTTCTACCGAAAAATGTACAAATTTATCTTGAAAGGAGCTTAAGGGGGTGTTAATTTAAGCTTGAAGGATATCTAGTGACCAAACTAAAAACCTCCCCTTAACCCCTCCAGTACCGGTGACGTCCTTTGCATTATATTGTGACAACGAGTATGCGATTTCATTCAGATTAGGAAGGACCTCTAGTAATAATAAGGCTTCAAACTACCTCAACCAACCCTATCAACTGCCGCAGATCCTTCCTAAGCTGCACTATATATATATATATATATGTGTGTAAATATAGCTAGAATAAAAGATAACAGACGTCGATGGTACTCAAAGGGTTAACAGGGAACAGGCAGTTTTCTCCAGCCCTTTTTTGAGTAACTAGAGGTTAATGGTGAAGACTTTTGGCCTTAGTTAGTTAGTTAAAATAGGACTTCAGAGGCTATCAACCCTATTGGATTATTAAGCCAGCACACTGTCAAGCCAGTGTCACACGAGCGATTTTTCCGTCAAGTTTCCATGAGCAAGTTTTTTCTGGTGATATTTAGGGATATTTTTGCATTGGAATCGGAAACTAGATGGAAGTTAGATTATGTTAGGTAGTTTAATTCTTACGGAACTTGTATTTTGAAGCTGCCAGACTAGAATTGCCCGTAACAATTGACGGAAAAATCGCTCGTGTGACACCGCCTTAAGTCAAGAATAACGTCAGGACTGAAGCCTCTTTTCGAGAACCCCAGTCCCTTCTTTTTGGCCAACTTTCAGTGAATAGACTATAATATTATACAAGCTCTTCATGGCTTGAGTGCGTTCAGGGAGGTGACCTGATTTTGTTCTGTTCTTTTCTATCTTTCTCTGGCTTGTATCCATTTGGCCCAATTCAGCCTACTGTTTTAAGACTTTTATCCCCATCCAGGTGTCAATTTTTTACTGGTGAGCGGTAGCGAGCCAGCATATTTTTTATTTTTGTTTGACAGCAGGCTAAATTTGAATTTTTTTCGATAGAAAAATGTCTCCGGCGAAGCCGGATTTCTTCATATAATGCTGGCTCGCTATCGCTCGCCAGGAAGAAATCGACACCTAGATGGGGATAAACGTCTTAAAATAGTTGGCTGAATGGGGCCGAATGGATACAAGCCAGAGAAAGAGAGAAAAGGACAGAAATAACAAAAAGCAGGTCACCCCCCTTAAAGCATTGTAACTTTAGTTCAGAGATTCAATTTTATTCAAAGATATTTGGAGTGATAGTCTAGTTTTTTATTTTGTGTTTTATGTAAAAGTATCAAAAGTTATCATGAAATTGTTTGGGATTATTATTATATATATATTGTAGGAGGGAGGGGATTAAGGGAACCCACCTCGCTTTTTATCTTTTTCTCTCCCTCTCTCTTTGGCTTGTATCCATTCTGCCCCATCCAGCCTACTGTTTTAAGATGTTTACACCCAATCAGGTGTCCATATTTTCCTGGCGAGCGGTAGCAAGCCAGGATATATACAATATATATATATATATATATAATATATATATTTTTGTTTTTACAGCAAGTTAATATGTAAATTTTTTCGATAGAAAAATGTCTCCGGCGAAGTCGGATATATCCATACAATGGATCGACACCTGGATGGGGATAAACGTCTTAAAACAGTTGGCTGAATGGGGTCGAATGGATACAAACCAGGGAAAGAGAGAAAAGGAGAGAATGATAAAAAAAAAACGGTGACTCCCCTTAAGAGCATGTATAATATCGTAAGCAAAACATTTCATATAGATCCAGCTTGAAATCTATCTTTATATATATATATATATATATATATATATATATATATATATATATATATATATATATATATATATATATATATATATATATATATATATATATATATATATATTATATATATATTTTTTTTTTTTTTTTTTTTTTTTATTTTTTTTATAATATATGTTAGCTCTCCGTAATCTAGAACATGTATGGCAGCCGTAGGGTGTTTTGATAATTATATGAAGTAGTTGCAGGTATACTGTATACTGTACTGTACATTTAGTAGCGAGTGAGAGTAATGGGAGGTTTTGGGTATATCTGGACCCCCTTCTCCCTCATGTTTAGCCCCATTAGTTTTGAGACTTTAAGACATTCGTCTCATTAGTTTGGTGATTTTCAGACCTTTCGCCCCATTTCTTCGTGCCATTTAGGTGTCAATTTTTCCCTGGCTAACGGTGCTAATGCATTGTATTTGGAACTCCCTCCCTCAATCTGTCTTTCCCTAATCCTGTGACTTAAACTGCTTCAAGCTTCCTGTGTCAAGGGTTTTTTACTCCAATGGGGCGAACGCCTTAAACTCTCATAACCAATGGTGCTAAATAGGAGGGAGAAGGCGGTCCAGAGAAACCAAATACCTTCCCTCCAGACCAGACCAGATGGGTGCTCCCAAAAGACTAAATGTTTTCATACTGAGGAGGTGAAAAGATCATATATAACGCATAATTTAGAGCTGATGTATTAGTGTACTCTTCGCGAACACCGACTCCTATACCCTATTCCAAATATGTAGGCTAAAGTTCCTGAACATTAACCTCTGTAACTCACAAACGACTAGAGTAATCGTGCTAATATTGCTACCATTTGGGGAGGATCAGCCACGGAACAGGTGTGCACAGTTACAGCTCATTTGCTCTAGCCCTTTTTGAGTTACAGATGTTAGAGTTCACGATTTCTGGACTGCCTATTTGGAACAGCGTATGGTATATTCCTGATAAATTTGCTATTTTTTTTATCTTACAAAGAAAAAACAGGCTATATTGATCTCAAAATTCAAACTTTGGTAGTAGTTCTGCTTAATTAATTCATGCTGTATAAAAACTACATTTGTTGATACATAATAGGCTAAAAGATTATATAAACACAAACTATGGTAGTTATGCTTCAGACCTGTTGTATAAAAACTACTCTTGTTGATACAGAAGAGGCTATAAGATTATATAAATTCAAAATATGGTAGTTCGGCTTCAGCCCTGTTGTATAAAAACTACTCTTGTTGATACAGAAGAGGCTAAAAGATTTTATAAAACTGAACATTTGGTAGTTCGGCTTCATCTCTCTTATGTGAAAAACTACATTAGTTCATACAGAAGGGGCTAAAAGATGTATACAACTCAAAATTTGGTAGTTCGTCTTCATCCCTGTTATATAAAAACTACATTTGTTGATACGTAAGACTCAAAATGTGGTAGTGATGTATTGGTGCAGCCCCACTTGAGGAGGCAGCCAACGTTACCATCCCGGTTGGCGTTCATTGTAGTTGTTCTCCACCCAGTGCTTCCCGGAGCCAGTGGACAGTTCGCACATCTCCCACCGGCCCTCTTCATCACCTGTCCCGCTCGTCCAATTCCGCTCCTCACCCTCTCTTCCGGACATACCTGGACAGTGAATAGAAATACCATATGAAGAGGAACACTTTATTGATAGCGTTTCCGTCTCGCTCGTCCAACTGCGAGCGAAACAATAAAAAAAAATAGGAAAAGTGGGGATTGGGCCTGATTATATAGATTATAATAGAATTTCCGTGTCGTTCGTCCAACTGACCTCCTCACCCTCTCTTCCAGACATACCTGGACAGTGAATATAAACACCAAATGAGGAGGAGCACTTTATTGACAACTTTTCACAGTTACTCTTCATGGCATACCCAGAGAGTGAATATAATAACCGTCTGAGAAGGAACACTTTATTGACAACGTTTCCGTCCCGCTCGTCCAACTGCCCTCTTCACCCTCTCTTCCGGACATACTTGGAGTGGAAGAGAAAATAAATGAAATGAATCATACCAAGAGAGAAAAGGAAAACAAATATCTTAATAATCATCCTCAATGCTATAGGAGAACTTGAGAGACAGACAGATATGCAAAATATGTTACCACTTTGGACCTACAATATATTATGCAGTTATATTATAAGTATGAACACTTATATATCTTGTACCATCATGAACGCATAGCAAGTCTTCGTTGCAAACTCGATAAAATAATATAAACGGTAGCTAGCAGTGTCAATGAATTACGAAAGTCAAAAATGCATATCCTTTTCCGATTGCAATTTTATGGAGAAGAAGTTATATCATCCTTTATGAGGTCCTTTACAAATTGTCAATTATATAGAAAGCAATATTACAAAAGACGGTGACACACTTTAGCTTGCATGCACTATTTTTAATTTTTCTATTAACAAATATATTACTGTTGATTCTGGGGAGTCACTTGTGTGTACGTCCACAGAGTTGTGAACACCTTAAGCCAGAGTGCATTCCCGATATTCAAGAGGGCTTACAGATTCTTGTTTAGATTTCCTGGTCACCATCTACCCTCCTCAACCCATCGACAACCAATCTACCTACCCCTCTCAACCCAACGACATCTAATCTACCTACCAATCTACCTACCCTTCCCAATCTATCTACCTTCCTAGCTATTAATCTATACCTACCAATGTACCCACCCCTCTCAACCCAACGACATCTAATCTACCTACCAACATACCTACCCTTCTCAACCCATCTACCTACCTATTAATCTACCTACCAATCTAGCTATCAATCTACAGTACCTACCCTTCTCAACCCATCGACATCCAATCTACCTACCCCTCTCAATTCATCGATATCCAATCTACCTACTCCTCTTAACTCATCGATATCCAATCTACCTACCCCTCTCAACTCATCGACATCCAATCTACCTACTCCTCTCAATTCATCGATATCCAATCTACCTACTCCTCTTAACTCATCGACATCCAATCTACCTACCCCTCTCAACTCATCGACATCCAATCTACCTACCCCTCTCAACTCATCGACATCCAATCTACCTACCAATCTAGCTATCAATCTACAGTACCTACCTCTCTCAAGCCATCGACAGCCCTGGTGGTGGTATAGCCGAGCCTGTCACTTGCTCTCCGTCATGCTCTTGGTCTCCGGAAGCTCCAGGAGTTCCGGGGGCGGCGGGCGGTAACAGCAGGTGAGGGTGGCGATCATGCCCTTGCGAAGGCGGGGGTGGGAGTAGAAGTAGATGATGGGGTTCAGGACGGGGGAGGCCTGGAAAAATGGAAATATTTGGAGGTGAATTTTACTGCAAGACGATTTTGATTTTGATGACACACAGACACACACACACATACATACATACACACACACACACACACACACACACACAAATACATAAATACATACACACACACACACGACACACACACACACACGACATACACACACGCACACACACGCACACACACACACACACACATACAGGACTTGCATACACAGTGAAGTAAGGTGGGCTTGGGCGATTTACAACGCATTTTGACAGTTTATTCTGGCTAACATTAGACAATTTATACAGTTTAGGAAGGATCTGTGGGATTTATAAGGGTAAAGATTGTCGCAATTTACCCTCTGACTTCCATATACCCTTCCTTATCTGAATCAAATCGTCTAATAATATCCAGAAAACAGAAACAGAAATGCGTAATCGGACCTTGAAAGGGTTAAGGGGGGGGGGGTCACCTGCTTTTTGTTTTATTTCTCTCTTTTTCTCTCTTTCTCTGGCTTGTATCCATTCAGCCCCGTTCAGCCAACTATTTTAAGACGTTTATCCCCATCTAGGTGTTGATTTCTTCCTGGCGAGCGATAGCGAGCAAGCATTATATGAAGAAATCCGGCTTCGCCGGAGAAATTTTTCTATCGAAAAATGTACAAATTTAGCCTGTTGTCAATTTTTTTTTTTTTAAATATGCTGGCTCGCTACCACTCACCCGTAAAAAATTGATACATGGATTGGGATACACGTCTTAAAACAGTAGGCTGAATGGGGCCAAATGGATACCAGCCAGAGAAAGAGAGAAAAGGAAAACAAAAACAAAACAGGTGACTCCCCTTTAAATGATTACGGCCTTGAATTA
>CM064485.1:2500993-2518493 GCA_032716605.1 Paralithodes platypus | reverse complement strand
AGTTTTCTTTCAATAATCCTTACAGAAAACGATAGTTTAAATGGGTAACTTATATTTTATTAGAAATCGAGGTAGAGTATCAGCACTTTCTGTACTTATCTATGTATGAATATTGTTTAAATTTATACCACAAGTACATTTTAATACGGTGAATCGAATGACGCAAACAGAATTGAAATCGGCCCATTAATTTAGGATTTAGAATTTGACTTGGCCTCCCAGAACGGCCCAAGTAACCAGTTTTTGGACTTTAAAAGTCCTCTGTAGCCCAAACTATATATAAGTCCTAGGGAATTCTACCTGGTGCCATTCGATTTCTCTTAACCGACAGCTTCCATACATGGTCGTAGATTTAATTTTCGACCAGCCATTCTCCCATAATCGAAAATATTTTTTCAAAAATGCCTGCTTTGACACGCTGAATCGAATGGCGCAAACATAATTGAAATCGGCCCATTAGTTTAGGATTTATAATTTGACTTGGCCTCCCAGAATGGCCCAAATAACTAGTTTTTCCTCTGTAGCCCAAACTATAAGTCCTGTCTTAGACGATTTGAGTGAATAAGCAACATTCATTTCATTACACTAAACAAGCACACCACACTTCTTTCCTATACACCATAAACTGTTTTGCTGTCACTCTTTCAACTTTGGGGTGGGGGGCGCTTGTTACAGGCAGCTTTGCTTTTTGTTGCCTTCATACACATAGGAAGAAACTAAACAAAAACAACCTCCAATAACTCACTTTGTTGACATTCTTTTCGTTGGCCCAATCATAGGTGTATATAGGAAGGTAGGTAGGTAGGTAGGTAGGTAGGTAATAGGTAGGTAGGTAAGTAGGTAGGTATTAGGTAGGTAGGTAGGTAGGTAATAGGTAGGTAGGTAGGTAGGTAGGTATTAGGTAGGTAGGTATTAGGTAGGGAGTAAAAATTGATCCGCCAAGTAAACAAAAATCGAGTGTTGATTACTTACACGGTTTCGGTGAGTTAGCAAATACCATCCCAACACTCACCTTGTTGACATTCTTCTCGTTAGCCCAATCATAGGTGTATATACTGTAAGTAGGTAGGTAGGTAGGTAGGTAGGTAGGTAGGAAGTTTATAGATTGGGAGTAAAATAACCGCCAAGTTAAAACAGAAAAGAACAAAATATATATCGAGTGTTGATTTATTACTTGACGGTTTGGGTGAGTTAGCAAATACCATCCAAAAACTCACCTTGTTGACATTCTTCTGCATAGATAGGTAGGTAGGAAGGTAACAGATAGGGAGTAAAATATGCGCCAAGTAAAAAAAACAAAAAAACATCGAGTGTTGATTAATTACGCAGACGATTTGAGTGAGTTAGCAAATACCATCCCAAAACCCACCTTGTTGACATTTTTCTCGTTAGCCCAATCATAGGCGTAGATGGACTCCCCCGATTCCCTAGCTTGGTGCAGGAAGCGAGCGGCCTGGTAGTAACAGCTGCACATGAGGATCAGGGGCACCACGTACACCAACACACACACGATCATGATGTACCACTTGTAGGAGGCGTCGTTCTGTTGCCAGTTTATCGTACAGGTAGTTACGGACGGTTCGTAGCCGTAACTGAAATAAAAAGAAAATATAATTGAAAGTTGATACAGAAAGCGTGTATAACTGAACAGAAAAAGAAGATAGAATTTAAAGTTGATACAGAAAGCGTGTGTAAATAAATACACATGTACATTAATTAATACAGAAACCGTGTGTAAATATAAGAATATATACATTAATTAATATATCATTAAATTGGACTAGCTTGAAAGTGGTCACAAAAACGAGAATGATGTGGAGGGTACTACTGGAACACATTTGTTTCCATATTGGCTAGTTATGCATCTCGTCACGTGTATAGAATTGAAAGTCGATATAAAAAGTGTGTGTAAAGAATTGGAAGTCGATACAGAAAGCGTGTATTGATTGGCAAAATCCCGCCAAATCCTCAAGTATAATATATATATATATATATATATATATATATATATATATATATATATATATATATATATATATATATATATATATATATATATATATATATATATATATATATATATATATATATATATATATATATATATATATATTCTCTTTTAAACAGACGAGGTTAAAGGCAATAGCAGTTTCAGCATTCAGGATTTTATTGTTATAGCTTTCAATAGTTCTAACAATTTTCCTCTGGGGTTCAGAGATGAGGTACAACAGGTTAGCAAAATTTATGGTGGATCCAACGTTTCACAAGAAAACTTGTGAAACGTTGGATCCACCATGAATTTTGCTAACCTGTTGTACCTCATCTCTGAACCCCAGAGGAAAATTGTTAGAACTATTGAAAGCTATAACAATAAAATCCTGAATGCTGAAACTGCTATTGCCTTTAACCTCGTCTGTTTTAAAGAGAATCTATTACCTGGCTATACTAACATATATATATATATATATATATATATATATATATATATATATATATATATATATATATATATATATATATATATATATACACATTTTATATATACTGTATATATAAATAAATATAATACGTGTGGCTGTGACAATAATTGTATTGTAGATATATTTTCCGATACCCGGAACGTCTATTGCGGGAACAATTTCGTTCATGATCAAAAATATTGTTGGTGAAGTGACTTGTGGTTGAGAAAAAGTTTGTTGGTGAATTTGCCGAAACCCTTCCGGAAAGACCTGTACACACACACACATACAAAAAAAAAAAAAACACACACACACACACACACACACACACACACACACACACACACACACACACACACACACACACACACACACACACACACACACACACACACACACACACACACACACACACACACACACACACACACATACACACACACACACACACACTATTGGCTTGGCAGTTTGCTTTTCTCTTTAACTAGACTTTTTCCGGGGTCACTTTTCAATTCTCACGGACTTTGAAGTTTTCCTTTTTATCTATATTTGTCTGTCTGTCTCTCGCAGTCACTCGCTCACTCACTCTTACTCTTTCTATCTGACTGTTTCTCTGTCTGTCAACCTATGTGTCAGCCTCTGTCTCTCTCTCTCTCTCTCTCTCTCTCTCTCTCTCTCTCTCTCTCTCTCTCTCTCTCTCTCTCTCAACTACAAGCCTCTGACACTGAATAGGTAGATGCCTAAACGATTACTGTATTTTACCTCAGTTTTTACAAGTCCAGGATTAGTGCATGAGGGTGAAGTTCTAAGCAGAGGTAGATGTACCCCAGAGGCGGGAGCAAAAATAATAGGGCAAGTTAAATAGGTTCAAGACATCCGACCCAGATGGCTTTTTTCTCTGTATTGTACGAGAAGTGCGGAATGAAATCGCACCTTTCTTGGCAGTAGTTTTCAATTTATAATTATAAACTGGAAAGGTCCCTGAAGACTGGAAACTGGCCTATGTAACCCCAATCTTTAAGACAGGGGATCATGAGTGTCCCAAGAATTATCGGCCAATTACCTTAGTAATATGTTAGAAGGGATACAAGTAGACAAGATAGTTGACTACTTGGTGATCCACAACTTAATTACAAAGTCCCACCTCAGTTTCAGGCTACAGCGATACCTGGGACACAAACTTCCCTTAGAAGTTGCATATACTGTAGTTCTTCAGTAGAGCAGTTCAAGGAGAGAGTAGATAGTATTTGGCACACTCTTCAACGGGTGTAATGCACTACACAATCCCTTTCTTTCCACTTCGAGTATCTCACCAGGAAGGACCGCAAGGTCTTCGGGATACTAACTATTCCTTGTAACTCCTTCCTTGTAACTCTCTCTCTTAACGTAGTGAACTGACAGGGGCCAATCATATTTTTATGTTGCGTCCATTTTTAAATATACAATTTGATATTTAATTTTTTGATTGACAAAATAAAATGACTAAGGTTAATAAAAAACTACCCAAACTTTTATACTTTTACTTTGTTGAATTAATTTTGAAGATTTTTTTATATATTACGTTGGTCTCCTCTTGACTCTGTTTACCCCAGGTTTGGCAATGATTACCTGTAGCAGTTTATATTTCAGTCATGCATTTAAAAAAAATAAAAATAAATTCCCGGAAATTAAAGAGTCGGAATTGTGTGAATTATATTTTTTGTCTCCCAACAAATTATGCACAGGCGTTTATAACTGAATATTATAATTGATAATGCAAAGGAAATAGTGTTGTGGAGGTAAATACAAAAAAATAGCGCCTCGTTATTATTTCCACCAGTTTATTATGATTTTTGTTTTCCTGATTATGTTCGTCAAAATGAGTGCACAGGTTATTAAGGGAGCCCACCTCGCTTTTTTCACTTTCTCTCCCTCTCTCTTTGGCTTGTATCCATTCGGCCCCATTCAGCCTACTGGTTTAAGACGTTTACCACCATCCAGGTGTCAATATTTTCCTGGCAAGCGGTAGCGAGCCAGCATATATACAGTATATTTTTGTTTTGACAGCAAGCTAAATTTGTACATTCTTCGATAGAAAAAGTTCTCCGGCGAAGCCAGATTTCTCCATACAATGCTGGCTCGCTATCGCTCGCTAGGAAGAAATCGACACCTAGATGGGGATAAACGTCTTAAACCAGTAGGCTGAATGGGGCCGAATGGATACAAGCCAAAGAGAGAGGGAGAGAAAGTGAAAACCAAAATCGAGGTGAGCTTCCGTAAAGAGATTTAATGTGTTGTTCAGTGTTTATCTTGTACCATGTGTGTGTGTGTGTGTGTGTGTGTGTGTGTGTGTGTGTGTGTGTGTGTGTGTGTGTGTGCGTGCGTGCGTGCGTGCGTGCGTGCGTGCGTGCGTGCGTGCGTGCGTGCGTGCGTGCGTGCGTGCGTGCGTGCGTGCGTGCGTGCGTGTGTGTGTGTGTGTGACGGGGGAGGTGGGAGAACAAAGTGAGCCTCAATAATGTTAACGAAAAGTTGAGGCTTTGCTGGGGTATGGCAGGAACACTCTTTGCTGGGGTATGGCAGGAACACTCTTTGTTGGGGTATGGCAGGAACACTCTCTCAATAACATGAACCGCATAATGACATACACAGTCGAGCAAACACACACACACACACACACGTATTACACACGCACACACCCACACATACACAGACACACGTAATACACAGACACACATACATACATTCAAGCACACACACACACACAATACACAATTGTACACACGCACACATACACACAGTTAATACAAATTCTTCCACACACACACTCACGCACGTGCGTGCGTGCGCAGTCACACACACAAGCACAAGCGCGCGCGCACACACACACACACACACACACACACACACACACACACACACACACACACACACACACACACACACACACACACACATACATCCACACACACACACACAAACACGCACGCAAATGCAAAATACATGGCAATATTATTCAGAAACAATATGCTGTATTTTATAATACAATTAAACAGTAAAATTATTCCTTGCGTTGACCTATATCAAGTGAATATAAATAATGTCTGAAATAATTAAGTCAAGGTTTACTGAATGTTATGATACATTTAACATTATGAATATTGAATGTATAGGTCTCTCTCTCTCTCTCTCTCTCTCTCTCTCTCTCTCTCTCTCTCTCTCTCTCTCTCTCTCTCTCTCTCTCTCTCTCTCTCTCTCTCTCGCCGTCTACCTATCTATCAATCAATCTATCTCTATCTATCTATCTATAAGCTGTGTATACTGTATATATATATATATATATATATATATATATATATATATATATATATATATATATATATATATATATATATATATATATATATATATATATATATATATATATATATATATATATATATATATATATATATATATATATATATATATATATATATATATATATATATATATATACACTGTATATATATATATAAAGAATATACGACCGACAGAGGCAGAGGGTTACATAATTCCATAGGTAGTTAGATGGGACATAATTAACTTGTAACCAACCAACCCCTGGAGAGTCATTTAATTGGCTCTAATTTGGATCAATTATTATTCTCAGCTAAGTAGCGTATTAGGGGAGGCAGAGAAAGAGAGAGAGAGAGAGAGAGAGAGAGAGAATTATATATAGTTACATATATATATATATAGAAAACACACAATCGAGGTAGCAACAACTTATTGTACCGACCTTAGAATTTACTAGTCAGCCATCAATTTATTATAGCCGTACATACATACATACATACATACATACATACATACATACATACATGCAGTGGTTAAATATCCTTCTCCAATAAATTTTAAGGGGGGTCACCAGCTTTTTTTATCTTTATCTCCTTTTCTCTCTTTCCCTGGCTTGTATCCATTCGGCCCCATTCAGCCAACTGTTTTAAGACTTTTATCCCCATCCAGATGTCGATTTCTTCCTGGCGAGCGATTAGCGAGCTAGCATTGCATGGACAAATCCGGCTTCGCCGGCGAAATTTTTCTATCCAAAAATGTACAGGTTTAGCTTGCTGTCAAAACAAAAATATATATATGCTGGCTCGCTACCGCTCGCCAGGAAAATATTGACACCTGGATGGGGGTAAACGTCTTAAAACAGTAGGCTGAATGGGGCCGAATGGATACAAGCCAAAGAGGGAGGGAGAGAAAGATAAGAACAAGCGAGGTGGGCTCCCTTAAAGGGGCTCTAACAGTGTTGCCTCCCAACACTTGATCAGCAGCTCAATAAAGTCCTACCATAGCATTGTCCATAGCAATGTCTTTTCATATAATTATGTTCTCAGTCAGTCAATCAATCAATCATTATTTCATAGATAAACTACATAGAAATACAAAAATATACATTACAATTTAGTCTTTACAGTAACTACAGTAGAATATAAACACATAACACATAAACACATAGATAGTTACACATAATACATAAACACATAGATAGTTACACATAACACATAAACACATAGATAGTTACACATAACACATAAACACATAGATAGTTACACATAACACATAAACACATAGATAGTTACACATAACACATAAACACATAGATAGTTACACATAACACATAAACACATAGATAGTTACACATACATCTGCATAGAATCTTCAGTCGATTATATAGGTCCAGTAGAAACATTTTGAGACTTATTACTTAATAGGATAACAAATACATAGGTGTTGATTCTTACAGCCCATTTGCTCTAGCCATTTTTGAGTTATAGGGGCTAGTGTTCGCTATTTCTGACCTACATAATAACTGTCTTGATAGAGTAATGCATAAGTGCGTGGAATTTCGATGTGAGTATCCTGGGAGTCCTCGGAGTGCCACTTGTATTTGTTGATTTCATTAATTAAGTTTAGAGGTTGTTGTTGTTGTTGTTCCCTAAGCTGCCTGGCCGAACAGCCCCGAGTCCCTGAGAAAGGCCATGGCCACGATCGGGCTTTCCCACAGAGCTCTCATTGAGTGTAGATTGTGTTGTTGGCGTAAGTGGTTGTGTGAAATGCAGTCTTCTATGATGTGTTTAATGGTATGGGGTGCTGTGTTACATCCCGGGCAGGCGTCGACAACGGAGTCATCCAGTCTCTTCTGATAGCTCAGGAGAGCTGGATGGTGTCCGCATCTCAGCCTGGCCAGGTGGACTCTGTCCTCGCGAGGAAGGGAGGATTCGGAAGGGTGGATTTCGGGAGGTCGTGCATGCAGCTGTGTGTTGTCTGTGAGTGAGTGGATGGATCGGTGAGAGATATGAGTATGGATGTGCTTCTGGAAGTTGGTTCGGGGTGGGCAGGGAGGGAGAGAGGACAATAATTGTGTGTGATACCGTGTGCTGGGTGTTGTTTTGATATTTCTTGGTGTCTGTGGGTGTGTTGCCATGTAGTTTAGTGGGTGGTCTTGGTTCGTGGAGGCTGCTGCCAGGAATTGAGTGCCTCTCATGTCCAGATGGTCTTTGACTTTGAGGATTTTGGTTTCTTGATGTAGGTGATCTGTGGGTACAGTAGCTGTGCAGCCTGTAATGATCTTCAGGGCTTTGTTTTGAATAGTCTGTAAGGTCTTATGATGTGTTTCAGCTAAGTTAGAAGCCCAGGCTGGGCTTGCGTATTCCATCACTGATCTTATGTATTGTTTATATACTGTGGTGGTAGTTTCTTTGTTGTGTCCAAATTTTGTGTGAGCAAGTGACCTGAGGGCGTTAAGTCTGGGTGTCAGTTTCTTTTTAATGTTTGTGGTGTGCTGTTTGAATGTCATATGAGTATCATATGTTACTCCTAGGATTTTGGGTGTGTGTATGTGTTAGGGGTGTGTTGTTTATGGTGAGTTGAGGGATGTATTCGTGTTCTCCTGTCCAACTTGTGAGCAGGGTTGCAGTGGATTTGGCTGGGGCTAGATTAAGTCTGTTTGTAGTGCACCAGCCATGTAGTGTGTTGAGATAGGGTTGAAGGAGATCTGTTGCTCTTTTTGGGTCATGGTGTGTGCATGTGAGTGTTATGTCATCTGCATAGGAGGCTAAGTTTATTTGGGGCGTATTGGGTGTAGTTATATCGTGCATGTACAGATTGAAGAGTGCGGGCGATAGGACGGATCCTTGTGGGACTCCGTTTGGAAAGTTTCTGATTTTAGATGACTGACCGGCAAAAGATACGTGTGCACATCTGCCTGCTAGGAAGTTGGCCAGCCACCGTTTTGTGTTGTTGTGCATGTTTGTGTTGTAGATTTTGTTTGTTAGGTTATGGCGGGGGATGGCATCGAAGGCTTTACTAATGTCGAGTGTGGCTAATAGTGATCTGTGTGGTGGTCTAGCTGAATTGATGCCGTCGAAAGCTCTTTGTGTAAGGTCTGTGAGAAGAGTGTTTGTGGAGTGCAGTGGCCTAAAGCCATGTTGTGTTGGAGCTAGGGGTAGGTCAGGTGTAATTAGTTGTAATACTAGGCGTTCCATGACTTTGGAGGGGGAGCAAAGGAGTGTGATGGGGCGGTGCGAGGAGGGTAGCGTGGGGTCTTTGTTGGGTTTGGGGAATGTGATGATGATACCATGCTTCCAAATGTCTGGTATTGTGTTGTGTGAATAGCTGTAGTTTGATATGTTAGTGAGTGCTTGTATGCCTTGTGGTCCCAGGTGTCTGAGGTGTATGTTGCTTATGTTGTCTAGGCCACAGGCGGGTGAGTGCTTGAGATTGTTGATGATATGCTTTGTCTGGTGATTGGTGAAGGGTGTATAGTCAGGGTCTGTGGGGAATTGTCTCTTACGTCGGATGACACGTCGGTCGTCTTTGTGAGGTTTTAGGTGGCTGACATGTGAAAAGTGATTGATGAGAGTGTTTGCTTGTTGTTTACATGAAGGAGTAGAGTCTGTTGTTGTGATTGCAGCATGTGATTGTGTTGTGTTGCTGTTGGAAAGTGTGATGCTGTTTAGTGTTTTGTAGAGTTTTTTGGGGTTTGTTTTGTGATCAAGTGTTTGTAGGAAGTTATTCCAATTTAGTTTTTGTTGTTCTTGTATTTTGTTGTTAGTTTGGGTGTTGAGTGCTTGAATTTGTTGTGTGATGTCTTGTGTGTGGGGTGCTGGGGAGTGTTTCAGTATGTCGCGTTGTCTGATGAGGTTTTGAATTTCTGGTGTGAAGTTGGGGTTGTGTCTTTTTCTGTTACCTCTTGGAATGTGTTTCTTGTCAGCGTTTTGGATAGTTTTATTGAGTATGTGTACAGCATTGTTGATGTTAGTGATGGGTGTACTGTTTAGAGTTGTGAAGTGTTGTTCTGTCTCATTTGTGAATGCTTCCCAGTTAGCTCTTTTATAATTGGTGTATGTGTGTTTGTGGCTAGCTGGGGTGAGTCTGGTTTTGGTGGTGATAATGATCGGGAGGTGGTCAGAGCCTAAGGTTCTGACCACCCTCCAGGATGTTGTGGGGGCGAGTTCTGGGGAGCAAAAGGTGATGTCAGGAGATGATGGGTTATAGAGGGCTTGGTGAGGAATATGGGTATGTTGATGGATGTCGTTAAGGATGATGAGGTTATCGGTTTGGTTTTGTAGTACCAGCCCTCTGTCTGTGTCGGGGTTGTCGACAAACCAGGCCGACGTCTTGGCGTTGAAGTCACCACCCAGGATGATGTGTGGGGTGTGTGGGGTGTTTGTGATGTGTTGTAAGTGTGGTCTGTAATCATTTGGTACTGTAGGGGATGTTTGGGGAGGGATGTATGTGTTTATGATGGTTATGTTGGAGTTGTTGCCAGTGCGTATTTTAATTGACTGTATTTCTGAGTTTTAGAGGTAAAGTTGGTTGGTGGAAAAATACATAATAATTTAGAACAGGATAAATATATTACGCTGAGGTACGGTATATTATATGCTATAGTTATGCTATACCCTACTATACAATGCTATGAAGTCTTAAAAGAACTGACCTTGCCCAGCCGAGGAGAGGACAGACGGACCAGAAGAGAGACCACAGCCATATGAACGCCAACATCTGGCAGTACCGCCGATAAGTCAGTTTGCCACCTGGAATGATGACAAACATATAGAAAATAATAATAATAATAATAATAATAATAATAATAATAATAATAATAATAATAATAATAATAATATTAATACAAATAATAATAATAATGATAATAATAATAATTATAGTAATAATGAGAATAATTATAATAATAATAATAATAATAATAATAATAATAATATTAATACAAATAATAATGATAATAATAATAATTATGGTAATAATGAGAATAATTATAATAACAATAATAATAATAATAATATTAATAATAAAAATAATTATAACTATAATAATAATAATATATACAACACAATTTATAATTCTATAGAAACATAAACAACACTAGGAAAAGCAATAACAATAACAACAAATACTACTACTAATTCTATAATGATAATAATAATTGATACTACTACTACTACTACTACTACTACTAATAATAATAATAATAATAATAATAATAATAATGATACTTACCCCAAGTATACTCTGCAGCGTGAAAAGATAAATATTGTTAACAGACAAGGCTATAAATTTCGGTTCGGTTCCTTTAAGGGGAGGTAGAGGTTTTTACTTAAGAAGATTTTTTATCTGGACCCCCTTCTGCCTAATGTTTAGCCCATTTGTTTTGAGATTTTAAGACGATCGCCCCATTAGTTTGACGATTTTTAGACCTGTCGCTCCATTTATGTCAATTTTAAGATGTTTCGTGCCATTTAGGTGTCGATTTTTTCCTGGCGAGCGATAGCGAGCCTGTGATTTAGAAAGAATCGGCCTTCGGCCAGGACATTTTTTTTCTATCGAAAAATGTACAAATTTATCTCGAAGGGGGGTCTTGGAGGTATTTTTGTTAACTTAAGATTGATGGAGGTCTAAGGAGCAAACTAAAAAATCTCCCCTTAAAGCCGGTATCACACGAGAGCTTTTATAGTCAACATTCGATGATCAAAAAATTTATGGTAACATTTCTGGAATATTTTGCGTTAGCATCGGAAAGTAGACTGATGATAGATGAATTTAGGTGACAGAACTATTATAAATGTTAACCTCATAAGTTGCCAGACCAGTGTTGAGGATAAATTTTGAGGTAAAAAGCGCTCGTGTGATACCGGCTTAAGTTAGTGATAGAGCTATGTTGGCAAATGATATAGATAAGATTTAGGGCTAACTTAGATAAGGATAAGCGAAGGTTAATATGGGTTAAGGATAGGCTAGTTTTAGGCCGTTTTAGACATATGTTATAGATATGCTAGGTTAGTTTAAATAATGTTAGGTTATGATTTGTTGTCCAGTTCCTTCGGTTATTAGGTATAGTATTGAAATTTGTATTAGCATTCAGCCACCTGCAAAAATATAATTATAGTTTAGTTTCTGACACCATTGTAAAAAATCTCATAAATATTGCCGTAGAATGCCGATTAAATCACTGTAGTATTAAGACAGTCCCTGTAGAAGTGATGATGATCGTACACAGATCCGGTAATGTATGTAGTATTAGCAGAAATTGGATGAAAAACGATATGCAGAGTCGGCAAGAGGTTTGAATAAACGCTGAAATAACTGCACACATGACGATGCCACAACCCTTTCCATAAATTGACGCCATTATTTACTTTCTATAGCTACCTCCAGACGGTTATACTCAGCGTTGGAAGGATCTCAAGAAATGAAAGATTTTAAAACTGTTTAAATAAACCCTCTATAACTACCAAATAATTCCTAAGCTGAATACTATCGTCTGAAGATAGTGAGAATACCTTAAAACTTTATGATATTCCGCGAAAACTCTACGGACTCTCCCACCCGTGTTTCACTATCTCCGCCCATAACAGCCCAGAGACGGAGGCATCGCACCAACTATTTTCGCGACACTTTATTATTATTATTATTATTATTATTAATATTATTATTATTATTATTATTATTATTATTTAGTTTTAAAACAAATTGTAGTTTTATAAGACTTTTAAGTTGGGACGAAACTCAAACCAAAAGATTAATTAATATATATCCTATGATTCATAGAGATCTATTCAAATCTTAATGCAAATGTCTGACGAAACAAATAGCACAGTGCATATTTTGTGTATGTGATACAATAGACTAAAAGGACATTTTTGCATGAATTTAAAGTAAAGATAATCAATTGGAAACTGTTATTCGAGTTGAGTTCCACTTTCTATAGCTACCTCCAGACGGTTATACTCAGCGTTGGAAGGATCTCTAGAAATGGAAGATTTAATAGCTGTTTAAGTAAACCTTATATATCTACCAAACCTTATATATCTACCAAATAATTGCTAAGCTGAATAATATCGTCTGAAGATAGTCAGAATAACACTTAATTACAATGTTACGATTGTCAGCGAAAACTCTACGGACCCTCCTACCCGCGATTCACTATCTCTGCCCCCTAACAGCCCAGAGGCTGTTACACCAACAATTTTTGCGACGCATTACTTTTATTATTATTATTATCATTATTATTATTATTATTATTATTATTACTATTATTATTATTATTATTAGTAGTAGTATTTAGTTTTAAAGCAATTTGTTTTTTAAGATTTCAGTTGGGACGAAACTCAAACCAAAAGATTGATTGATATATCTCCTATGATTCATAAAGATTGATTGATATATCTCCTATGATTCATAAAGATTGATTGATATATCTCCTATGATTCATAAAGATTGATTGATATATCTCCTATGATTCAGAGAGATCTATTCAAATCTGAATGCAAAAGTCTGACGACAGAAATAGCACAATACATATATTTTTGTGTATGTTACAATAGACTTAATGGAAATTTTTGCCTGAGCTTAAAGTAAAGACACTTAATTGGAAACTGTTATTCGAGTTGAGTTTCACTAAATCCCTATACTTAGCGTTACCTGAACCATTATATATATTTTTCTAGCTACAATTGAGCGATTATGTTAAATTTGAGCTGAGCTTGTAGGAGTGAAAGAGGTAATTAAGTTTTCATCCGCTTTCACTTACAGAGGTCCTTGTCAAGTTGAATAAAATCAGTTAACGTTAACCAGAATATATATATAATGATGGATGGACTGTAGCATATTATTCCGATTCGTTATATCGGATAATTTAATATATGTGTACTCAATATTCTACGGTTAAGGGGAGATTTCCACTTGAGGGACTTTTTTCTTGACCCCTTTCTCCCTCATGTCTAGCCCCATTGCTTTTGAGATTTTAAGACGTTTGCCCCATTAGTTTGGTGATTTTTAAGAATTTCCGCCCCATTCTGTCAATTTTAAAACCTTTCGTGCCATTTAGTGTCGATTTTATCCTGGCGAGCGAAAGCGAGCCTGTAATTTAAGAGTCATCGGCCTTCGGCCGGGAAATTTTTTTTCTACCGAAAAATGTACAAATTTATCTTCAAAGGGGGTCAAGGGGGTGAAATTTTAAGATTGCTGGAGGAGTAGGAAACAAACTAGAAACCTCCCCTTAATCAGACTGTGAAGGATTATTGCCGACCAGAATTCCAATATATATAATCGAGAATCATCAAGACAGATGGACTATAATATATTGTATATCCATTTTTATTCTATGACCGCAGGGAAATTCGTCACTTATATTACCCGTATATAACTGACAATTATATTACCCGTATAACTGACAATTATATTACCCGTATTACTGACAATTATATTACCCGTATAACTGACAATTATATTACCCGTATAACTGACAATTATATTACCCGTATAACTGACAATTATATTACCCGTATTACTGACAATTATATTACCCGTATAACTGACAATTATATTACCCGTATAACTGACAATTATATTACCCGTATAACTGACAATTATATTACCCGTATAACTGACAATTATATTACCCGTATAACTGACAATTACATTACCCGTATAACTGACAATTATATTTTCACCAAAACGTCTCTTCACTTAAATGTATCTTCTCACAAAAGTACTTTCGGCAACCGTTTAAAGTCTCACTTTACTTGTTTAACTCACAATTGTTAGGCAGTTATAAGATAGGGCAAGTAAGTTTAAGTTAACATTATGGTTTGGTTTGGTTGGGCTAAGTTCAGGTGGGCAAAGGTTAGGTTAAGGGGAGGTTTCTAGTTTGTTCTCTAGACCTCCATCAAGCTTAAAATTACACCCCCTAAACCCCCTTTCAAGATAAATTTGTACATTTTTCGGTAGAAAAATGTCCCGGCTGAAGGCCGATTTCTCTTAAATTACAGGCTCGCTATCGCTCGCCAGGAAAAAATCGACACCTAAATGACACGAAAAGTCTTAAAATTGACAGAAATGGGGCGAACGTTCTTAAAATCGCCAAACTAATGGGGCGAACGTCTTAAAATATAAAAAGCAATGGGACTAAACCTGAGGGAGAAAGGGGTCCAGAAAAAAATATCTCAAGTGGAAATCTCCCCTTAAGGATAGGTACGTGTGGCCAAATTGACTGTCTTTATTAATACTTATTTGTGTACCCTAACCACTAACCCACACCAATTTCGCAAGCACTCAAGTATATATATATATATATATATATTAAGTGTGTGTTTGTATATATGAACAATTATTTCATATGTGTATATTATAATATGTCATATTTTAAGGCGTGAATATGTATAAAGTTTACCTTCAACCTAAAACCACTGTATCCCTGCCACTGACACCACCATCACCGTCATCCATCACATTATACCCACCACAGCCACCAGTGTCACATCCAGACCGTAGACAATATATCCTCCCCCCTCCATACGCCCCCCCCCCCCCATTTACCTCACAGCCCCTGCCACTCACACATGTCCTCGTCAACGTTACTAGCCTCGAAATTGGTTTAAGGGAGCCCACCTTGCTTTTTTTCTCTTTCTCTCCCTCTCTCTTTGGCTTGTATCCATTCGGCCCCACTCAGCCTACTGTTGTAAGATGTTTACCCCCATCCAGGTGTCAATATTTTCCTGGCGAGCGGTAGCAAGCCAGCATACATATAT
Source organism: Paralithodes platypus (assembly GCA_032716605.1). Taxonomy (NCBI): domain Eukaryota; kingdom Metazoa; phylum Arthropoda; class Malacostraca; order Decapoda; family Lithodidae; genus Paralithodes; species Paralithodes platypus. The sequence goes on along the minus strand of CM064485.1, from coordinate 2,502,958 downwards.
TTTTGTTTTGACAGCAAGCTAAATTATAAATTTTTCGATAGAAAAATGTCTCGAAGCCGGACTTCTCCATACAATGCTGGCTCGCTATCGCTCGCCAGGAAGATCTCGACACCTGGATGGGGATAAACGTCTTAAAACAGTTGGCTGAATGGGGCCGAATGGATACAAGCCAGGAAAAGAGGGAAAAGGAGAGAAAGATAAAACAAACCGGTGACCCCTCTTAAATCGTATTGTCCAGAGAAATAATGTAATGGAAAACATGAATATATACATACTATACTGGGTGGCCCTGAGTGAAGTACAGTCCCTAGCGGGCGAAAAGAACGTTATTGTGTTGTTAGAAAATATATATGTATGTATGTATGTATATATGTATGTATGTATATATGTATGTATGTATGTATGTATGTACTCTGACACCTTCCCCAGTTTTCCTTTTTTTGTTTTTGTTTTTGTTTTTTTGTATGGGGGTGGTCGACTCGAGACAGAGCCCGAACAGGGACATCACAACACATCAGAAAAACAAGACAATACAAAACATAAAAACAAATATATATACATAACAATGTTAATATAACCCTTTCAAGATCCTGTTACGCATTTCGTTTCTGGTTTGTTTTCTGGTCATTATTAGACAATTTCATGCGGATTATGAAGGGAGTATGGGAGTCAGAGGCTACCCACTTAGATATAAATTTGTAAATTTTTCAGTAAAAAAATGCCCCGGCAGAAGGCCGATTTCTCTTTAAATACAGGCACGCTATCGCTCGCCAGGAAAAAAAATCGACCCCTAAATGGCACGAAAGGTCTTAATATTGGCAAAGAAATGGGACAAAAGGTCTGAATATCGCCAAACTAATGGGGCGAATGTCTTGAAGTTTCATAACTAATAGGGCTAAACATGAGGGAGGAGGACTCGAAAAATCTACTGCCTCCCCTTAATTGAGATGATCTTTACCCTTATCGTTCCCACAGATCCTTAATTGAGATGATCTTTACCCTTATAATTCCCACAGATCCTTAATTGAGATGATCTTTACCCTTATAATTCCCACAGATCCTTAATTGAGATAGTCTTTACCCTTATCATTCCCACAGACCCTTCCTATAAAATTGAGATAGTCTTTACCCTTATCATTCCCACAGATCCTTCATATAATTGAGATAGCCTTTACCCTTATTCCCACAGATCCTTCATATAATTGAGATAGCCTTTACCCTTATCATTCCCACAGATCCTTAATTGAGATAGTCTTTACCCTTATAATTCCCACAGATCCTTAATTCAGATAGTCTTTACCCTTATAATTCCCACAGATCCTTAATTGAGATAGTGTTTACCCTTATAATTCCCACAGATCCTTAATTGAGATAGTCTTTACCCTTATAATTCCCACAGATCCTTAATTCAGATAGTCTTTACCCTTATAATTCCCACAGATCCTTAATTGAGATAGTCTTTACCCTTATAATTCCCACAGATCCTTAATTGAGATAGTCTTTACCCTTATCGTTCCCACAGATCCTTCCTAAATTGTATACAATCGTCTAAGGATAGCAGGTGAAGGTGTCTAAATGCGTCATACTCTTCAAAGGGTTAACCTCATTTACTAATTGCAAATAATGTCATAGTGTGAGTATAATGTCATAGTGTGAGTATAATGTCATAGTGTGAGTATAATGTCATAGTGTGAGTATAATGTCATAGTGTGAGTATAATGTCATAGTGTGAGTATAATGTCATAGTGTGAGTATAATGTCATAGTGTGAGTATAATGTCATAGTGTGAGTATTTTCTTCCCTAAGATTTTTGGAGCAGACCGTGAATATTAATATAACGTCATTAGGTAGAGAATGAGGTTGTGGTGGTGTTGGATGAGAGGTATGACAATATTGGCCTTACAAAATGGTCTAAATCCAAAAATTTATATACCGTTGGCATCGCAACGACGAGACGAATCCATA
>CM064485.1:2485993-2495993 GCA_032716605.1 Paralithodes platypus | reverse complement strand
CACCTGATTAACAAATAGTAATAAACAAACGCCATTAATATTATATCTCATACACAAATTCGGGATATTCACAACTTATAGAATCCATTTTTCATAGAGCTGTTCTAGAATATGTGAATCTTGGTAGATCATAATTTAATCAACGTTTTCATAATTAGTCTCCAGCTAATAATGTTCTGAAGGGTGAGCGATATTTGTAACATTTCTATTTATTCAAGATAGGTGTAGGCTAGCTCTTAATTTGACTTAATCCCTTCATAACATCATGGCGCATAATATGTAATCTAATTGTGGCTATGATTAGACGATTTCATTAAGTTAAGAAAATATCTGTGAGAGTTTAAACAAAAATGTATATTGATTTTAACCTTTGGAGTGGTTGAGTTCATTGTTAAGCTGCATAAAATCGTCTGTAGTTAACACGAATCAAATGAAAATACGACAAAGTTGACCAAGCGAAGTAAGTGAAGCATATATATTGGTTTTCCTTCTGTGTTCTGCCACGCTCAAGAGTATGCTCTAATTCTCAGCACGGAAATTTATTTACAAAAGGCAGCTTCCAGGTATTTTTTAATGCGAGGTGATTCCGTTTAAAGAGAACTCATTTGGAATTTTGAGGGAAAAATAAGAATACAAGCTTGCATTTCTTATTTCTTTCTCTCATTATAACGCTAGCTGATCCGACATTGTGGGGGTGTTATTGCGTTTTATAAATCATTATTGAAAACTTTGATTGTTTTTAAATTATATAATTTTTGTTTTTGTTTTAGAGAGAGAGAGAGAGAGAGAGAGAGAGAGAGAGAGAGAGAGAGGGAGAGAGAGACTACAAGCAACTAAACATAGGTGCTATTTCAAGTCCCATGGGAAATTTATCATGCTACTACTGTTATACTCTCTCTCTCTCTCTCTCTCTCTCTCTCTCTCTCTCTCTCTCTCTCTCTCTCTCTCTCTCATCTATGAAACCCATTAATCTTCCTACACATATACCACCGTACAGAAGGTTGTTTAGTATGCATGCCCCCGGAAATTAGGGTAGAATGTTATTGTTGGTGACAAATATATACGACAAAATGAGGTCACGTTACAAATGAGGTCACGTTATAAATTAATATGGAGGAAGATTTCTTTCTCTCCAATTATCCCTTCAAAATAAGACTCTAGTTTGTTATCATCAACATTGGTCTGGCAGCTTATGAGTTAAAATTAAAAAAAAACTAATTATATCACCTAAATTCATTTATATTCAGAGGGGAGATAAATTACTAGCCCAAAGAGAGGGGGAGTGTAGCTCATTGTAGCTTTATTTCTTCTTGTTTACTCTCTCGCACTCGTTCACACACACACACACACGCACACAAAATATCCAAGTTTACTTTAATCTACCTATAATCCGTTCAGCATGATGTCACATTTTTCATCATATTCTTGTTACCATTAGACGATGTTCTTATAATCTACACGAATTTGCATATATATATCCTAAATTGCTTAAGTGGACCCTATTACAAAAAGAAGGATCGTAAGCCCAAATCTGCAACGCTGATGTGAGCAGCCTTGTTGTCGGCGGAGAAATCTGAGAGTAGGAGTGACAGCCGGAACAAGGTTAGTGGGTTTGGGACAGGCGCCTCGAAAACTAGATCCTGTTTTGTATTTCGGTTTCATGCTCTCGTTTCAGCTTTCACTCTGAATCTCTCTCTCTCTCTCCCTCTCTCTCTCTCTCTCTCTCTCTCTCTCTCTCTCTCTCTTTCTCTCTCTCTCTTTTTCTCTCATGGCAGATGCCTCTAAACTTGGAAAAGTGCAAGGTGATGCATATCGGCCAAGCAAACTCCAAGTCAGGCTATTCGCTAATCGCTATTAGGAATGCCTCTGGAAGTGACTGACTTGGAAAACGGATTTGGGTGTTCTGATTAGCAGTGACCTAAACTTTTCCAAGCAGTTCATTGACATAGAGAAGAAAGCTCAGAAATGATTGGGCTATAATTTTGTACAGAAGAAAGGGGCAAATTTAAGTATAGAAAAACAGGAAATATTCCCTCTCACACTTTAACAACGCTCCAATTCGTAGGTCCTCCAGCACTCAGGAAAGATATAGAGCGACTGGAAAGAGTACAAGCTAGGGCTACAAAACTGATATAATTGTTAGAAGATTCAGCTATGAGGACTGGTTGAGAGATCTTAATCTCTTTTCGTTGGAGACATGCAGATTATGAGGTCAGCTCATTGAAGTCTTTTTTAATACTTAATGGATTTGACAACGTGGATTATAGCAAAATGTGTAGCCTCAATACGAATACAACATGCAACCATGGCTGGAAATTATAATTGAAAAGGTTCAGCACTAGTATTTGTGGACATTTTGTTTTCGACATAATAAGATCCTATTTTCTACCTGAACAAACTGCCCTCGGAGTTTGTAAAAAGTTGTTTTTCAATAGAGGCAGTTCAAGAAAGATAGATAGTATGTTTGGCAACACTCTGTAAATGAACATAATTCAACTTAACACGTCTCTCTCCTCTTATCACTATTCGTCGAGTATCTCCCCGGAATGGATCGCAAGGTCTCTGAGATACTAACTATTCCTTGTAACTCTCTCTCTCTTTTTCGTGCCGCGGGGCAGTGTAATACAGCGATCCAATAAATCCTACCACAGAGTTTTTCCGTACCCTGTGCTTTTATGTATGTCTTTTATTTTTATCGTCCATTATCTGAGTTTATATATATACAGTATATATATATATATATATATATACCGGTATATATATATATATACAGTGGCGGCGAAAAGTGTCCGCACGGGCCCTCGGACGCGCACATTTTTCACCGAAAGTGTTTATAGACAAGTTTTGACCAAAATCTTGCGAGGATTTGAAATTTTGCGTGTCATCACTACTATTCCCACCATCACAAATATCACCATTATCACTACTACTATCATTACTGTCACATTAATCACTACTACAGCCACCATCACCTCTAATATCATCATTATTATTAACCCTTTCAGTACCGGCAATGTATTTTACATTTTTGTTCGAGCTATATTTAGACGATTTTGTGCACTTTAAGATGGATCTGTGGTACTAAAAATGGCAAAGAGAGATAGTTTGAAGCCTGTTAGTTGCTGGAGGCCCTCTTTACACTGAATAAAATCGTTTAATAGCAGCCAGAATAAGCTATAAAGACGTCGCCGGTACAGAAGGGGTTAATACTATTACAATCATCATTGATTTCGGGGGTTGATGAGTGAGTTGGTGCTTCTGAATGCTTGTGTGCTTGCATTTTGTGGGCGAACTGTTATATGTGTTCTTCTCCTGTCACCTCTTTTTTTCTTCTTGTGTCTCTTGCTGATCCTCCCTACCCCTTGTCGGAGTAAAGGCTGGCTACTGACTGACTGACAATCATCACTACTACTGTGACCATCATCACTACTATTTTTTTTTATAGCACTCACCATCATAACTAATATTAATAATAAAAAGTAGTCATTCGTCACAGAGGCTGTAGGTCTCGATTTTCGTTCCGACTTATGCTGTCTTAACCCCTTGAAGCTCTGACGCGTTTTAGCAGATTATTTTGGCTATCAATAGACGATTTTATGCAGCTTAGGAAGGATCTGTGGGTATAAAAAGGTTAAAGGCTATCTCAATCCACCCTCTGACTTCCTAATCTGAATAAAATCGTCTAATAATTACCAGAAAACAGAAAAGAAATGCGTCTTGGATCTTGAAAGGGTTAATAGTCCAATAGGATTGATACCCTATAAAATCCTACTTTAGTAATATAATTCAGTCGCGAAAAGGGGAATGGAGTTCTTGAAAAGAGGCTTTGGTCTTGACTCTCTTTTGACTTATGCTGGTTTAATCCTGATGGGTTGGTAAACTATAAAGTCTTATTTTGATACCAATTTAATAAATAATCAGTCGCATCGAAGGGACTAGTGTTCTCGATTAAAGCTCCAGTGTTGAATTTAATGATGAATTGATTATACTGGCTTAATAATCCTGAAGGGTAGGTAGCCTAGAAAGTCCGATTAAAAACAAGTATATTATATGTCAGTCGTTTGCCTCACAACATCCTGGGAGGATAATTAGGTTTGCCATCTCCACCCACCGACCCTCCTCTCATCCTCATCCTCCTCCTCCCTCCCAGACCATTTCCCTTACTTCTTCTGTGACGCACCGGGAGGCTTATTGAATCATGGGTTTAGAACGGCTCTCTCTCTCTCTCTCTCTCTCTCTCATCATCTCAGGCATTCTCCCCAAGATTGACGCACCTGACAAATTCTACGCCACAAAGGCTTTCAAGAGCACAAATATAGCCGACTAAAACAGTTTGGGTCTTGAGGGAAGAAGTTGAATTCATCAACCTCTGTGACAACTTCTACAAACAACCAGCCTACTCCGTGTTCCGCCAAGGAGGGCACTCATCTAAACCCTGTGGGTTCAGCACGCATGGGTCGTGCTCCTACAACGAAGCAGTCCGCAGCCATGGATCAAAAAACGCCCCACAAAAAAAATTTTGCCGAGAAGAAGCAGCCAGTGACCTAAATCATCCAACGCCAAGAAAAAAACAGAGGCAACCGAGGACCACCAGCGATAAGGACCGAAGACAGCGAGGCACCGAGTGACCGCCATGAACATAAAGTGTCAGATTCCGACAAGATACCAAAAATATTATTAAAGAGCTTTTCCGTAGAGGTCTAAAATAACAAATTTAAAAGGTTTTCTATGCAAACGCTCGTAGCATACGCAATAAATTTTCAGATTTTAGAGGAGCTAGTGTTTTACAGAAAATTAATGATGTTATTGGCATAACAGAATCTTGGCTCAATACAGAAGATAGAGACTTTTTATTTAAGCAGATGTATTCACTTCCACCGGGTGATGGAATGTTTGAGAAAAGCCGAATAAATCGACATGGAGTTGGCGTTTTACTTTATATCAAGAAAGTCCTTAACCCTACCACTCTTGTCAAAACCTCAAATTGTGAAACGTCGAACGCATCTTTTGGTGCTAATAAAGAATCATAAAGGGTACCAAAATAAGACTTTCATTAATATACAGACCTCCAGCTCCAATCAGTTCAAACTGACTCGAGAATTTTACGAACAAGATTGCAGATGTAAGTCACTCGCAAGATACCCGTAATTTTTGGTGAACTTTATTTGTACCTGTGACCCAGTGGGGCGATACTCTTACTTCACACTCCGGACATGACTTGTATACGAAACTTGGAAGAGAGTTTCGCTTTATCAATTTAGTTGGAACGCCGACCCGTGGTAATAACGTTCTTGACATTGTACTTGCAACAAAAGAAACCTTAATAAGAGAATTTGAAGGTTGGTGATGAATTCAGTAACAGCGACCATCGTACAGATAACTTTCACTTTTAAAGTTTACTAGTAACGAACCAAATAGTAGCATCGAAAAAGTCCCTAATTTCAAGAAAGCAACTTCCATAAACTTAGAGCTATGTTAAAAGAAACTGTCTGGAGCTTTTTAATTCACAATAACGACATAAATACATCTTGGAAGTTATTCCGCATCCACTTACCTACAAAGCAGTGCAAGACCTGCATACCATCGAAAACTCGGCGTCCAGGCCATAATCAACTAAGCCCAAATGGTGGAATAACGATATTTCAAACGGCCTGCTTGCTAAAAAATGTGCTAATGATAGATTAAAATCCTCACAAAATGACGAAGAACGGGCTGAAATTTGTAGAGCTACGACTCAAAGCCAACAAGTTACATTAAGCAAAGTAAAAAGGACCTTAGAAGTTACATATTGCGAATCAAAGTAAAACAAACCCGAAAGAATTCTAAATAGTTATATCAGAAAGAAAAAAGTTGGTTGACTTCAACGTGTTGGACGTTTATTCGAGGAAAATGGGAGAAAACACCAAAGGACCAAGAACAAATTATTACTGCCCGTCAATACCTCCTTTTGCATCAGTTTTTTACAACAGACGACCTCAGTGATATCCCTACAACCATCGGCCGATTCAGATTGATAATTCAGCGTTCTAAGGCAATATCACCGTTACAGAGAGAGAAGTATTGAAATTGTTTAAGAATAAACTCAAGGTAAATAAAAACGCCTGGACCTGGACCTGATACAAGCTCGCCTAGAGTTCTCAAAGGAAGCTAAGGATGAGCTCTCTAAACCACGTGACATTACTATTCCAATAAATCCTTGGCAGTTCTGGAACTATTCCCGATCAGTGAGCTACGCCAACGTAACACCGATATTCAAAAAAGGCAGCAAATCCCTACCCAGTAACTATCGTCCAATTAGCTTAACCACAGTTGTATGTAAAATGCTAGAAACGGTCGCATGACGAGACAGACTCGTAAATCACTTAGAGGAAAATAACATACTTAAAGATACTCAACACAGCTTTCGTACAAGACGTTCCTGTTTAACAAACCTCTTAGACTTCATTCCACGATATCCTCAAACCTCGACGATGAGAGTACAGCTGTAGATATTATATACCTTGATTTTCAAAAGGCCTTTGACAAAAGTTTTCCCCACAAACGTTTTACTGCTAAACGACTAAAAGCGCATGGAATAAACAAGAACGGTGTGTGTGAAATGGATAGAAAATTGGCATCAGCGACAGAAAGCAAAAGAGTAGTCATAAACGGTAAGGGCATCAAATGGACCAATGTACGTCGCGGGGTACCCCAGGGATCGGTACTAGGACCAATTCCTCTTTCTAATTTACATCAACGACATAGATGAGGGTCTCCACGCTGTACAATCTCAAAATTTGCTGACGAATACAATAATTGCAAATAGCGTATCTCTCAACCAAGACCAAGTTGACGATATGCAACCCATCTAGATAACTTGTCATGTTGGGCCCAAATTTGGCAAATGGAGTTTCAATGCGGATAAATGTAAAGTACTACATATCGATACCTAAATGAGAAAGCAAACTATTTCAGATGACGGCACTCACAGCTTAAGACTGTAAACAGAGAAACCGGGGGGATCTGGGCGTAACAATATGGGGTAACCTAAAACCGATACAACAATGTTCATAGTTTTTAAGACGGCAAACAAAATAATTGGCTTTCATAGGCAGGTCATTTGAGCATAAATCCAAAGCGTTATCCTAACCTTGGACAATTCCTTAGTCCCCGCCCTCTTCTGGACTACTGGCGTTTCAATCCTGGTGGCCGCTTATTACCAAAAAGATATCAACACAATCTAGAACAGACGTTCAAACGTAGACTTAGCCAAATGATACCTAGCCTAAAGAACAAACCATACAGAAGAGTCGTCTTAGAGAATTAAATCTATTTCCTTTAACCGCAGCGCAGATTCAGAGGTAACTTACTTCAAGTGTTCAAAATCATCAAAGGCATCGGACAATATGAACTGTAGTAAGTACTTCACTATTGACCAATCTAATATACAACGCGGGGAAACGGTTGCAAAATTCTTGGTACATCTTTTAACTCACGACGAATCTAAGAATTTCTTCTTCACTCGGAGTTGTCAACTTGTGGAATGGGCTTCCCCGAAACGTTATAGACTGCATCACCGTTGATTCATTTAAACTCCGCCTAGACAAATATCTCGCATCAAACCCCGCGACCGACTGCGGTTTGTAAATGAAGGTAACTTTAATTTTATCCCCCCCTCTTTACTAACCCATCTGTCCCCTACTAACTTCCTAATCCTCCCACGGATATTAGTTCCATGGGCAGTATTTCCCTTTCCAATGTTCCCTTACCCACTCTAAACCACTGTTTGGACACTTGATCCTCAGTGTTTTGGAGGACAAGCAACCTAGAAGGGTCACTAGATCTGTTGTTGCTTGATTTCCTTTGTACTCCTTTGTACTCTCTTTGTACTCCTTTGTACTCTCTCTCTCTCTCTCTCTCTCTCTCTCTCTCTCTCTCTCATCATGTAGTGTGTATAGCCTCACAAGTTCTGGAGTGAGCGTGTAACTATATTTAGGTCGCTGTGCATCATCCTTCTCTTCCATTATTCTTCTATTTGTAATAATATATGTTTTATGTTTTTTTTAAAGCAGCTGTGTTGCTTCAGTGCCCTCACGGAAGGTAAATGTTGGCATTTAGCACGATAGATTAGCCCTGGTGGAGTATCAAAACAGTTTTCCCATCAATAACTGCAACTGGGGTAATCCTTCATGGCTTATTAATGGGAAAACATCAGTGCGCTCGGGAAAATAATATTATTATAAAAAGGAGCACTAACAAGGCATTAATCAGAGCCTTCTTTGGGGAGGGTGAGTTTCTTTTGCAGTAGTCGTCATGGATAATAACAACAAATCAGGAAGAGGAGTTTCATAGCAATATTTCACTTAAGGGGGGAAGTCGTTGCGTTTTCTAGACCACCAACTTTATTGACAACGTTTCGCAGATAGCTTCTTCAGGCCACTGGTGACCTGAAGAAGCTATCTGCGATACGTTGTCAAGGGGGGGTCACCTGCCTTTTTTTATCTTTCTCTCCTTTTCTCTCTTTCGGCTTGTATCCATTCGGCCCCATTCAGCCAATTGTTTTAATACGTTTATCCCCATCCAGGTGTCGATATCTTCCTGACGAGCGATAGCGAGCCAGAATTGTATGGAGAAATCCGGCTTCGCCGGAGACATTTTTCTATCGAAAATTTTACAAATTTAGCTTGCTGTCAAATTAAATATATATATATGCTGGCTCGCTACCGCTCGCCAGGAAAATATTGACATCTGGATGGGGGTAAACGTCTTAAAACAGTAGGCTGAATGGGGCCGAATGGATACAAGCCAAAGAGAGAGGGAGAGAAAGAGAAAAAAAGCGAGGTGGGCCCCTTAATAAGGTGCGCCTCCTCATGTGGTGCTTATATTCATTGTGTACTTTCTCTTTTTGGGGGGTTATTATCTCCGTTTAGCGATGTTTGCGGATGTCACTTAATTTGGGCCCGTTTTCTGGCCCATTTTCTCTCTAATGTTTAGCCCCATTAGTTTTCAGATGTTAAGGTGTTTGCCCCATTAGTTAGTCGATTTTAAGACCTTTCGCCCCATTTCTTCGTCAATATTTATACCTTTCGTGCTATTTAGGTGTCAATTTTTCCCTGGCGATCGATAGTGAGCCTGTAACGTTGGAAGAACCGGCCTTCGGCCGGGAAATTTTTCTACCGAAAAATGTACAAATTAATCTAGAAGGGGGATCTAATGGATGTTTTTTTTTAATTTGATGGAGGTCTAGGGAGGAAACTAGAAAAATAATGAATACATGCAAACATCGCCCAAAAAGAGAACCATCTCCCCTTAATCGTAGTTGTATGTTGGTTTGCACTGAATACAAATGGACAGATTGGCAAGAAATGTCGTCATTACCGTCATTTGGTACCGGAATAGACACACGATCAACTTTTGGTTATTCATAGCAATCATACGGTACCGGTACTATACTGTATATATACTGTATATATACTGTATATATACTGTATATATACTGTATATATATATACTGTATATATACTGTATATATACTGTATATATACTGTATATATACTGTATATATACTGTATATATATACTGTATATATACTGTATATATACTGTATATATACTGTATATATATACTGTATATATATACTGTATATATACTGTATATATACTGTATATATACTGTATATATACTGTATATATACTGTATATGTCTGGTATATATATATACTGTATATATACTGTATATGTCTGGTATATATATATACTGTATATATACTGTATATATACTGTATATATATTTTAGCTTTAGTTCGAAATATTTATACAATATAATGGCTTGATATTTAGGTTGAATAAGCTATTATAGAACATTGTTCTATTTTCTTGTTGTTGCGAATTAGTTATTAACGTATTTGCTTGTCTCTTTACCAGGTACGTAATGACAGCGGAGTTATTGGTGACAGTGATGGAGTCCGGTAAGTCATTAGTTTGATTCTCGTTAAGGGGAGAAGGGTTTATGTATTATATAG
>CM064485.1:2474210-2485893 GCA_032716605.1 Paralithodes platypus | reverse complement strand
TATATATATAATTATATACAGGGTGTTTTAAAACAACACTGCCAGAGTATGACGACCACATTGATAAAAATATATAATACACATATTTCTATTCTATTTTTACCAAAAATATATTGTAACGGAGATAAATGGTTATTTAGAATAGTAGCAAAACAGGGTTCTGAGCTCAGCACAAAACATATGATACATAATATGAATGATTACCAAGTAAAAAATGTAAAGAGGAGATATCTAATGACCTAATCACATATGAATAATTACAAAATCAAAGTAACATAAAATTGGTAATGATATTTTGCAATTAGAAGAAAACTGCTAATTATTATAATCCAAGTAGCGTAAAAAGATATGCACCATTTGTAACGATGACCAAGAGGTAAAATAATGAATCTCAAGTCTGGGTCAGGTATCCGAACACTGCTATAGGTAATTTAATCGTTCGTGAAACTGTTTGAATGGGACAAAATGTTCCTGCGCAATTTACTGTTTCAATACAAATACCTCATTACGTTACTATTATCACAGAGTACTAACGAAATATGTCTATCAGTTTTATGGTTGAAGTTTGACGATTTTACGTAGCTGTAGACATACAAGTATACGGTGTTCACTAATGAATATTTAAAATCCACTTAACTCAGCCCACGATTTCTTGGAAATTTTACGAGACGCCCCCCGTAACAACAACCACACTATCGCCTCTCTCGACGTAGAAAGCCTGTTCACCAACGTGCCAGTGGATAGGACCATTGACATGATTCTACGTCGAATTTATCATTGCCCTGATACACCTACACTGGACATCCCGGAGAAGGCCCTGAAAACACTACTGGAGCTATGTACCAAGGAGGCCCCCTTCCTTTGCCCCCGGGGCAACATGTACAAGCAGATAGACGGTGTGGCGATGGGCAGCCCCCTAGGAGTTCTTTTTGCGAACTTTTTCATGGGTACCATCGAGGAAGAGCTCCTAGCTGCCCAACGACCAGCCGTCTACTGTAGATACGTGGATGACATCTTCGTGCAAATCAAGGACCTCCACGAACTACAGGAACTCCAGCGTCGCTTCATGACCTCCTCCGGACTTAACTTCACCTTTGAAAATCTAACAATGGACAACTCCCCTTCCTCGACATCCTCGTAGCTCTGAACGACCATGGGTTCAAAACCACCGTCTACATTAAACCTACTAACAAGGACAATGCCTCAAACGGCGATAGTGAATGCCCCCGCCGTTATCTTCTATCCTCCATCTCCGCCTATGTTAGGAGAGCCCTCACGCACTGCTCTACCTGGGCCGACACCCACCAGGAACTAGAAAGACTATCCCAAGTTTTAGTAAATAACGGATACTCCAACTCCGACATCTCCAGCACCATCACCCACCATCTTGAAAAATGGTACACCCAAAGCCCTCCCAACATTGACCCCCCCCCCCCCCCCCCCCAATGAAATTAAGATCTTCTACCGCAATTACATGTCCTCTGAACACAAAAATGACGAGGCCGTCTTAAAAGAAATAATCTCCAAGCATGTCCACCCAACCAACCCGGAAAACAAAATCAAATTAATAATTTATTACAAATCCCCCAAACCTCCAACCTCGTTCTCCGCAACAAACCAGCCTCCACCAAGATAAAGAGCCCGATGACCGACGATCACGTCATTTACCAACATACCTGTAATTATGAGGACTGTGGACCTCATTCCTATATTGGTATGACGCAGACTCGTCTTTCACGTCGGTTAACTCTTCACCTTCAGGCTGGAGCCATCAAGACCACTATCTCACCCCTAACCACCCTCACCTCACACGCAACGAGTTAGAGAAACACACCACCATACTCGATAAAGAAAGTGACCCAAGGAGATTACCTATACTCGAAGCTTTATATATCCAAGCCTTACATCCCAACATCAACAACCAAACTCTGGACCTTCAGATCCTTCCTTCTGCCAAAAGGCACTACCCTACAGGACCTAACACCCCTCCTCGCCCCCCCGGTGCCCTTGACGCAGCCCCCCGCGCTACCTCCTTCAGCTTCGTCTTCTGCAGGCGCCACACAACTTAGGCCACGCCCCTCGACACGCAGCCAATCAGCTTCGACCCCACCTACTGACCACCATCCCGCATCCAGTGCGCATGCGTGAAGCGGTTAACCCCTTTCTCTCTCCTAGTTTACGCTTCCACCAATAGCAGACTTTTGCCCCCTGTTTTCCGCCTCCTCTGATCCTCCACCCTCTTTATATAACCTTCCTGTTTACCTTTTATATCATTCCTTCCTTACTTGATAATGCTGGTTGTCCAGTGAAACGCGTCGTATATCCTGTATCATCATGTACATTTATGTAATCCTGTACCACCATGAATTTTGCTCATCTCCTTCATCTACTTCCTGCCACCCAGCGAAAACTCATCAGAGACCTGGAAACTTTGAATAATAAAATTTCCAACGCAGAAATTGCCATTTCTTTCAACCTCGTATGTATTAAAGAAAATTTATTACCTGGCTTTAATAACATATATATATATATATATACTGTATATGTATATATATATATATATATATATATATATATATATATATATATTGCGTATAAATTCTACAAAGGTCACATCTCTCTCAATAGACGATAACGGAAAATATATAATATAGTGATTCTGTAACCTCCCACACTACAAAGGGGTTCATAATATCTAACAATCTGTGTACGTCAGTGTATATGTTCTGGGTGTGGTGTCCCGAGTTCGAATCCCGGGAGGACCATATGCTTTTATTAGTTTATTCAAGTTCATTGGGGTTTGTAATTGATGAATAATGTTAGGAACGGGGTATTACTTATATATTATATAGTATAATGTTAGGAACGGGGTATTACTTATATATTATATAGTATAATGTTAGGAACGGGGTATTACTTATATATTATATAGTATAATGTTAGGAACGGGGTATTACTTATATATTATATAGTATAATGTTAGGAACGGGGTGTCACTTATATATTATATAGTATAATGTTAGGAACGGAGTATTACTTATATATTATATAGTATAATGTTAGGAACGGGGTGTCACTTATATATTATATAGTATAATGTTAGGAACGGAGTATTACTTATATATTATATAGTATAATGTTAGGAACGGGGTATTACTTATATATTATATAGTATAATGTTAGGAACGGGGTGTCACTTATATATTATATAGTATAATGTTAGGAACGGGGTATTACTTATATTATATAGTAATGTTAGGAACGGGGTGTCACTTATATATTATATAGTATAATGTTAGGGAACGGGGGTTGTCACTTTATATTATATAGTATAATGTTAGGAACGGGGTGTCACTTATATATTATATAGTATAATGTTAGGAACGGGGTGTCACTTATATATTATATAGTATAATGTTAGGAACGGGGTGTCACTTATATATTATATAGTATAATGTTAGGAACGGGTGTCACTTATATATTATATAGTATAATGTTAGGAACGGGGTGTCACTTATATATTATATAGTATAATGTTAGGAACGGGGGTGTCACTATATATTATATAGTATAATGTTAGGAACGGGGTATTACTTATATATTATATAGTATAATGTTAGGCACGGGGTGTCACTTATATATTATATAGTATAATGTTAGGAACGGGGTGTCACTTATATATTATATAGTATAATGTTAGGAACGGGGTGTCACTTATTATTAGATAGTATAATGTTAGGAACGGGTGTCACTTATATATTATATAGTATAATGTTAGGAACGGGGTGTCACTTATATATATATAGTATAATGTTAGGAATGGGGTGTCACTTATATATTATATAGTATAATGTTAGGAACGGGTGGTGTCACTTATATATTATATAGTATAATGTTAGGAACGGGGTGTCACTTATATATTATATAGTATAATGTTAGGAACGGGGTATTACTTATATATTATATAGTATAATGTTAGGAACGGGGTGTCACTTATATATTATATAGTATAATGTTAGGAACGGGGTGTCACTTATATATTATATAGTATAATGTTAGGAACGGGGTGTCACTTATATATTATATAGTATAATGTTAGGAACGGGGTGTCACTTATATATTATATAGTATAATGTTAGGAACGGGGTGTCACTTATATATTATATAGTATAATGTTAGGAACGGGGTATTACTTATATATTATATAGTATAATGTTAGGAACGGGGTGTCACTTATATATTATATAGTATAATGTTAGGAACGGGTATCACTTATATATTATATAGTATAATGTTAGGAACGGGGTATTACTTATATATTATATAGTATAATGTTAGGAACGGGGTGTCACTTATATATTATATAGTATAATGTTAGGAACGGGGTATTACTTATATATTATATAGTATAATGTTAGGAACGGGGTGTCACTTATATATAGTATGGTATAAGGTTAGGAAACGGGGTATTACTTATATATTATATAGTATAATGTTAGGAACGGGGTGTCACTTATATATTATATAGTATAATGTTAGGAACGGGGTATTACTTATATATTATATAGTATAATGTTAGGAACGGGGTGTCACTTATATATTATATAGTATAATGTTAGGAACGGGGTGTCACTTATATATTATATAGTATAATGTTAGGAACGGGGTATTACTTATATATTATATAGTATAATGTTAGGAACGGGGTGTCACTTATATATTATATAGTATAATGTTAGGAACGGGGTGTCACTTATAAGAACATAAGAACATAAGAAAATGGGAGTCTGCAGAAAGCCGATTGGCCTAAGCAAGGCAGATCCCTGTCCCACACAACCCCAATTACAAAGCCCAATTATAGGCTCAACACTCTAATACCCTGAGGATCATCTTACCAAAACGGTTAGAGATTAACGCAGGATTACGGGGGTCTGCAGAGCGCTGATTGGCCCAACCCTGCTGATCCCCCTTCACACCCAACCTTTCTCGTCCATATGCTTATCCAATTTTATCTTAAAGCTCCCTATCGTTTTTAATCCCACTATAGCACTTGGTAGTCCATTCCACCATCTACAACTCTGTTACCAAACCAATATTTGCCTATATCTTTTCTGAAACGAAATTTATCTAATTTGAAACCATTGGTACGAGTTCTTTCGCTATCACTGAGCTTTAGTACATTTGTCATGTCCCCTTTGTTAATCCCACTAACCCACTTGAACACCTCTATCATATCCCCTCTAACTCTGCGTCTCTCTAACGAATGTAAGCCTAATTTCTTCCAACCTTTCTTTATACGGAAGATTTCTAATATTATGGATCATTTTTGTCATTCTACGTTGTACTCTCTCCAATGAATCTATGTCCATTCTGTAATAAGGACACCAAAATTGAACAGCATAATCCATATGGGGTCTCACTAATGACAAGTAAAGTTTTAAGATAACATCAGCAGTTCTGTTACTCACACTCCTTGAGATGAACCCGAGAATCCTGTTTGCCTTGTTTCGAACGCTTATACACTGTTGTCTAGGCTTCAAATCATTGCTAACAAACACACCTAGATCTTTCTCACAATTCGAGTTTTCTAATTCCACATTAGCTAGTTTATATTTAACATTTGTATGCATCTTCCCTATCTTTAATACCTTGCATTTGTCAATGTTAAACTTCATCTGCCAATTTACTGACCATTCGTGTAAGGTATCTAGATCCCTTTGGAGGCACTCTATATCTCTATCTGAATCAATTGTTCTCCCCATCTTGGTATCGTCTGCAAATTTACTTATCCTACTAGTTATACCTAAATCAAGGTCATTTATGTATATAACAAACAACAGGACCTAATACAGATCCCTGGGGGACACCACTTTTGACTGCTCCCCATTCTGACTTCGTACCATTTATGCTGACTCTCTGCTTCCTACCAATTAGCCATGACCTAATCCATCCCAACAAACCCCCACCTATTCCATGCGCCTCAACCTTTCTCATCAATCTCTCGTGGGGGACTCTGTCGAAAGCTTTACTGAAATCTAAATATATTATATCATATGACTTGTCATTATCTACTGCTTCATATACCTCTGAGAAAAAACTAAGCAAATTAGTAAGGCAAGAACGTCCCTGAGTGAATCCATGCTGAGAAGAATTTATTAAATTAAATGTATCTAAGTGGTTTCTAATTTTACTAGCAATAATTGACTCTAGTAGCTTTCCTATGATTGATGTAAGACTAATGGGACGGTAATTGGATGCTATTGATTTGTCACCTTTTTTGAAGATCGGAACTACGTTTGCAAGCTTCCAAGCTTCTGGAACTATACCTGTCTCCAATGACTTGTTAAATAAAAATGTTAATGGGTAACTTAACTCATCCCTACATTCTTTTAATACTCTAGCATATACCTCATCAGGACCAGGCGATTTATGAGGTTTCAGTCTGTCAATTTCCTTAAGCACATCATTTCTACTTATAGTAACCGTACTTAACCTATTTTCTATACTATCGCTATATACCTTACGGACTTCTGGAAACTGTGCCAAATTTTCATTAGTGAAAACGGAAAGAAATTGACCATTTAATGTACTGCACATTTCTAAATCATTTTCTGTCATTTCTCCTATCGAAGTTTTAAGGGGACCAATTACATCTCTAACCTTGGATTTATATAGTTGGTAAAAAGCTTTAGGATTATTTTTTGAGTCATTGGCAACCTTAATTTCATAATTTCTTTTTTCTTTCCTAATATCCTTTTTTACCTGTCTTGATAGATTCTGATAGTAAGCAAGTAGGTGAATTTCGCCTTTTCTAATTTTTCTATATATTCCTCTCTTTTGTCCTAGAAGATCTAATAGTCTATTATTCATCCATTTGGGTTGGTTCTGTGTTGATCTAAATTTTCTTTTGGGGATGTATTTATTTTGTGCATTGAATACTGACTTGATAAAATTATTGTATGTATCTACCAAGGTTGACGTCTCTTCCTGACTTAAGATGACAGGTGCCTGAGAAGGGGTACACTCATTTGGACACCTGGATCGACTTAATTTTTTGACCATAGGGTCCGCTAATAGGGCTCTTCTTAACCCACCATAATTGGCTTTTCTAAAGTCAGGTATTAATGTTGTATTCTCTCTGGTATTACCTTTCCATTGTATATTAAAATACACAGAATTGTGGTCACTATTTCCTAGGTGGTCCCCTATCTCTACATTATTTACCATATGTTCATTGTTACTGAAAACTAAATCGAGAATATTATTACCTCTAGTCGGCGTATCTATGAATTGAAATAAAAAACTATCTTGTACTACCTCTATAAACTCCTCAGAATCAGAGTCTCCTATTTGATGCTGCCAATCTATATTCGGAAAATTAAAATCCCCCATAATGCACACATTGCTAAACCTTGATGCCATTTTAATTTCCTCCCATAATGACGTTCCGTCATTTCTACTCATATTTGGCGGTCTATACATAACTCCAATAACTATGGTCTCACTACCTTCGTTAACCTCTACCCAAACACTTTCATTATCGTTATTTAGTCTAATACCTGATTTAATACAGCTTTTTAATGTACTCCTGACAAACACTGCTATACCGCCACCCCTCTTACTTGTTCGGTCATATTTAAACAAACTATATCCTGGTATATCAAATTCTGCTAAAAAATGCCTGGTTTCTGTATTAATCCACGTTTCAGTTAGCGCTATTATGTCTATATTTTCTTTGCTAACAAGGGCTCTAAGTTCGTTCATTTTGTTCCATAGACTCCTACAGTTTGTGTAATATACTCTCAATTTACTTCTTTTCTTTATACCTAATTTACCTTTGTTTTTAGCGACATTTCCATCTTCTGTTGCACCATCACTACTATTATTTGCATTATAGTCATCATTTTTAGCATGAGACTGAATATCCTTATCGCTTTCGCCTGACGCTAAAATTGTTCCAATTAACCTCTCATTTACACTCTCAATATTTCTGTTCAAAACCCCACAACCACCCTATCTAAAGAACTAGCTAATGTAGAAACCCCTAACCGTGAAAGATGAACCCCATCCCTTGCGTACATCCCATCTCTCCCATAGAAACTATCCCAGTTATCAATGAATGGTATTGCTTTTTCTTTGCAATATTTCTCCAAACGGCAATTGACACCAATCGCCCTGGATGTCCATTCCTTGGGAACTCCTCTTCTGGGTAGGATACAATGTACTACAGGGATCCCTCCCTTCATCCTAACTTTATCTAACACATCCCGATACTGCTGCAGCAGTTCCTCACTTCTACCCTTACCAACATCGTTACTCCCGGCACTGAGACAGATAATGGGGTTATCTCCACTATCTTCCAAGATGTGGTCCATCTTCTCTAAAACCCTCCCAACTCCATGGCCAGGCAGACACACAACCTTCCTAAGTTTAGTGCGGGTAGCCCTAACTAAATGTCTTACCATGGAGTCGCCCACAATCGACACAGACTTACCTTCTCGGGACACAGACTTACCTTTCCCTCGGGAGGATCCAGCAGCTGCAGTTGGAGAACCCCCGGTGGTGGCAGAAGGTCCCTTGGTGGTGGTGGTGGTGGGGGTAGTGGTGGTGGTAGGTAGCACAGCGTCAGAGGTTGGAGCTGAGTCGGCGGCAGGCACTTCGGTTATCCCTCCCTTATCCTGACTATCTTTTCCCTCACATTCGTCTCGCAAAGGAGAGAATGTATTTGTCACACTCATACCTATTCTACTATCCTGCTTCTTGAGTGTGACTTTCCCACCCGTATTTTTAACAACCTGCCATGAATACAATTTTTCATCAACTTCCTCCCTTTTCCCCTTACTTGACTTTATTTCCTCTTTATTATATATTACTTTATGACTTTATTATATATTATATAGTATAATGTTAGGAACGGGGTGTCACTTATATATTATATAGTATAATGTTAGGAACGGGGTGTCACTTATATATTATATAGTATAATGTTAGGAACGGGGTGTCACTTATATATTATATAGTATAATGTTAGGAACGGGGTGTCACTTATATATTATATAGTATAATGTTAGGAACGGGGTGTCACTTATATATTATATAGTATAATGTTAGGAACGGGGTGTCACTTATATATTATATAGTATAATGTTAGGAACGGGGTGTCACTTATATATTATATAGTATAATGTTAGGAACGGGGTGTCACTTATATCGTATATAGTATAATGTTAGGAACGGGGTGTCACTTATATATTATATAGTATAATTTTAGGAATGGGGTTCGTCTTATATATTATATAGTATAATGTTAGGAACGGGGTGTCACTTATATATTATATAGTATAATGTTAGGAACGGGGTGTCACTTATATATTATATAGTATAATGTTAGGAACGGGGTGTCACTTATATATTATAGTATAATGTTAGGAACGGGGTGTCACTTATATATATATAGTATAATGTTAGGAACGGGGTGTCACTTATATATTATATAGTATAATGTTAGGAACGGGGTGTTACTTATATATTATATAGTATAATGTTAGGAACGGGGTGTCACTTATATATTATATAGTATAATGTTAGGAACGGGGTGTCACTTATATATTATATAGTATAATGTTAGGAACGGGGTGTCACTTATATATTATATATAATGTTAGGAACGGGGTGTCACTTATATATTATATAGTATAATGTTAGGAACGGGGTGTCACTTATATATTATATAGTATAATGTTAGGAACGGGGTGTCACTTATATATTATATAGTATAATGTTAGGAACGGGGTGTCACTTATATATTATATAGTATAATGTTAGGAACGGGGTGTCACTTATATATTATAGTATAATGTTAGGAACGGGGTGTCACTTATATATTATATAGTATAATGTTAGGAACGGGGTGTCACTTATATATTATATAGTATAATGTTAGGAACGGGGTGTCACTTATATATTATATAGTATAATGTTAGGAACGGGGTGTCACTTATATATTATATAGTATAATGTTAGGAACGGGGTGTCACTTATATATTATATAGTATAATGTTAGGAACGGGGTGTCACTTATATATTATATAGTATAATGTTAGGAACGGGGTGTCACTTATATATTATATAGTATAATGTTAGGAACGGGGTGTCACTTATATATTATATAGTATAATGTTAGGAACGGGGTGTCACTTATATATTATATAGTATAATGTTAGGAACGGGGTGTCACTTATATATTATATAGTATAATGTTAGGAACGGGGTGTCACTTATATATTATAGTATAATGTTAGGAACGGGGTGTCACTTATATTATATAGTATAATGTTAGGAACGGGGTGTCACTTATATATTATATAGTATAATGTTAGGAACGGGGTGTCACTTATATATTATATAGTATAATGTTAGGAACGGGTGTCACTTATATATTATATAGTATAATGTTAGGAACGGGGTGTCACTTATATATTATATAGTATAATGTTAGGAACGGGGTGTCACTTATATATTATATAGTATAATGTTAGGAACGGGGTGTCACTTATATATTATATAGTATAATGTTAGGAACGGGGTGTCACTTATATTATATAGTATAATGTTAGGAACGGGGTGTCACTTATATATTATATAGTATAATGTTAGGAACGGGGTGTCACTTATATATTATATAGTATAATGTTAGGAACGGGGTGTCACTTATATATTATATAGTATAATGTTAGGAACGGGGTGTCACTTATATATATAGTATAATGTTAGGACGGGTGTCACTTATATATTATAGTATAATGTTAGGAACGGGGTGTCACTTATATATTATATAGTATAATGTTAGGAACGGGGTGTCACTTATATATTATATAGTATAATGTTAGGAACGGGGTGTCACTTATATATTATATAGTATAATGTTAGAACGGGTGTCACTTATATATTATAGTATAATGTTAGGAACGGGGTGTCACTTATATATATATAGTATAATGTTAGGAACGGGTGTCACTTATAATTATATAGTATAATGTTAGGAACGGGTGTCACTTATATTATAGTATAATGTTAGGAACGGGGTGTCACTTATATTATAGTATAATGTTAGGAACGGGGTGTCACTTATATATTATAGTATAATGTTAGGAACGGGGTGTCACTTATATATTATATAGTATAATGTTAGGAACGGGGTGTCACTTATATATTATATAGTATAATGTTAGGAACGGGGTGTCACTTATATATTATATAGTATAATCACTCATAAATATGCGTGGACTTCACCAATTTCTAGTTATGGAAGTATATATCTGGAAACGACTTTATGAATATTAGTTTCTATACATTAACTGCAAAAATATATATAGTATATCCACTCAAGAATTCATGGACTTCACCTGTCTATTTACGACCTAGATGTGTGTGAATTTGTATTCTGTTTTGTGTGTTCATTGTTTTCTGTTGTGTTGTCCATATTCTGGCCCTGTCTTGAGTCGCCAACCCCCCCCCCCAAAAAAAAAAAAAACAAAAAAAAAAATGGAAACGTGGGGATTGGGCCTGAGTATATATAATATAATATAATATATTTCTAGTTCTGGAAGTATGTCTCTGGAAACAAATTTAGGAATATAACTATCTATACATCGCCTACAAAACAATATATGCTGTTAATTGA